>VXBC01007673.1:73461-84959 GCA_013399945.1 Ploceus nigricollis
ATTTTATTAAGGAGCATTGCATGAACGAAGAAGTATCATTGTATTCACTTGTATTTCAGTAGTTACTTCAGAATCAAATGTTTAAACATGCATATTACTTTTTACTCTAATTCTAAAGCTTAAAACAGACACTAGTTAGAAATATAATCCTAAAATAAATTGCCCATAAAACATCTATACCCTTTTCCACAAATACTAAATAATTTAGTTTACCCAATTAGCAGACAGATAAGGTGCTGAAAAAAAATAACAAAAAATCACAATATGCCATCATAGATTAGCTTTGACTTTAAAAATTAAATGAAAATGAAACACCTGGCAGCTAAGCAAAAAAAAGGCCATTAAGTATAACTCTCCACTTATACTGATGAAAGGAAAACAATTCATAATGAACATAATGAAAACCAAAGTACTGAAAATATCCTGAACTATAAACGAAGAATAATCAAGTTCAAACTTATCCTTAATTGACCTTTGCATTTCTAGCCTTGCCACAGGCTTGAGAAAAGTGCTGAGCAAGCAGAATGGACAATAACATTTGGATACAAAGAGGACAGTGCATTAAGAAAAAGTTTTGGCCTGAAACTCTTGGACTCATCAGCTTTTAATGTTTTCCCAATGAAAGAGATTGTGTTTAAATATTTTGTAGCAGAAGATGATTAGCCCTCAAAATTAATTTGCTAGTAAGATGGAAAATGTGATAATTGAAAACAATGTGACATCAGCCCTGATGTCTCTTCTGTAAAAGATGGTGACAGGAAAAGGTATGGAATATAACCAGACTGACATTTTATCTTCCTTTTGGTTAGAAAATGCAGGTATATTTTAGGGTTTTTTCCATTTTGTAGCTTTTACCAAAATGCACACTTTACATCTGTAGACATCAGTGCTGCATTATGACAGTAGCTTATGCAGAATTGGTATGTTTTGTATAGTGACCAAAATACTCTTTGCAAGCTCTCAGTAAAAGATCAGTAAGTATAAATTAATTTGTTGAACCTAAGTGCTATGTGTCTATTTTCAAAACTGAACTGTAAGGTAAAGTAACTGAAATATAATGAAAGGACATTTAGAATTGCTATCATTATTGTTTTTTAAACTGCTGAAATCATTTGGGACATTTCTTTAAGGCTTTATCTTTTTATGATCACAATTAAAAGGACGAGCTTAAATGAAAGCACTTTGTGTATCAGCTATGTAGCTGGTAAATATAACTTCAAAATACATTCAAAAGTACTAAATTCAGACTGAGCATTATGAGCAAAGATACAACTTGATCCGTGCACCTACAGACAGGGGTAGGGGTCTCTTGTGCTCTCATCTAACTCGGGTTTGTGAAGGCCAAAAACGTAACTTCTATTTTGGTTTGCAAGTCCTGTGTACTGTTTGACCAGTTGTTAGAAAGTTTGGTATTTAGTTAGTTTTATGGCTTAAAACCTCTCTGAGTTCAAGAAAGACTTCCAGTTATTTATTTAAGCGTGAATTGTAGCCTTTGGCACATGCGTTTAATATTGCCTCCCATTCTAGCAGCAATCATCACAAAAGTACTACACATGATGTGCATATAGGTTAAACCACATCACTTTTGTTGCCTTTTGGCCTCAAGCATTTTGAATTTTAAGGATATAAATTCTAGGAGACAGTTGTTCAACTTAAAAAAAAAAAAAACTTTCTTAAATATTTTTGGGGGTTTCTTTAATTAGGGTTTGTTTGTATTTTTTATTACACTAAACTATACACTGACTTTTGTATCCATAAATATTTGCAATTTTAATTTTTTTTCACTCTGTGACTACCTTACACCCTGCTTCTAATAACTCTTCATTTATTTATACAGCAATTTTGTTGACCTGGGTTTTTTTTAATGCTTTTTTTTTTTAAATACTCAAAAGTTGAGTCCAGCATCCTCACGAAAACTAAGCTGATCCTCAGACAGATATGCCATGGAGCCATATCCAAAAGAGAAAGAAAAGCCACTAGCGAGCAATTCTCTTACTGAGAAGAGACAAAGCTAAGAGAGGAGCAGCAAAAGTTATTGCCAGATTTCTAGTTTTCCAGTGATAGCTAAACTCTTAGAGGTGGTGGAGGCAGTTGTCCATAGGAGGACTAAGAAGACTTCAAAAGGAATTTATGACTAAGGATTAATGACTTAAGTAATGATTTAGGATTATTGTTGTACAGACTCATCATTGTCCCAACATCACCTGGACAGATATGCAAGAAAATGGTAAAATGGGCTCTGTCTGAAAACACAAAGGATTTGATGGAGTTTTTTTAGTACTGTCAGAAGAGAATCAGTTTCCTGTATGTAACTTGTTTTGGAGACTTAAGTTTTTATGTGTCTAGGGAAAACACGTGGTGGTAAAAAGACACAAATTATGCTGAGACTCTTCTGTCTTGAAATACATCTTTCCCTGTTTAAGTTTCAATGGTTCCAGAACAGGTGTCCTAGGAATTGTAAGGGTTGAAAGTGACTTAAGATTTTCTCCTTCATGTTTTCATTTTTTAACACATATCCCCTCTAAAATACTATGCTAGACACACCTTGAATTCTTGATTTAGTCATCTTTACTAGCAAGTAATTTCATAAATCAATCATTTAGGATTAAGTAGTAGAAAAAATGGAACAAAACAAAATCCAAAAATGTTTGATTTTATGCTCTGGGTTTTTTTTAAATCTTTATCCAAAACATTTTGTATTCTGACATACAAAACAATAATAATACTAAAATCGCAATTCATTACATAAACACAATTTGGGCAGGGTGGGCTGGTTACCACCTCTGACTTAGGTATGGACTTCTGCAAACATCAGATTATAACACATGAATAATCTCTGAGTCAAGTAAATTTAATCACATGATCCTGTATTATTTCTAGTAGAAGAGCCAGCAGAAGGGCAAAGCCCTTATGCTTTTCTTACAAAAAAATCCTAACACAAACAACAAAAACACAAAAAAAACCAAACAAAAAAGCAAGCAAAACCACAACCAAATTAAAAAAATCCCAAAACAAACAACAGCCAACCAAATATAAAAGCCCTACCTTCTCCTGCCAACACAATTGCTAGTTCATCAATCAAAGAGCTAAGGATGTCTAACTTTGATATTCTGCATAGTATAAGGTGGAAGGCTAAAAAAGGAAAACAGAAGTAGAGAAATTATAGCTGTACACGGATCTGCACACTGTCCCAAATCCTTCAATTGACTATTAAGCTAAAAACAAACAAACAAACAAACAAACAAAAAGCCACCACAAACACACACATAGCACCACTACAAAAACCTCAACTGCCAGTGCTCACACCCCAACATGGGATAAAGGGGTAAACTGGGGACAGGCTCTGTGCCTTTGCATGACTTCAGAAACTTTACTTCCACCCTGGTAGCTGCCTGGCTCTATATAAATGCAAATAAAATAAAATAGCAAATTCAGTTCAATAGTAAGACCTGAATGTCTTACTATTACATGCTCTAACTTTTTAGATTTTTACGTTACGCTTCCAAGATAGAAATCCTGTCTTGAAAGTCAATTTATGAAAAATCATTTCAAGTGCTTCAGGGCTTCCGGTTAGTATGATCAAGTATTTTCAAACTTCAAAATTACGTTGCTGATGTTAAATAATGTGGAGTTACTATATAACTTTATATATAACTATATAACTTTATATAACTATAACAAAGACAAATGCTTTAATTTGCAGTTCCTGAATCAGAATGAAAGTAGGTTATCTGCTTCCCTCATACAATTGAGGAAAACAGTGACCTATACCTAGATAGGAATTAGCTTAGCTTCAGAAATATTTTGGTGCAGGAAAGTACATTTGCATCTTGGAATGAAGAGGCATTTCCTAACATATATGTTTAGGGTTTTTTTATTTTAGTGTTAGTGGGATGTACCTACATACCTACAATATAAGTGAACTCTGAATTCCACATCGAATTAATACAAATGTGTTATTAAGTACCTTATACAGGCTATACCATCTTTACTTAAAATAAATACATTTCTCCAAAGAAATGAAAAAAATACAAATAACTCAGCTTTTGGATTTCCAAAGCTTGTTATTAGCTTGCAAGAACACAAATATTCTTTCCATTTTAGAAGTGTATTTTTTACACACTGTAGTTTGATTTATACTAAATTAAGCATGAGTGAATGTTATAAAAATATTCCTTGTCTTCTGGGATACGAATAATCATGATCATATTTATAACCCAGTGTTTATATATAAAGTTGAGAAAGCATAAATTAATAATGCTGCATGAGTGGGAAAAAAGGCCTAATGAATTAAGTTTGACTGTAAATATCCAGCAGAGGAGGCTAGTTCTGAATATAAAACTGATCAGATGAGACTGTTTTGAGATATCCTTATCTATATATCTTTAAATGATAGCAGATGCTTAAAAATTTAAAACTCTGATGGGGTTACCCTGAAGAAAATTTAATTTCTGAGGTTTTTCAACATTTCAAGAATGCAAACAACTTGTGGGAGATGGGCAGATGTTGGGAGGGAAGTGTTTTGGTCTAGATGCAAACATGAAGTTGCCGTGAGAAGAAAAATAGAGAAATCACATATTATTTTCTCTGCCGCTAATGTAGGTGGGATAATGGAAAGTGCTGTGATATCACTGGCATTTTCTTCTCACCTCCCCTGTGAAATCCCCGAATCTGCTGTTAGGGCAACCTGAGAAGCAGAGCCAAATGGAAAGTGGTTTTCTCAAATCATTCCGGTTACAAGCAGGTAAGGCTTGAACCCCCTCATCCATCTCTGACAAAGACACTCAGTTCCCATTCTCTTACTGTGCAGTGTGTCAGTTTTATGGCTGTTCTGACAGTCTGCTCCTCTGACCAAGAGAACACGACAGATCCCTGTCGTTAACACTGGGGTTAATGTGCACCAGCCTGCAGTGGTCACACGTGCCAAGTCTGCTGAGCTTTTGACTTATAAGCAACTCAAGAAGGGTGTTAGCATAAAGAGACACAACCTAATTTAAAAAAATATCAAGGGAGAATATGAAAGATGGGAAGGAAAACAGTTTCTCACATTAAAGTAGCTCATCTAGAAGTGTGCTTGACTAGACATTCCAAATCTCATAGATTCCCACAACACCCAATTTTTAACTTGGAAATTGATTCAGAGATGACAAAAGAAAGCAGAATATTTTCTTATGGAATCTTCATTCATTATGTGCTTATAGATGAATATGGGCTAAACAGAAAGTGTCTATGCAGAGTTATCAGATGTATGTTTCCCCCCCTCTGTTATCCAGCATGGTTTCTCCTTAAAAGATGCTGATTGCAGCACTTCTGCTGAATTGTGAATACACAAGCACTTTGTCTAAAGACATCGAGATGTTCTGCCTTGTGTGGATACCTTTAAGACCATGAGAAATAACATAGCTGCTCTGAATTATAACCTTTTAAATTAAATTTAAATTTTCTTGAGAAAAAAAAAATCTTTTTAATAAATCCAGCCAGAAAACATGCCCCATCTACCCCTGGTCTTACAGATGAAAATCTGTCAGCTGAAAGGACCCTTTCAAGAAGTTATCCTTTTAGTGATCAGGTTATGGCAGCACCAAGATTCTTTAGTAAGTAGAAAGGGATGCTGTGAAACCCCCAGATCTGAGTCACCTGATTTTTCAGTCTGTTTGAACAAACATGGAAAGCTCACTCTTATTTGTGTTAATGAATATTCCAGATGCACACCCCTGTGAGGCCAAAGGTCTTGCTTCCATTTAGTCATTTTCTCAAGGCTCTGAAGGAGAGTGAGGATTAAGAGCTAACTTTTCATTACCTAAATCATGCACAGGTCAGTATTAGCAAACTCACGGGCATGGGATATCTCTGATTAAGTGAGGACATTCATATCTCAATTAGTCACAGGAGGCAGATGGAGACCTGATCAACATAGTTAATTAAATTTAAGATACAGTTCTTACCACAGCAGACATCCAAAATTTGGTTGTTTTTTTTTCTTGTTGTTTTTGCTGTTGTTAGAGTCCTTTTGTCATTTTTTTAAAGCTATGATTTACTTGATCTCTTTCTTTCCACTGAGGATTACAGATTTAACAATACTCCTCTAAAGGTAAGTGAAAGAAGTTCTACATGAATCTATACAATACAGGGATTCTGATTCACTCAGAAGCACAACTTACTGTAAATCCAGGGAAATGCGAGTTAACACCACCTTACAGGCCCATTTCCCAGATCTCTAACCCAAGGGAAAACCAAAATGGAACCTGATAAAAGGAAGACTCCTCTGGGAAGAACAAATGTGCTCACTGTTCCCTGGAATTCCTACATTTTACATGTAAACATTATTGAGTAAAATCCATGAGGCAGTCCTGGGAGCGGGGATGAGATCGAACCCCACCTTTTCTCTCTTCTTCTGGAAATCCCAGTGCTCAATGCACTGTAAAATCTAACTCATCCTTTTCCCATTCCCCACCAATAGTGATCCAGGTTCTGCTCAACAACATAAGATGGCATATCAGCATCCCCCATTTTCAGTCATTTGCTCCAAGCTGGAATTCCTGTGGACTACCTTTAGAGCTCTTGCTATCTTTACTGGTGCTTAAAGCAATAGACATTGCATCTGTAACTACTGTTTTCTGTTGTATGGTGTTGGTTGGCTCTGAGCAACTTTCCATTTACCATCCAGGAGCTCCACAACATCATCCCAACTCACTGCACAAGTAGTGAAGACTAGGACTCACATGTTATTTGGCAGTTCCCATCTCTCTGTTGTTTATATTGGGAGATAAGCAGAGAGAATAATTTTTAGCAAATGTACGGACTTTTTAAGCACTGCAATACCTTCTGGCCACCAATTTCAGGCTCTAGCTACTATTCATAGAGAATTGATGAACAAACCTTCTTTTTAAGGAAGTTTAGAGTATTGGTACTATCTTGCTCCTGGACAGTCCAGTGGTAACACAATAAACTGGAAATGTGACTTAGTAAAGGGTTTAAAGAAGCCCACGGGACCTCACGCCACTGGTGTGTGGTCACATCTGTCCAAGGCATATTTTGTTGCTCACAACAGCAACACAGGAGTTATATTTCAAAGCACTGACATTCCCCCACCCTGTATATTTACTGAAGAATTTAAAATCTAGAATTGTCTCTTCACTGCAACATGAATTAACTTCTTGTAATATTTGCTAAGAGAGGAAAAATATGAAGAATGCTAAAAGGTGGAAGGATGTGCTAGCTACAGCAGTTCCTCTGGCATATAGGATTTAGAGCAGATAATTTCATAACACCGAAAGGTCATGCAAATATCAGTCTGGAAGAGATGTGGAGAGACCTAACTTTGTAGAAGATGAGTCTGAAGCAGGCATGTAATATATTGTCCTTTGTTCACTGCTGGGAAACAGGTGTTCCTTGAAGTAAGTTTTAAACTAATTATTCATTACTACAGGTTGATTCTGACAAGTATGATGTGGAGAAGTACAGCTAGCAAAGTTATGAAATAAGAAAGGTGAGAAACAAGATTATATCACAAGGTGTCCAACGTAGAGATAGCCCCCCCACCTTTGAAACCTTGTTGGATCAAGGACACAATGAATACTTTAGAGCCCTCAAAAGATAACATACAGGAGTCCAAGGCACCAAGGCATGGTATCAGCACAGGAAACTGGAGAGCACAACATATGAGTCAATGAAGCAGGGGGTATGGCTTTTGTTTGAGCTGAGCCCCAAACAACGTTCTTCTACACCACCAACCCACTTCTGAGGAACTGTTTGCATGATATTTTGGTTAACTTTGGAAGCTGATTGTATCTGCCTGGGATCTACATATCTTGCACTAACTACTATTGACCATTTTAGACAGCCATTTTTACCGTGACTCTTACTTGAGTACATAATACTAGTAATATTAGTAAGAGGAATCTCACCAAGGCACAAAGAACATTTTGGTCAGTCAGGTTGAATTAAGCTCTTGAAAAAGATTGGTTTACAATATGATCCCATACTTCAAATAGTTTTAAGCCAAGAGACCCACATATCTTTCAAAGGTGTCTGGACTCTATATAGACTTTCTAGGTAAAAGGGAAACTGTATTAGGAGAAAAATACATTAGTTTTGGCACCTTAGAAATGGAGGTATATGTAAGGGAGAAAATTAAGAAACCTGCCAAAAAAGAAAAAAAAAAAAAAAAAAAAGAAGTGTTTTTATGCTTTAGGTCCTGGAATTCCACATACTGGTATTTCAGAAGGAGCAGGTGGGGAAAACACAATAAACATTGAGCTACCCCACAGAAATTACTCTTCGAGGCATTTCTGCAGAAGATGCAGGAGGTACATTAGTTGCTAGCTTTGAGAGGATGCAGAATCGAACACTTCTTACTCCTTATTGGCAACACAATGGCTCAAAAAGGAAGGAGGAGATAAGTGTGAGAACCACTCAATTGCAAAAGATCAGCACTTCACTCTTCTCACCTTACGATTTGATGGGAGTAAAACCAGACACTTTCATCAGATGCCGCTTCAAAGTTGCAAAACCACAACCAAAGTTAACGAGTAGCCTCAGTTGAATGGGAGAGAGGGGAGCAAGTGTGAAGCAAGTTTCCATTCAGATTTCATGTTCTTGCTGACTTCACTGAGCTCGAACTCACTGAGCAGCAAGATCACAACACTCAGTTTGTTCATGGCCTGCATGCACAGGGTGCAGCCACAAGAAATCATCACTTTCATGGTGCAGGATGATAAGAGCATTAAAATACCTTCAGTAAGCACCTCAGTTTATCATTTGCTCAGTACTGTTGTCCATGGATGAGCACACTTAGCATTGGTCTAAATTATGTCAAAAAAGAAAAGTTGCATCAGAATTAAACAACCCAGTGATTCTCTAAGATTTGATAATTATTGTAATAAACTCAACAACTGGCACTACTTCTACTGGCATAAACTGTGCCCAAAATGCCAACCTCATGCCCTAGTGATCAGGTCTCAGAAATGCAAATGGAGGCTGGCCAAAATCCACACTTTCTAAGAGGGTTTATGTCTTGATATTTGTCCTCAAGTCTAAGAGTTGTACCAGGACACCAAAGAAGTAATGGTCATACTGCACTGTCATAGGCCACCAGGTCTGTGCTCCAGCCAAGGATCCATAAAAGCAGATCTTGTCTGACAGAGCAGAGATGATAAAAGCTGGCTGCTCTCTTGGATATATGTTTGTTACTGTTAGGATGTTAAGAGGTTGCAAGATGTATTTTACCTAAGACAGAAGCAAAATTTACCTTCTTTTAAAAAAGGATAATGAATAAGAGACCATTACAGAGATCTACTGAAGCTTTATATCAGTTTCCATAAAACTAATTAACTTAATGAGCAAACTCTTTGAACCAATATCTAAATGCATTATTGAAGATTTAAACATTCACAAGAAGTTTAGAGACTGTTTCGAACTGCCTAGTATTTGTCAAATTTATTCTTTGAAAACACTGAAGACATTGAAATGTAAAATAGATGCAAAGGCCTCTAAAATTATCAGCTTTTATCACTCCAAAATAACAGGCACATTGATTCCTTAAAAATGTTTTAAATTTAATGTCAGAATTGTTCCTGAACCTGTTGAGTTTCCAGTATATGCTCTGATCATGGACTTGACTATGTCTTCCCACCCATCTTAGAACATTAATCACTTCTGTTTTCTTACACCTAATATGGATGTTAGCAGAAAGCCTTCTAATCCTTTTGCACTTAGAACGGAGGTGATCTGTAGGTTGTAACAAAAGAAAACAACACGCATTAACATGTATCTTTGTATAAAGACATGTAAAATGCATGCTCCACTTAGCAACAGGAAAGAACCCACCCACCTCAGGTGAATCCTCTTACAATCTGAAGGACTACATTAGGTTTCCCTTCTTTTCAACCCCACCTTCATACACAACCCAAACTCCTATAGACCTCATCAGGAGATTTGCATATGCAAGCACGAGAGCGAGGGGGACCTTAGGGCTTGATAACCCGCCGTGGATGGACCCTTTAACTTCACAACAAGCAAACAATGGACTAGTTGCACAATAAGTGTGTGCCAAAGCCTTCCATATTGGCTGCAAAAAATAATTTAAAAATCTTTCATCTGCAGCCACTGTAAAATCATTTTGGGGGTGGGACCGAAGATCTCATCACTGAGGAAAACTGGACCCTAGGTACGGGATTGAAAAAAAAAAAAATTAAGGATCTGCTTCATTACACAAACCAGCGAAAGGGTGAGGTCATGCCTCTGCCGGGCCATAGTTCATGCGACACCACAATTTTCTAGAGATACAATTTCATCGTCATTCGAACTAATTTGCGGTTACTTTTGATACAGAGAAAAGGAAAAGATACAATAGATCAACCCGTGCCCCACCTTTCTCCCTCCGGCCCCCTCCCCCTTTAGAACCAGGGACACGAATTGTTTCGGAGCCCCACAGCGCCACCAGCACAGAGCAATGCAAAACAAAAAAGATCTCCCACCGGGTGAAAAAAAAAAAAAAAAAAAAAAAAAAAANAAAAAAAAAGGAAAGCGCCTAGAAAAATGCCAAAATTTACAAAATGTATCCCAAATGTACCTTCTTGGAAGAAAAAGACCAAACAAACCACTCAAACCCCCCCCGCCCCCCCAAAAAAGAACAAACAACCCAACACCAAGACATCTAAGTGAAATGTGGGGAAATAAGAACCTTTATATAACTAATGCTTTAAGCTAATTATCACAAGAGCTGGAATTTGTAAATAAAAAGGTCACTGTTTAGTAAGAGACATAACTTAATATAAACCCTCTTATGTCCATCTCCACCTTCACCATACCAAGGGCAGTTTTCCCTCTTACTTTAGACCAAAGTAATCCATCAAGAGCCATCACAAATGGCATTGTAAACTCTTTTAGCTACCATCAGACCATACAGTAGCAACATAATATGCTTCCTTATACACGAGAGCTGCATTATATTTATATAGACAGTCACATATTTGGTCCTGGATCCGTTTATTACTCGGTAAAGAATTCCCCCCTGCCCCCCCCCCCCCCCAAACACCCAGAACCAAAAAAAAAAAAAAAAAAAAAAAAAAAAAACAAGTCCATCTGGAAAATATTTGAGTTCTTATACTCCTAAACTGAAGTTAAATTGTTTTTAATCTTCGCGTGTATAAAATTTTAAAGAGGAAACAAAACTGACTTCAGTAATTGTCGCTATTAAGGAGACACCGTTGGGTGGGATTCACATGAGATCAAAGCTATGAAAAATAAAAGACTACGTTTTGTTCATCAACACAACGAAAATCCTCCACACCACTAATACACGCCAAAAACCCGCAGAAAGGAATATTTTTGGTTAAAACCACAAACTTACCTTCGAAGAAGGCAGCCCTTGCAAAAGGGCTGTAACAATATGGACTGCATACTCGCTCTCCTACAACCAGCCACCTCCATGCTGCAAAGGGCTTCCCGAACATCCTTAAAATATTTCGCAAATGCAGAAAGTGAGACTTTTCTTT
>VXBC01007673.1:85021-164059 GCA_013399945.1 Ploceus nigricollis
TCACCCCGCCAGGATCGCCGGGCGAGGAAGGAGGCGGCTTCCCGAGGGTCGGCGGGCGATGCCGGCGGGCGGCCGCAGCCGGGGCGGGGGACCCGGTGCCGNAAGAGCCAGTCATGCCTGAAACAAAATCCATGATTCCTGGAAAGTGGGGAGGCTTGAATCCCAGCAAATACTCAATTTACTTACAATTATAAATACCTACCTTATGAAAGGACTAAATTAACACTAAATTCAACAGATACATCCGTTACGGCAGGGATAGTTTTTCCATAAATACTGTTTTAAAAACCCCTCCTTATACTGACTGACAGAATTCTACCATGCTGCCCACAAACAAAATGGCTGTGGCACCGAGTTTTTTGGTTCCTCCCACTGTGCCTCCCCCTGGCCTCCAGGAAGTGGTAGAAATCCAAAATAAAATCCGCACGAAAAGTACAATACATCAGCCAAACTCCGCACGGCACCGCCAGACAGCATCGGGAGGGAAGCACATTCACCAACATTGTAGTTTCTCGAGGATTTTTATTGTTTTTAAAAGGGCATCAATCACTGGGAATTTACATCACTGTGTAATTTGAACTTCCTGCTTTACATATTTATAAGGTCTTTCACCTATCTTGGCAGGCTTTCAAATTAAGTGGGTTGGGAAATTTGATGCTGTGGCTCTAGTTTGCGAGCTGAGTCAGGTAGTGCCTGCTGGAGCTGGGCTCTGAAAAGACGGGCAAATTCTGACACCTTCCCTGTTCAGTGCAAGATAAAATAATCCCTCTTGCATATCACGGTCTCGTAAGCGAGCATGTAGGCACCAAGAGGCCCCTGGAATGAGGATTCTCCGCGGAAACTGAAATTTAGGCCTCTTGCACATAAATACACGCTTTGTAATATTTATAATTTTGCATTTGTGGTTCACAGCAGTCTCCCTGAATCATGATCTCTGTGGAAATAATCTTGGATTTTCTCTTATTATGACCCCGTTTAGTGTTGCAGCCCTTTAACTTTTGCGACATTCACGTTATAATAAAAATAAACAGGAAAATATAGCATGTTTCTATTAGAGATTATGATAAAAGTGTCACTACGTGGTCCTGTATCTGAGCCACCAATCTTGCCAGGCAGTAGCACAACTCCTCTTGCACGCTGCCTCGTGGGCTCCGTAGGGGCTGATTCATTTCCCGTGAGAATCCTTTTCCTGCCTTTAGGAGGAGTTACAATGGAGACAGGCTGTCAGACCGGCCGAGCCTGATCCAGCCCTATATTAAAAGACTTGAATTAATATTCTCACCTACTGTTATTCTAAACCTTTGTCAGAGGCATTGAAAAAACAGTGGAATCGGTGATGTTTTTCCTGAACCACCTCATATTTCTAAGTCTTAGATTTAAAAAAAAACCCCAAAAATCCAAAACAAACAAACAAACAAAACCTGCAGAGAACTTGGAGCAAATTTTCCGTTGTTGTAATTTGTTTGTATTATCATGTTATCTAGCAGCCTTAATCCTGCCTGAACTGTGATTATAACGTTATATTGTATAGGAATATAGGGCAAAAAGATAATTCCTGCCCTGAAGAACTCAAAAGTATAAGACAAAAGACAGCAGATGGCTATGGGCAGATGAGGCAAACAATGAGACTGTATTGATCAGCGGGGAAGGCACAGTTTGCAACACAGCATCAGTTGAACTCTTGTTTCTGTGTATACTTCATGGCAAAGAAGACATAAGGTGGGATTTGCTGAAGAAAATTAATCGGGTCTCATGGCTGTTGAAAGAAAACTCCAGCAAGAAGGACAGCATGGAAGAAAGCACAAAGATGTTTGAAAAAGCAGCAGGTGAACTACAGAAACCTAATCAAATTGGCATTAATCTTTGTATAATGACAGAAAATAGATAAGGAGGAAGTAGGCTATTGAAAGTATTGAAAATACAGACACAAAGCTTATGTTTGAGACAGAAGAAGCAAAGAAAGGATCCAAAAGGCATAGCAGAAAAATCATAAACCAGGCCTGCTAGCAATAAACAAGCCTTAGGAAAAAAGTAGACAGTTAGTTCACATTGTATGGGCCTAAAGAGATGTAGCACAGTTTTTAGGAAAAAAAGTGTTGTTCTTAACTATGAGTTTGAGGACTCTGTGTTGATTATCTGCACCTTCCTCCTAGTTTGTATTTAGTGAATTCTTAAGTCCTACTCCTGATGGTAGTGTTTAGTGTATGGACACCTGATTACTAAAGGGTCCCCTCAAAGTTGTTAATGCAAGTGGATAAGCACACAGGAAAGTTGAGACCAAGCTGATCTTGCACACTGGGAAGATTGCTTCTTCCATCACTTGTTTTTGGAGAAACCTTCATCTGCCAGCAGTGCCCATAGGTTACTGTATGCCTTACACCAGCACAGGCCTGACAGAGCCCTCAGATGCACGGTGGAGGGGCACAAAGGACTCTGGTTTAGGGCACAGCTACAGCCAGGACAGCAAATCATGCTTTGGAGGGGAGTATGGTCCCTAGGCTCAGAGCCCTCTCAGGACATCCTTTACTCTGTTGCTGCAGGTTATGAAACACTTTTTGCTTTATTTTCTGCATTTGCAGTAGTAGCAGGCACATATTTTCAAATACTTTGTACTTCTTCTGCACAAAACACCTTAGGTAACTTTGCATTTACTATGAGGCTCTTAAGTCTGTTGGCTAGTTGTGCTACAACTTGGGGTTAAACACTGCACAGTAAATAACCTCAAATAAGCAAAGCCGTGGTGAACGTCTGTGGAATTATTGTGGTGTGGCAAATGTGAAAGAATTTGGTTGGATTCTTTTGTTGCAGGCTGAGCTGAACTGCAACTGTCCCAGATTTCCTTCAGATTTGAAGCTTACTAGTTCTGTAGATAGCTGATGTGTGGTTTAAGCCAGGGTCATTTTCTCTCATGTTGGATCTCATCATCAGCTTTAACTGAAAACAGTGTATATCAAGTGCTAAATGTTAAGAATTGAGATAGGGATTGAAATACACATTGTGACTGTTTTTTTTAAATCTGGATGAGTGTTCCAAGAAAAGTTGAACCATATGTTCTCAGGCTTTAAGAATAACCCCTATTTGACTTGATGTAAAATTTCCCCAAAATTCTTACAGTTCAGAGTAACTGAAAAGAGCACCATCACCCATTCTGCATTTTTTTTTTAGCTTTGTCCACTGCTTGGTGTGAATATTTGCCTTGAGATTTTGCTCAAAAACAGGGAAATGGAATATCTGTACAGAAGCAAAGAAAAAAACTAGCTACATTTTAGGATTTAGACTAACACAAAAAAAAAGTGGCTAAAACCTCATAACATTTAAATAACAACTCCTTACTGAAATTAGAAAAACTACTTTTTACATTCTGCTTGCAGTATAATTGCTTTTATTATTCTTTATTTTTCATTTGCATTAATCTTTATCTTGCCCATAAAGATTTAACTCTATTGCTGTATTTTCCAAGAAGCTATCTCTACCCTTGTAATAAACAAATTACACTGGTCTCCTTTTGACAATATTTTCTTGATGTCTTTAGGAAGTGAATTACCAGTCCTGTTAAGTCAGTAAATCATTAGATAGATAGCAAGAGCTGGAGGTTATCAAAGTGCTTTTGCAACTCATATGTAAATGATCATTTGTTTTCTTTCATAAAAGTGGCATTGAATGTTTTTTGGTTGAAAAAAGCATAAATAGTTTGCATTTTTATTCAATATATAATGTTCACATAGCTGCATAGCTGCTCTTGAAGAACTAAAAAAGCTCATTTGCTGTAATTTGGAAAATTCATAAATTATAGCAGAAGAATAGATTATTGATGCCTGACTGTATTATAAAGGAGAACACAGGCTCCCCTAGCTTAATTCTTGCTTGACCAAGGTCAGATATTTTTTAGAAAGCATGCAGTCTTGACTAAAAATGCATAGTGGTAAAAAAATCCACAAAATCTTCACTAAATTGCTATAGTGATTACTTGACTCACTTGAAATTTAACTTTAAATCACACACTTCGTTACATATTAAACCTCCTCTTTCCATTTCTTTGTCCAAGTCCAGGTTTTGTTTGAGTATATAAGACTCACAAAATGTTACTCTTTGTTAGGGATGTTATGTGATTTTAGTACTTCTCTAGTTTACCAGTAATCTTCATGCTCAATATTGCATGCACATCAGAGATAAGCACAATATGCCAACAGTAATGACTCTACTTGCCAATACTAAAGAAACCCCTTGTATTTTTTATGCATATCCCAAATTTTTATTTGCTTTCTAGCAGCACTACCATTACAGATACCCCTGGTTCAGCAAACCCTCCCATTAATAGCTGTATCCTTTGCAGTAGTCTCTTTTAGGTCATATCATCTCCCTGCTTCTCTCAATAGGACTTAACATTGCTCTCAGGATTTAACTTTTGCCTCTGCACAGATACATGGACTACTCTACTTGGGCCCACCTTAAAAACCTATCCAAATTACCTTTTACCAAAAACCCATTCACTGCTGGTTTTCTCTCATTCAAACTCCACAGCACTGTGAGCATCAACTAAGGATTCCCTTCCATGTTAGTCTTACTTTAAGCAGTGTTTTCATTTGCTTCAGACACTGAAGTTGTACTGCTGACTTCATTTCCTTGTGCTGGGACCCTGTCTTCAAATGCTTTTTGACTGGACCAAGAGGATTTAAAGCCAATTGCTGTCACAGGTTGCTATGTCTTTCACTCTTCTCACATCACAAGTCCCACCAGTGGCAGATCTCATGGTCTTAGGATGATTGGTGGCAAAAGGTGTGGAAAAAAATAAAGTCAATTTAAGTGGAAAAGCAATTTGTTACAAAAACGTGTGTAGGTCTTCTGAAAATAAAAACCAGAAATAAACCTCGAGAACATCTGTTGCTGTTGGCTGCCAAGGTATGCCACACATCTCGGAGTATAGTTTTTCTCCCCTTCCTGTTTTTTGTGTTGTATATTTGTTGATGGCCTGAAAGTACCTAATAAGACCCCCTGCACAGACTGGTCAGGTCATAATCTACATATTTTTATGAATTAACAATCTTCTTTGGTTTGGAATGTATCTTCTGTTGAATTGCTATAGGACTCAAAATATGCTGTCCTTTCAGAATTAAAACTATGTCCATATGACAAGTCCAATATGGTTATATACTTATTAAAAAAAAATTTAGCCACCCCATGTTGGCACAGATGCATTTTGAAAAATTCTCCTCTTTTAGTTGTCTAATTGGTTGAAGCTGATGGGGAAATACTGGGTGTGATTTCAGAATAAAGTCAGAAAAAAAATCTAGAAAAAAATAAAAGCCCACTGTGAAAGCTTTCCTTTAACTTAGCCAGCTAATTGATTGGTATTGTTCTGTGAGTGTCCCTGTTATGTGCTGATATTTGAAACAGAATCATATAAGCTTTAGTCCAGATCCTGAAATTTTATGTGGAAAGGTATTCCATGCTTTTTAATCCAAACAGTGGATCCTCATCCATGTTTTTAAACTGACCCTGAATAAATACTCAGTGCTATGTTTGCAAGCACAACTAACTGTAAAACATCTTTTTCACTTGCTTTCAGTCCTTTTCTGTGCTTGCAGTGGCTCCTGTGAGAGCACTGTTCCCCGACTGCAGGACAGACCTGTTGCTACTGCTGGATTATTTAAGGTGTGCTGTGCCAAAACAAGGCAATGTGCAACTGGTGCTTCTACTTTACTGGTTCACTCTGCTGTTTTCTCATACATTCACCTTCTGATAATTAAGGGAGTCTCATGGATTTTATTGGATGAGCTACTATTGGAGACCATTTTCCCATATGATTTATTGTACCTAGGAAATTCCAGCTGAAACACCATGGATTCAGAGGAGGTGAATAATGGCTGCAGCCCATCTGTGTTCCGCTGACTTGCCTGTTGACTGGTTTATGTGTTCAGCAGATTTTATCTGTCCTTTTCTGAATTCACATTCGTCATTTAGAATAAAGGGCCACTGTTGAAAACATCTCAGAGCTGTTCAGAGTCACCCTTGGTGTTCACTTTTACTGCTGCTGCAAACAAATGCACCATCTGTGTGGCAAAGGCAGCACTGTCACAATTCAGTTTTCTTTTCTGAAATGTTCTGATGCTGGTGACAGAGTGAATGGAAGGCAGTTTAGTCAGCAAAAGCTTGATGAGCATTGGAAGGAGGATATCAAGGGGAACTTAAGAAAAGCCTGTATTTGCATACAGATTTGGGGATATGTAGGTCTGACAGGTCTGAACCAAAGTGCTTTACAATTCCAGATTCACCAAGACTATGAACTGCAGTCATAAAAGCTTTAGTTTCTCCTCCTGGTTTTTAAATAAGTTTAGCCTTCTTATATATAATTTTGTTTCCGTTTGTGCACATTTTACTGAGGAGCTAAAATCAGGCAACATAAAATCTGGTCAGCAAGCTCAAGGCAGTAATTGGTCATCTCATCTGAAATTCCAGGATGCAAATGATAAGGCATTAATCATTTTAAGATATTATAATACAGTGGCTGTTTTTTCATGCCATTATTAATTGCTGTTGGAAAGCAAAGTGGTTCAAATACATTCTCTGGTATTATTGCAGCATCCATCATATTCTCAAATATGAAACTGCCTATTTGACAGGTTGCTCTTCTGCATTACTATTATCAGCTGTAATATTTCAAACCACTCAGGGACAAATACTAGACTCGTGACCTATTTTTTACCTAATTATTTTAAAATTCTTTCTTATATCCTAATTTTGCTGATCGAATATTCTTTGCTTTTTAAGATTCTTGTTGGTCCTCTAGAGATTCTGACTTACAGTATGTATTTACTGGCAATTTCCCTATTTTTAAGTTTAAATAATGTGTTTAGGATTAGTCTTCTTATTAATATTAGAAAAAGCTCTGAAGACTAAGCTGACCAAACTTAATTTGCTTGTTGGTTAGAAATGCAATCAAGCAAGAGAAAGTACACATTAGTTGAAAGTACCATGCTGCCTTTTCATGTAGAGCCTTGCATATCTCATCTTACACTGGCCATGATTTTGCCCTCCCTACATGTACTGCAGAGGCAACAATAACTTTCATTCCTGTGCTGTTCATGTACAGTAAGGACTGTGCTCCTTGCTCTGCTCCTTGCACTCACAGGGACCAATGGTAGCAGGATGTCTTAGCAAGGGGCTGGAAGAGCTTTTCTCTTCTGTCTATAAAAATCCTCTGTAATTTCCACAAAGAAAAAATATTGGACCAAAAGGAAATATCCTACAACTAGATGTAGTACATGTACTGCCAGATGGATCACAACACCTTATTTACACAGTAAATTTCCATGAAGCATTGCCAGGGCCCTTTTGGTCTGAGCAAAGATGGAGAATACACACAGCATCCAAGGCTCAGGCTGCCACACAAAAATCTTAATGCTAGTGTTTCCCAGTGGTTTGTAAATGGCACATCTGCAAGTGGTGAGCTACACTTGCAACAGAGATCATTAAACCCTGTAGAAATGGCCTTCACAGTATGGTATAAGATTTTTAAAAAAACCTTTTGTTTTGCCTTAACCACAGAGGCCAACTTAAAAAAGGTGTGCATCAGTCTACAAATGGGGGAAAGGAGAATTAAACAGTTTATAAATACTTCCTTTATTCTCATAGCTGCTTATTTCATCTCAGGTTCCTCTTAATTTTTAAAACTAACATGATTTCTTTTGTGGTAATAGAACTTTAGCTTTTACCTTATAAATAGTCATTAACATTCCTCCTGATTTTGTTTCCCTAAAATTATTTAGCTTATATTTGGTTTATTTCTGAGAGTCAAAATGCGTATTTTTAAGAATGCCCATTTTCTGAAAACAGAGTCTAATTAGTTGTGATGGAAAACTGTTGAAACCTGGAAGAGTAGTTCAGTTTGAAAATTTCTGCATTAGTCTCAGTCATTAATAAAGTTATTGGCAGCTGTATTTAGTTCTTGGTGGTTGGATTTTTTTAAGGAAGCAAATGACAAGATGCTGACTGTCAGCAAAAGGTGCCAATTCTGGTACAAGTTCATTAGGAACTGAAGCTTCTAGTATTCAAAACATTCCTATTTTTGTCATTTGCAGTGTGTAGGTCCTCACTGGAAATGAACCTTTGATAGATGAGACCTGAGCTACCCTGAGATACAGACCATGAGAGAGTCATGCACCCAACCGCTTTTGCTTTGGCCAGGCAGAACCTGTCAGAGTGCAGCTGCAGGGTCTCCTCAGTGCCTGAGGGCCCAGCGAGGCTCAAAAACAAGGAAGTGCCCAGTTACTCAACATTGTCCCCAAGCCAGCATTAGGCAATGTCTGTGCTTCACTGCTCAGTGTACATCTGGGCTATGACACACTCCCAGATTTTTATTTCTGCTCCTTGACAGATCCGTCTAACCTGACCTGATATGAGTCAGCAGTGCACCGCTGCAGCAAGGAAAGCAAATTGGATCCTGGGCTGCACCTGCAGGGATGGTATTGGCAGAGATAAGAGAGATGTGATAATCCCATTCTACACAGTACTTGCTGGGCCACACCTGGAGTACAGTGCCCAGTTCTGGTCACCACCCTTCAAGAAACTCATGGACAGACTGGAGGAGGCTCAAAGGAGGGTCACAAAGGTGATCAGAGAGCTGGAGAGACTGTCCTATAAGGAAAGAGGAGTGTGATTTTTTCTCCCTGGAGAAGAGAAGGCTGAGGGGCACCTCATCACAGTATTCCAGTATTTAAAGAGTGGCTACAAGGAGGATGGGTGTTCTCAATTCACAAGAAGCCACATAGAGAAGACAAGGGGCTTCAGGAAGAAGTTGCATCAAGAGAGGTCTCACCATGATAGAAAGAAATTTTTTACAGTGAGAATGAGCATTCACTGGAACAACCTCTCCAGGGGTGTGGTAGAGTCCCCATCACCGGTGGTTTCTAAGATGTAGAGTCCCTGTCACTGGAGGTTTTTAAGATGTGATTGGACAGGGTGCTGGGTAATCTGACCTAGACTCCCTTTCCCATGAAAGGTTGGAGCAGATGATCTTTTGATGACCCTTCTGACCTGGGTTTAGTCTGTGATTTTATGGCATGCTTTATACTAGGGACTCCTTTACTTCCTGGCTTTTTTGCCTTGCCATAAACCACACTTGCTCTTCAAGCTAGTTCATCCACTGGTTTTTAATCCTGGATTACTTTTACTGCCATCCTGTTCCTGACTCTACCCTAGCAAAGTTTCTTTAAGTTTGCCTGCTTCAATATGCTCAGTGCACATGCAGAGCACTGATTACATCTCTCCAGTCCTCACTCAGCCAAGTTTCATATTTATTTATCTTAGAAATCTTCCAGACTTTTTTCCATGCCAGAGATACCCAGGCTCTGTGGTACTTTTTCCTCCAGATGATAGAGATGTCCCTTATCTCTCCAACAGTGCCTCACATCCTTCTGTTGCCAGCCAGACTCTCTTTGTGTTCTTAGTCCCTCTCAGGGCTACTGTGTGCCCTGCATGCTCTTGTATGAAGCTTTGCTATTCTTTTCATCTTTTGCATGACTCTTTATTTTACTTTTCCTGTCATGACCTTCACTGCTGTTTTTCTCCCTGCTCCACAGGCACTGCATTTCCTCTGTGCTTTCCTCATAAGATTTTTCTGTTTCTTACCATTTGCAACACTCTGCCTTTACTTTTTTGTCTTTCTCTTCTGTTGAAAGGATAAAACTTACGGCCTACTAGAATTTTAAAACTCTCTTTGGCAGATCAGCAGTCCTGAAGTGTGGGATAATGTTATGTTCAGAGCTTCAAGTTACAGAGAGAGAAATAAATACTAGTGTCCTATTTCAGTTGAACTCTGAAGGATTCTCATTTATTCTTGAATACAGAGGTTACCACTCCTGAATGGTAACTAATGTTCCCTAAACTGACAGCATATTTTTGGGCCAGTCTTGGTCCCAACTCCTTCCTCATATAATGCAAGAGTAGGAGGAAGAATCGCAGATGTGACTGCTGTCTGAGTAATCCTTGAAATTAATACATACAAAATACAACCATATTTTTCCAGGCCCTGAATGTGTTGGAGCATGCCCCTGGGTATTCACTCTGGTGATCCCTAGATGGCAACACGGCATAATAGCAACCTGCAGGGAACAGCTTGAGCAGCCCTGAAGCTTCTTTAACCCACTCCTTTGGCTGACTTGGGCCTTAGTAGCCATATCCCTCCTTCAGCTTGAGTCTTGCTCTGAGAGCAGCTTAGAAAGAAATGGATTTTAGAGTCTTTCATTTGAAACATCTATTATTTTATATGCTGTAGGTTTCCTCTGGGCCTGTTGTTTAAAAGGCCAAGCTCTTATAACTCCTGTAAGTGCTGTTTTTTCATAGCTGCTTGAAAACTAAAAGGAAAATTAATTTATCTCATTAATTGTAAATGTTTTTGCAAATGTAAATGTAACTGTAAATGTAAATTTACAATTGTAAATTGTAAATTTATCTAGGGGATAGAATCTTCCTTGTGACTCCTAGGTTTTATGGCAAAGGAAAAACAAACAGTAGTATAAGTCTTACAAAGCTTTCTGTGCAACTCAAGTCAAAAGGTGAGAAATAATGTTGGCAATCTAAGGAAGGGCCCAAGAACAGCAGCTTCTAAAATATCGAGCCAAAAAATCAAAATTGAAAAAATGAGATTGAAAAATAGCCCTGAAAATTCATACCATGCTGTACTTCTGTTCATTCTGCTTCAGAATCTTTGAATCAGCAGCCCTGGAAATAATAAGCTAAAATTTATCCCATGTCTCTAGACTTGTACAAATGTACAAAACAATCTCAAGTATCTATTTGGAGAATTTTTGCCATGACATATCTCAGTAACCTTTGCACTGAACCCAATGATGCTTTTTAAACAATAAATATGGCATTACATAGATTTTGCCTGTTTTGTTGCCTATTAACATGAAAGTAATTATTCTGTTCTATGTGTGGTTTCACATTGCCAGTGATTGGCTCTAGATAGTAGAGTAGTATCTGGTACAAAGTCTTTTTAATATCTGTTTGGTAAAAAAATTTGAAAAGAATATCTACTTTACTGTGAATATATTGTGCCACCTTAACCCAAAAAACCAAAGGAACCTGCCATCCCTGAGTATGTTTTCTAACCTGTGACATAGTATTTTCTGACCCAAACGTATGCTGGTGTAATTAATAGATTTCACATGGCAAAACTCCCTTGATAAAACTGTTAAAAACACCCTAATTTTTCAGTCTTTTTTGGCAGCCAAATGTATCAAAAGGACCTTGTGGCTCAATAATAAGAACTCTGGCTTTGGGTTATTCCCACATTTTGTCACATTTCAGTAGTGGCTTGGCATCAATACCAACCACAGCTGCTGAAGAACAGTTTGATGTCTGGGATGTGTAGTGAGAGAAAATGGCTGGAGCATTAGAGCATGGTCTTAAGTCATAAGGAGCTGGCATCCCTTCAGTTCCCAAAAAATTATTTCTGACTCAGCTTGCAATGAAATCATATACCACATCTTTTCATTCCTTGATTGACTGGTGAAATGCTTTCTTCTGAGTTAATTTATGTATTCTTTTGACATATATCATCATAACTGTTGATTTACTGAAGATGTTAGGACTGCTGCAGCCCATGTCCTGTGCAAATATTGCCTGGTGCAACGCGTGTGAACTACATATATTGATCATGGGTAACAGCTTTGAAACTTCCTTTCTTTTCCCTGTTTCCAGTGGTTACCTTAATCAATACCTGCACCAAAATACTGACCACTGAGTTGCAACTGGACTGGAGATTTCTCAACCTCTCAAATTGTAAAGTGAGCCCTGATGTCCACCCTCCTGTACTTAGCGGCACATAGTAGCACTAGTTCAAATATGAATGACAAAGAAAACTTTTATATTTAGAGCCGTGCAGCTACGTGGAAGTAGATGAAGGCATCAGGTGCATACTACAATTACTTGACTTGAAAATAAAATATTGAAAACAGTGAAGTACCTTCTGTGTGTTTGCCACAAGGGGTATCTGGGCTAATGCCAGAACACCCACCTGCAGACTGGTCACCTCTGCGTGGTAGAGAGGAGTGCTGTGAGAATCAGCTGTAAGGCTCTAGCATCCACCATTGGCCAACAAGTTACATGAATTGATGCAAAGAGAAATGCAGCAGTTTTTGTTCAGACATGAAGAAATAACGATGATGATGAAGCTGGGCTCAAAAATATCAGGTAGTTTCACCAACATTTATATCTTTTCTTTCTTGTAAAGAATTAAAGTGAGCTAGGACCTAAGTTCATATTGCTTGGAAGTACTTTGTAAGACTGATAATACTTTCATGCAAAGTACTTCACAAGCACTATGAACTCACCACTGAGCTGAACTCAATTATTTTGCACAAGAGAGAGCTGAGCTCCCACATAGTCTTCTTAGTTGCTTTCTATAAAGCTTTAGCATAGACCTTTATTTCAGGTAGACTTAAGACATTTGTCAGACAGGATAGTTATAAATGCTTCTGTCACTATGAAAAAAAAGCAGCTTCAATGGGTTTACTTGGTTTTAGTCTCATTTTCTTTTCTGAGCCCGAAGTCCTCCCCACTGTTAACCCATTTTTCTTTTTACTTACTGGATATCGTTTGATCAATCACCAGTTAACCTACTCACACTTCAGTGAGTTTCCTCATTTATCAAACAACACAGCAAACGGAGTTGGGAGACTGTTGAGCCAGCATAAAATCAAATGGACTTTATTACTACAGTATTAATAAGCTTAACATCTTGGAAAGGAAGGGAGAAAAGACTGAACACATGTAAGTTTCATAGCAATATGAAAAATGGAAGGAGAATCTAATTCTTTATTAAGCATGTGAGTAAGGAGTTTGTTTCTGTAGTGAAGTATTACTAGTCAAAGGGCTGGAAATGTTAGGAATATTCTCTTACATGAGCCCTAAAACTGATATTAAAAGTGCTAATCCTTTTGGGAAATTTCAGATAAGATTAAATATTATAAAAAACCATGAACATTTTAGTTTAGTTTTATTATTGGGGCTTTTTTACTTGTGACTTTGCTTATAAACTATTTTGCTCCACATTTCTAACACTTCAGATTAGTAATTCTTGATGGTTGATTAACACTTTTATTCTGTATAGCTACATTTGAAGATTTTAGGTAGTAGGTAATACTATACTTTGCATAAGTAAAGTATTAGATCCTAGAAATACATAAATTGCATATTTATGTGATTCATGAAAGATTAATTATATTTAAACTAAAAGTACTTCATGAATTTTATATAGCATGATAATTGTTTACAATTTCCATGTATTAAGTCAATACATTTTTTCAGCTCAAGCTCTTCGCACAAGTTCAATGAATAAGTAGGAAAATTGAGGGCCTGCAGATCAAATTGGCACAATCCTACATTAAAATACACCATTGATGTTTATTTTCTCATTGTTGTACTGATTTTATTGGTAGATGTGGATGTAAAATTGCTAAGAATATACTTGTTTTTCTAATGATACAATTTAAGAGGAAGATTCTTTAATAAAATTCAGAAATAAAGAGCAATTTGTCAGCTCCTTTGCAGTTATGCAGACCAGTACCAACATGAAAGATCTCATTAATTTCAGATAAACTTGTCAGGAAGATCAAAGTCAAATTAGTAGTTTAATGTAATGTACAACTGTATTGAAGTATCATTACTAGATGGCTACAGGTAAATGCAAGATTATTCTTTTCTAAGCTTTCTTTTATGTCTGTGCTTACAGAGACCTTCTTAAAGTTGACTGATATTTGGACAGCATCTGACAAATGTTTCGAATCATCAGTTAAACATTTTACATGTGGTTTGCTAAATGAGCAATGACATTTGATACTTCGGAATTTCAGAAATGTCTTATTTTAGCACAACTTCATTTCTATTCAGAGTAAGGCCACTCTGAGATAGAGTGAATAGTTGCTTTAAATACTTCTGTGGCCTTTCTCTTTACTCAGTTAATGTTGTCTTGTTATTGCCTTTACTTCAGTTCATCTGTATTATTGTAGGGCCCAGAATTCCTTTCTTTCTCCACAGATTTCCCCTTATATTTCCAACAGGGCTTTGTAGCAGGTTTCATGGGGAAATTCAGTTTTTACTGTCATGTATTGCAGTCCATCTCTAATACATTTTTGATCCTGCTAGCCAGTTTCAATCATATCTGACAAAGGAAGAAACTGTGTTTATGTCAGTCTGCTTTTTGTGTTCATAATTCAAATATCTAACCACAATCAGAGTTTTGGGAACTCCTAGTGATATTCATGTATATAAATGCATTCAGCTTCTACTAATTCCATTCAAACAGAGAGATACCATATTAATACCCTCTCTGAAGAAATTCTTACAGAAAATAAACACACAGAGAAGTTCTATAGTGGAGACTTGGCCTCTGTCCTTCTACTGTTTTTTTTTATATTTTAAAGATTTTATTACTTAAAAACCACTTGCAGTGGTTTTTATAACAAAGTGCCATCAATTTTGTGATATAAATATTCTAGCTCCATCACCACAGTAACAGTTTGTTCGCCTAGTTAGGATCATATCCTGAGCTACCAAAGGGTTTGAATAAAATGCTTTCTCATATGCACTTCATCCCACATGTGGAATTGGAGAAACCAGTGAGAAGTCTGGTTGCATTACTTTGAGAAGTAAAATGTGTTTTCTGACAAAGGGTCAATTAAATATGATTTTAAATAACATAGCATAATAAATTAGAATTTAAACAGTTGAAGAATAAGACATCTCCATGAATCAGTAGTTCTGGCTTGTTGGGAAAGCAGAGTTTTCATGGTACCAGTGAAATGTTTTCTCTGGGATACAAGCACAGCTGATACACAGTCAGAGACATGGGGAAGAGCAGAGGAATCTCAGCCCTGTCAGATCTGGGAATGCTCTCCCTTGTTTATCTGGCATGGGCTCTTGTGTGTTTGGTCAGTAAGGTGAGAAAGTGAGGACAGCCAGGGAGGGAAGTGAAATGTCAGGCAGCTCCTAAGGACAGCAGACAGCTGGGGAGTGACATGAGGAGCAGCCACTGCAGGGGGATCCCTGCAAGGTGGGTACATCCTGAGCTGCTGACAGGTGGTGAGAGAGGGAAGTTCTTTCTGCATCTGGTTTCCAATGCTCATTACTTACCAAAAGACATATCTTCCATGAATTTGTGAAGTATATTTAAAAGCCATTTATATTTTTAGTCTCTATAGTATAAATTATTTCTGGTTAGACTCAATTTGTAAATGGCTGATTGGTTTTCTAATTGGCCCTGATTTTAGAAACAGGGATAATTTTAAACTCACATTCTGCCATCACCTCTAATTCCATGGCTTTACTGTATCTGTCAAATAAGAAGGATTCTGTTGTATTTTGGAGAAAACTACAATCAATTTCGTGACTCGAGTGAAGCAATTCAATGCCTCTTGCTATTTCTGTCACCCTTCTCTTCTCCTTTTCTACATTTCTATTCTTTCAGAGGTAGGACTGCCAGAGGTAGATGTAGTAGTCAAGATGTGGGCATACCATCCATGCATACAGCAGTACAATGATGTTTTCTTCTGAATTTTAGTTTTCTGTGCTTATTATCCTGTGCTGATTTTTATTTTAATAATCCAATAGATTTTAACATTATTCACTTAATACTAAGAGTTATTTCTCTTTGTAGAACTAACTACTAATAAGATAAATTTTTTCAGAGGGAAGAGGAATTATGGTAACTTAGAACCCATTTTTATATAAATGCAGTTGCACTTTATTTTCCCAGCGTGCACTTACAGAAATGATGGTGACTTCTCCCCAGGTATACTATATTTATCCATCTTCAACATTATATTTGTAATAGTTTCTGCTAATAAATTTCCCAAGATGGAGATCACAGGAGCTTAGAGTTTCCAGGATCATACAGGGACACCTTGTGAAGTGATTATATTTCTCACATTCAGTTTCCCTGGTACTGAGATTTTAGAATGATCAGGTCTAGTATTGTCACATTTTGGAGCAGAGACTTGGAATTTTGCAGCAGAACCTCTCTGACATTAGTGATGCAAATTTGCTATTTTTAGAACCGCCATCAAATTTTGGCCAAGTAAGTCTGGGAAAAAAAATCCTATGTGTTCAATAAAGACTAATAGATTTTTCTTAACTATAAGACATTCAATTTCATTGTTTTGACTTCTTTATGGCAATTGTGTATGGTATATAATTTTTAGAAATATTGCTTCTTTATGTAGCATTCTCCATTACATGCTCCTATATATTACTGAGACTCTAACTCTGCTGTGCCTTGTAGGAAGACGGGTCATTGGATCCCTACAGCTGTTTCTCTATCCCTGCCTCCCTGCTGGCTTAGCAAAGAGGTGGCTTAGTCTGAGGACTCCCAAGCTCAGCAGAATGCTCAGCATTTCTGTCATGGTACTGGAAGTTACTGTGGTGCTAAAACTGAGACGGTGGGTCTCAGGCTTTCCTTGTTCAAACACTACCAAGTGGAGAGCTTGCAGATACAGACTGATTGGTGCACAGGTCTGCTGGGCAGCTGCATATTGAAGAAGACAAAGAGAATGTGGTTAGCAGGAAAAACCAAAAGCTGGATGGCAAAGGAGGAAGGAGAAACCCCTCTGGGATCTTAGAAATAATCCATAATTCTTGGAGTCAATGTGTGTGTCTGCTATCACCAAATAGCTTTGAAATAATTGAAAAGGTAAGTGACCTCTCTTGATTTCTCTGTGTAGAGGACAGCAACAAGCTGCTGGGCAGTTTCCTTGTGTTGTCAATCTGAAGGGTTCAGTATTGGTTCAGTATTGTCACACCCTATGTGGGTATAACTGTACACATGATGAAATTTCTGGAGAGGCAGGCAGAGAAAGTAGTACATGTTTATATTTCTCTTTTTTGTTTTTTTCTTTAGTTGTTTGAGAAGCTATATTCATATTAAAGCAAAATAAATCCAACACTCAAAGCCCAGTTTTTGAGACATATTAAAGTTGCAAGTTTCTTGTTCGAGAAAGTGTTGTGTGTACAACCTTCATTTGGAGAACTGCAAATAGGAGGTTACTTTGTACTTTTTCTACAAGATCCCTGCTTCCTACAGTGCATGAAACTTGGTCCTCATGGAATGAATTTGTCTCTGATATTCCCAGATAATTTCTTTTCAGAATATGTAAACTGAGCATGCAGGAAATGAGGCAGAAATGTGCCTCAGAAAAAGAAACAGTTCAGGCAGCTGCACAGCCACCCAGTAGGACTGAAATTCTGTCTTCCTGTATGATTCTGGCTCAGGTACTCTAGTAAAAGCTGGAAAAGTGGTGGAAGCTGTGTTTATGTCAGTCTGCTTTTTGTGTTCATAATTCAGATATCTAACCAGTTTGGAAATGTCAAAAGTGAAGTCAGTGGGAACCCAGAACACACAAAGTGTTAACACTGGAAAAAAATCAAAGCTCACCTTGGACTTTCAGAATAGGTTGACATTACTGACTTTGCTCTCATCACACTTGTGTATAAAATTACACCATCACCTCATCCATCATACAAAATGTCTCTGAAAATGCATGAATTAATATTTTTAAAGTACTCACAGAGGTGACCTGCCCTGTAAAGAAAGAGAGAAAAGCCATCAGAAAGTGATAATCCATTTCCAAAGCATTCCAAAGCAGGTTGTGTAATGTACATCAACAATTTGAATGAAGTTATCAATAGCAATTGGTTTAGGGATTCCCACTGTGTAAAATCAAGATGTTTCAGGTACATGATGACATATGAATTTTCCCATGAGATGTTATGACATATGAAGTACAAAGAAGCAGGAATTGAAGTTTTAAGTGCAAATTTAGCTATGGCATTTCCTAAGCTGCAAGTACTTGATCACAGAGCACTAAATATTTAAATATAGTATATGTCCAAGTTCAGTGCTTATAATCTGGCCTAGTAATCTGTCCAGGATTATGCTCCTTGTTGTATTAAATATGAAATTTGAATACCTAGTCCATGTGTTTTTACAGCCTGCTCAGCACCACCTTTTAAAAATGAGTCATCACATTAATCTCTTTGCCTGGTTGCATAATTTATATCTTAGTAAAGATACACTATAATGAAGAGTGAATGAATAAAATAAACATGCAGTTGCAAAGATTGCATATTTTTGCATTTTAAAATCATTAGCAATGATTGCTTGCTCTTGCTTTACCCAATTTATTGTGCAAATGTTACTCTGTTTTATTGGGGGCATTATGAGAGGGATGGGGTTTCTCTTTATTCAGGGTTGATTTCTCTCTCACTGGAGCTGAGCACTTGGAATAGAAAAGACACGTGCATGTCAAGGAGTATTACTTAAATTTTCACTTAATGAATTTACTGCACTATAGTGTTGTATCTTAAGCTTGTCCTCTTGCTAGATGCTAATCATTCAATATTATGCAAATAATACAATAATTGGAGTCCTGCACACTCATCATGGAAAGCTTTGTGGTTCTTGCTGCTGCACAGACACTGGGACAATGTGGTCTCTGGAAGCAAATTGCACAAAGAGACCTGGGAGAAGTTGCTGAGAGGCTGGAGGCTGCTCCTGTGGCCATCACATCCTCCATGCCCACAGCCTGGCCCAGCATTGTTTCAAAACAAGTTATATTACATATGTGACACACAGAAAGAGGAAAAAGTGGGTATAATCTGAATCCTGCTGTGGTTAGACTGAATATACTTTTTTTACTTAGACATTCACTATTTCATTGTAGAAATAAGCAGGATGAGCTTGAGGATGCTCCACTTACTGTTCTTTCCAGGATCACTTCCCTTCCATTAGAAAAACATTTTCACACAGGTAGTGGATCATGTCTCATTCTGTTAATGTTCTCTATACCTTAAATATGCTTTTGATTTGTGTTATTTATGTTTATAGTCATGACTTATGTGCATAGCAGTGTGCTTGTGTTCTTTTTGTATAATAGCACAGAGGGTTTTTCACAGTGAGCTTGTAAATACATCATTCACTGTTACTGGCCATTTTTTCTGTGAATTAATTTTTCATTGCCAACATCAGTTTATGAACATCACAATGTTCAGCTAGAACACAGGGTATTTTATTTATGGTTTACATAGTATTTGAGTACCTTACAAATATTAATTAATGCTGCCACGTCTCTGTGAAGTAGCAGACACATCCATTTGACAGATGGGGAAACTGAGGCATGGAGAGCTTATTTGAATGACCTAAAATCACGTAGCAGATCTGAGACAGTGCAGGCCTTTAATACAGGGCCACCTTTAATCTCTGCAGCAGCATGGCTGTTATTTTTACATGAGGACAGTTACAGATTAGCATTAGTGTACATTCAGATATTAATCTCTCCTGATCCATTTACCTACAAAACTATTTCAAGACAAATTAAAATGTTTAAAATGTTTTTTACCTGCAAAACTATTTCAAGACAAATTAAAATGTGTTTCTACTTCAGGCAAAGCTGTCTGTTGCTTGTATTGTGGTAAAACTTAATCTAGATATTTCAAAATAAATTGGTTTGTCAAGGCATTGCTGTAATTGGTGGATCAGCAGCACAGTTTTCACTCACCAAAGGATGATTGAATCAGAGGAAAATCCTTGAGGAAAAGTTGAAGAAGCATTACAAGGACTGATTTTGGAAAAAATATTTATATCAATGTATGTATTGATTTGACTTCCTTATTATGTTTTTTGTTGTTGTTACTGTTTTGATACCTTTCTTAAAAGGAACAACAATTTTTAAATTTGGAAAAGGAAACACACAAATTCCTACAGGGTGGTAAAATCACCTTAGTGGAGTCTTTTATTCCTCTTTCAAAGAAATGGGGAATGCAGCATCAAGATTAATTTCTCGTAACATTGGAGGTCTGTCACACAGACATTTGTGTTTGAGCTGGTCTACTAAACTCCTTTCCTAGTTAACAGAGATAATCAGGCATTTCTAATGACCAATTTATCTGAACTGTTGTAAGGATCTATTTTGGGGCAAGATTAATTGCATTCTAGAAACATCCATTTCTTTCCACTTGCCAGAAAGTCAAACAAGTTTAATTAGAGACTAATTCAAATGGAAACATCTAAACTGGATGAGATGAATTACTGATTCTCTGTAATATTACACAAGGTTACAGCTTGCCTATTCTTTTAACTGGAATACTGAAAAAATATCTCCTACACATCAAAAGCATTGATGGAATGCTAAAATATAGCAGCCTAAAAAAAGGGCAAGAAATGGAAATTTGATCAGTCATGTCTCTCTAAATGCAACAATGTACAATTTTTAAAGTATGGCAAATTTTTATATATACTGGAATATTAATTTGTCTTTCTGAGATTTCATTTTAAACTTCCATTTGGTAACTTGTATAATTCTTTTTATGGAAGGTGTTCTAGTTCAAAGTATTAAACAAGTTTTAAGTTAAAAAATGGAGGAACTTTAAACTCTAAAATTAGGGAAAATTTTCAGTAATTTCTCATAAAAGCTTAATCCAACTTTTCTACTTTCAATTCATGCTCTTTGAAAAGCTTTAAATAATATTTTAACCACTTTTTATATTTTTACTTTTATATTTAAATGTGCTTTCCTGTATCTGTGCTACAGATATTAAGTGTATCTTTGACTTGAGGCTTAAACAATATTAAAATTTAAAGAATTCTTCAGCTGAAAAGGGATTTAGGAAGTGCTTATATGCATTGAAGTGAACCTGAGAAATAGAATTTAAATGAAAATATGTTTATAATATATACCTTAATAGGAAGCTTCAAAGTCTAACAAGCAACTTAGCAAAACCTATTTGTATTCAAAACACAAGTTTTTCAAGAAAAATTAGTTACAGAAATGTAGAAGAGAAAAATGTGTTTCTGACATTACAATGAAAAAAAATGCTGAAAGTTTATCTGAGAAAGGACAAAAACGTGACTTAAAAGTGAAGGGAACAGTACAGTGTTACCTTCCAAGGCCATTACTGAAACTGATGAATTAGTACAGAAATTGGCAGTAGTGAATTAAGGAAAACAAGCTATAAAAAGAGGAAAAGTCCTGCATGAATGGAAAAAACTGAAGAAGTTGGAGCACCACCTCAAAAAAAGGATGTTAAATTATGAAAATAATGATTAGCAGACAGAAGGAAGTGTAGTAATCATGTGGGTTCAGAAGGCAAGTTAAGAAAAAAGATCATATTCAGAAGTAAGGTGAGCTGGATAAACCCAAGGAATTAGATTCACCCTAATTAATCTCAGACAGACAAGAGAAAACTGCTGCCTCTGCATTCCAGGTCTGGCATTCTCAGGGCTGATTCATATTTTTAACCTGAAATCATTAAAAATATTTATAAAAATAGATAAGCATTTTTATCCACTGGCTGCAGGTGAAATCTATGGTACAGAGAGGTAAGAATTCTGCCAGGCTCTCACAGGTAATACTTTAGTGTTACTGCCATGAGAGTACCTTATGTCACCACAATTTACAGCACCTCTAATGACAGTGCTGAGTTATGTCTGTGTTCAGGGGCTGTTTGATTTCTTTCCTCTCCATCTGAATAGAAAGCCTTGTATTTCACTCATGTAAACTCTAAATTCATCCAGCCTTCAGACAGGTTTCCTTCATATTCTTGGGAAAAAAAAGGGTTCTTTTGAAGGAGGATGGGATGGGACAGGATATGATACTTGTGCTTGTCATTTTTCAAAGGAGTCATACATATTTTTTTTTTCCTTCTGGCTAAATACAGTATCAAGAATAAGCCATAACTACCTCCCTTTGTTTTACTGTAAATAGGCAGAAACTCCATTCAGGAAAACCTGATCAAATTACTGAGTTCAGTCCAGCTACAGCAAGATGTGTTTTACTGGTGGTTTTAGTCTAAAGGAACTAGATGGTAGGAGATGGTAGAGTCTTATTTTCCAAGATGTTGGTCATTACATTGACTGCAAATTTGCATTGCATTTTGCCTATTCCAATCTTGAAGTGTGTTTTGTGAACTTAGTATAGTAGTAAAATTCCAGAAGAAACAGAAGCAAATGGGGACAGAGATTATTAAATTTTCTCATACACTGGACAGATGAAATTAATAATTTTTTATTAGTACAGTATTACTGTGTCAGTGCTCTCTGTCTGTTAGCAATTGACACTTAGCTTAATTCAGTGAGAAAAATGTCTTGTTCATAACCTGAACTGCAGCTGTTTAAACTTGCAGAAATTGATGGCAGGAGAAGGAATTATTTTGTTTTCCTACCTGTCCTATTATTTTTTCAGTTTTGTGAAATGCCTAGGATTGAAAATGTTTCACTTGAACTTTTCTCATTGTTTTGTGAGAGAAAAGTACAAACATAAAGGAACTGAATCTAGATTATGAGGTGAAACAAAATATTTCCTCTATTTCCAAAACAATCTGTTGGCTCTTGGGTATTCCCATGTTTGAATGTATTAATGAGTTTTGCTTCCTTAAGCTGTAGTGAACCACATAACCCTCCCATAAATTAATTTTCAGCAGTTGAACACGGCATGTTTGGCTTTTGGGGACTTTTGCATAAAAATATTTTCAGAAGTTCCTCTACATGACAGCAACAGAGACAGTAGTGGAATGTACTGGACTGTCACATGACACTTATACTGCAGTATTTGATTCCAGAGCCATCCACAAGAATCTCATGATGGATGAGGTAAAAACCTAACACAGAAATTGAAATTTATAGGCTTATCCTTAAAAGCATTAAAATATAATCAATAACATATTTTGGAGCAAAATACTTCTATGGTTCCATGTGGAGACAATGAATATGGTTCTAAAGGGGTTTACAGCAGCTGTGGTAACCTACAGCAAACCTTTATTGTCTCTGTTTTCCTTTGAGCACTGGAAGATGACACAGCCCATCCAGCACTACTGTGTGAGAGCTCTCTTCTTTGTCATATTTGTTCTCTTATTCAGCAGTTCAAAATACATACCAATACCCCAACAATAATATTCTGTAGTTTTCCAAATATTGAAGAATTTCTTCGAAGTTATCAACTGCCAGCATTTCATCAGTTTCATATCAGACTTCTCAATCTTGAAAAAGTTGATGGAAAAAATGAAGAAGGAACTGAATTTCTGAATAAGGTTCTGTGAATTTGTATAAATAAAATCGAGGGGAAAAAAGGGAAACATTATTCACTTTATCAGTTTTGAAATTAGTTCTATTAAATTAATTAACTACTTCTGAGTTCTTTAGGGTAGCTCATTAATTTGTAGTTTGAATGAGTTTACTCAGGACCTGGATCTACTAAAATAAAAGCATTTATCATCTGCCTAATGTTGTAATAAGAGTAAACAATATAATATAATGTTATAATTTTTCATTATAGAATGTAACTTAGGAAACCATCTTACCTGAAGAAGAAAATCTTCCATGGACTATTTTAAAAGGAAGTAGTAAATGTTAAAGATAAATGTTCTCTTTTCTTTAGAAAGATTACCTGATTGTTACTATTGCCATCATGCCAAACATCACCAGAGACCTTGGAATTTGCTTCCCAAACCCAGTATTTTAACAATATTAAGGACCATTTCTCTCTGGAAATGCACTGGGAATTTGTTATACCAATGAACAAGTTTCTGACTGAGCTGATTACATATAAAAGATTTTCAGTCATGCTGACATACAGAAAGTATAAATGTTAAATAATTGTAAAACATAATATATGATGACAATTATATGAAAATTTATGTGCATTAATGTGTTTTGCCATTAAAAATATTTTTGCTGTATGGGGAATATTTATACAAGAAAAGCTTATACTTTTGTAACAGCTGTCAAATGAGGAGCCTACACCAGAAGCAGAAAATACCCATAATTAAATTAGGTCCAGACAAACAATAATGTAGGGTGCCTACAATGACAACGATTTCTTTCAAAGTGACTCCATAAATTATTAGGGTTATCTTCTGTGGCAGTCAGTCTTCCTTGAATGACTACATGATGTCTCCTTAATTGCTAAATGCTTTGAACCTGCAGAGTGATCAAGAGAAATCAGACACACCTGGCCTTTTAAAGTTTCTGCTGCAATTCCTGAAATGACTGTCAGCCTTATGTGCTCCTTGTTTATGGGCTAAAAATATGGCAACATAAGTACTTTTTTAAAATTCTAAAAATTAGTGAAATAATTTTGTTCAATAGGTAGCCAAGAAAATTGGAATTCATCTGTGTTCTGAGTCTTTTCAGACTGCAAAAAAAAGGTACTGTTTGGATGTTGCACTGATATTTCCACTTTGGCAATTAATTTATTTCTTAACCTTTTTTATGCCTGTCTTCTGAACCTTGCGTTTTTGCTTCTGTTAAAAGAAATAATGATTCTTAAGTCTGCAGATAGCTTTGCCTGCTTGGGAACATATTCTCATGATGCAAATAAATTTGTTACATAGCAAAACGTTAAGTCTTGGTTTTTAGGTAAATATGTAACAACAGAAACATGATATATATTAATCCTTTTGTTGATCTTGTTTTTTAGTAAGTGGTGCTTCAGCTATTTTAAAGCTGTCTTATTATTATTATAGCAGGAAAGTATGCAGTAGCTTTAATATAAATTGTTATCAAGGCTGTAATGTATTATGTACCCATATATAAGATCTTATAGTTTAAAAGGATCATAGAATTAAATATAGAACATAGTTTTAAAATAAAATACATTATTCTATGTCCTAGATTAAAGCTTATATGTTTTTCTAAAGTAAAGTAACCTTTGCTTTTTTCACCATTCCCAAGTTGCTAGAACTTCTACTAAATGGCAAAAGACTGCCAGCAATAAATCAAGTGAGTAAAATCCAACAGGCAGCAGCAGCAGAAGCTGGCCTGGAAGCTGCTAAATGGAAAGCTGCTTGTGTAGGGTCCTGATTAGAGAACATTAAACAGGTCACGAGGATGCTGACAGTCTGCCCTCAGTGAAGTGCTATTTATCTTCTTCTGGGTTTTCTTCCCCTGCTATTACTGAAACCTGACTAGCTCCATAAAATCTTAAGTTTGTGCCAGTTCCTCATCTATCTGCATGAATGGCTACTAAAGGATGAGGTAAGGATATAATAAAGGATGAGGCAAAGATCTGCTACAGTGAAATGTAAAATTCTCATCTGGGGATGAAATTGCCAACCTCTGTGCTATGCAAGTGCTTTCCACAATGGGCCCAAATTCCTGTGTCTGGACTGGTTCTTACATGGCCTTCATCACTGACTGAAAATGCAAGGCCTGCAGCAAGAAGTGCCAGAAAGGCTAATTCTTAGGAGTCATAGAAAGTTTTTCTTCCCTCTTTTCAGAAAACACTGTGTGCCAGTTTCTAAAGGAAAAGCAGACACTGTTTAGATGTTTTCTCTACTGAACATCTTTCTGAGTAGCTTTTATCTTTGCAAGGAAACAGTGGAGCTTTGGCACAGTAAAACTTGCTAAGCTGTCATCAGGTACAGAAGATCTGAAAGAAAGGAGCTTTTGAAGACAGTTAAATAGACAGAAGCACTGCTAAATGCAGCAGAGATACAGAGATCTCTATTCCATTATTTAGGTCCCTGTTTAATTTACTCTACCACCTCACATGCACTTATTCAAGAAATGTTACTGCTTTGGCCATTCCCAGTCTCAGGATGAGGAAACAGATGCTAGTGAAGTTACTGGAGATGCCGTGAAAAGTAGAATTATTTTAAGAGGAACTTAAATAGGGTAAAACACTTTATATGATACATAGATGACAGACTGTCAAACATATTACACAAGACTGGGAATACTGGCAGAATGTACAAAATATAAATAGGCATCAAGCTTAATGAGAAAATATGTTATCAGGGAACTGTAGAGCTGTACAGATGAACAGGAAGAATACCCATGAATGCATAGAGTTGTGCATGAGCTAATACATCCTGCCAAGAAGCTCAGTACCACTGTTGCTGGGGGTACTTCACTGGTTCTAATTTTAAACTAGCTCAGATATTTCTTCTACTTGGCAGTTGGGTATAGTTTATCTTGCATACTGTTCAATTTATTATTTTTCTAACATGCAGATTAATGTCACATGGACATTTAAAAGCAATACTGAAAAGTGTAAGTTTGATATCAAAGGGAACTGGGCCCTGGTGGAAGAATTCAGAAGTTACAGTATTGAGGCAAGGGTGGTGCATGAACAAATTGAAAGGGTTTTTAAAAGGTTTTTTATTACACTTTATTAGGACTCAAAGGAAGCCCCTTCTGTTTGGACAAAGAGGGAAAGAGGACATTGAGTAGATGAAGATCCCAAAATGGCATGTGGATTTTCTTTTTTTTAAGAGCAACATGAGGAAAAAACTTTGAAAGTATCCTGAGAACACATACTTGAATGTCAGAACTCATCCCCATACGGGCCACCAATTGTTGGTGTTGGTGCTTGGCACCAATCAGTGGTGGATGGGAACTGACTGTCACCATTAGTTTATTATCTTACTGTAAGACTTTCATACCTTCTCTATGTGAGGTCTCACAGGCAGCTCCTCCCAACACTGACTCCTTTTCTCTTCCTTCCGCACGGCTGGCTGACTTCTACCTGTCCCTACCACAAACACCTAACCCTTACTGTCCCTAACACAACCACCTGACCCTAGGTCTTCACAGCAGCACAGCCAACTGATTCCAGCTCCCTGACTCTCCTCTCAACTAGCTGAGCCACTCTTTTATAACACCCATCCTTATTGGACACAGCTGCATCCTATTGAGGGCAGGCCTTATTGGACAGAGCTGTGACCTATTAAAGGCAAAGCTGTTCCTACTCTTTGGTATTTAGTCCAGCTGCAACTCCTCAGGGGTAAGATTGACCTCAGCACCATCTTGGGCTATCTGGAACTATCCTTCCACAATCCATCCTCCCACACCTGAATGTGCAGAAAGTAAAGGTATGGCAAGATTTTGGGGAGAAGATACTAGTTCTTTTTTTCAAGTTTGGTTAAAGCTGATAAAACCTTGAAATGACATAATTTGAGAGAAGGACAGGTAGAGACTATTGCTAGAAGAACAAGTAATGATGCTGAGCTTGATTTGTTAGTCAGCAGCATGGAGATGATAACTGAGGATATGTCAGCTGATGAAATTGCTTGGAGAGAGAGCATAATGTAAGATGAGTAAAAGGCTATAGATGCTGCCCTGGGGAATAATGAGAGTGAGAAAAGAACAAAAATACTTATCAAAAGATCAACTACAAGAACAGTCTTGAAAAGAACTGGAGCAAAAAAACCCAATCTTCAAGTCTAGTGGGTGTAGAACACCAGGAAGGCAAGAATGATCAATGGCATCAAAAACTGGAAGAAGGTAAAAGAAAGGAAGTGTGGGGATGAAGGACAGGGAGATTATACATTGTCAAGGAGCAGCAGGAGTGGGCTTTTCCACATGGGGAGGCCCTCTGGGAAATGACAATGACAGCAAAGGTGGTCGGAGGTACTGACAGGGGCACAATCCCACAGAAGCTGGGCAAGGCAAGCTGAGCTGGTCAGGTTATGGTTGTTGGTGTCACCAAACAGTCCAGATCACAAGGCAAGTGCAAAATGATGAAACATAACGTGAGGTCAAGTCAGAATCAAGGTCAGAATCAGGCTGGCAACAGCAGCCAAGTCACCAGCGCAGTGACAAGGCAGGCCCAAGGTCCTGGCAGGGGACAGCTCAGCAGGGCGAGGTCAGCGAGGCCATGGCCAGGCAAACCCAAATCCACAGAGGAGCCGAGGCAGGGTTCTGGGGACTCACAGGTCCCAGCCTGGGGACAAGGGACTGGCTCTGGCACAGCTCTTTGCTCAGCTCTGTCCCCAGCTGCATCATTCCAGAGCCAGCCCTGAGCACGGCAGCTCAGCCCCTGGCAGAGCCACCAGTGATTCACTGCACTCGATGGCTTCTCCTGGACTCGGGCACAGGTAATGGGAATTTGTCACTGGTTTAAATAGAGTCAGGAACTCATCCCCAGGCCTATGTCTGACCATTATTCCTTCTTGCTATTGCAATGTGTAAGGTGGGAAAGTAATTATTATGATCTAGAGGATGGAATGAATCACAGCTGCATTGTGATAAAAACAAGATAATCTGTGTTTTGAAGGGCTTAAATATAAAGTACAACACATTCAGGAGGGAATAGTTAACAATAAAAGAAATGCTATTGTTTTTCATTCCCTGTGTACTTTTTAATTTTGGTATTGTTTAAATGTGAGTTTTCTTTTCATGGCTTAGAAATTTCTTTTTAAACGTCACTCACAGTATAGGCTAGTAATTTATCATGGATGTTATTTCCAACATAAAATAAACTTTAACCTTCAGATCCATCTGTTAGGATTCAATTTTTAAAGAAAAATATGAACGTAGTTTTCTAGCTAAAGGAGCTGTCAAACCAGTGAAGGCTTCTTGCAGTTTAGGAATGAAATCTGAAAGACCTGCAGGAAAGCCTGGGTCTGGCAGGCAGCCAAGCAGGCAGCACAAATGGTAACACACAGCTGCAGTCTGATGCTGTATTATTTATTCATGTGTGTCCATGGAGTAGAATCATGGAGACATTCATATCTCTCAGGACTACGAGTGCAGGACTGGCTTTTTATAAACATGGAAATTATTTTTAGCAATTTTTAATGTTTAGAATTCTTTCCCTTGAGATGTGAAGAAAAGGAAGCTGAAGGCAATATCTGTTTTGACGTAGGTGAAAGTGGACATAGACTGAACTTCTGACATGGGGGAATGATATTTTAGGTTGTCTGAGAGCTACTTAAGCATTTTTAAATAAAAAACATTTAAAGACTGATAACCTAGGAGCATATTAATTAAAGATGCATAAAAATAATCTTCTGATCTATGTCTGCAATACTGGATTGTCACTATAAATGGAAAATGTTATCAAAGGTATAAATTTCAGCAGGTAGGAATTAGTTGCTTTTATTGTCTAAGCTGTACAGAGAGAGGGTGTTACACACTTGCATTATATCTTTGTCATACTACATTTCTGTTTATAGACTCTTTTTAACCTTCACTTTAAATATTTTTAATATTAATATTAATGTTTTCTTTGTCTAATTTCAGGAGACTGTATTTACTATGAGAATCCAAAGACAACTTTTCAACAGTAAGCACTCTAGCTTAAAATCTTACATTACAAAAGCTTGTAAAACTTTAAATTGAGTAATATATCTCTCATTCCCTATAGGGAAGAAAGGATATGAGCTGAAAAGAATTTTAGCTGCAAGTCTGGAAGAAAAATTGAAAGACCTGCAGCAAGTGAGGAATTCTGCAGCAGAACAGCCAAGTGCACATGGGCCAGAGGGTGAGACCCTCTGTGGGCATTCATCTGCATGTACAGTCAGTAAAAATTATGGCTTTGGTAGGCAGTTCTAGGATGGATACTTAAAGTATTTTTTTATTTTTTCATTTTATTTTAACTGAAAATACATATTATTGACACTTGTGTGTGATTTGGAATATGTCAGATGAAATGTGAATATTCTAAACTGATCTATGCAGATAATTATCTATAAAAGATAATTAGCCTTAAGAGTCTTTTGTCCTGTCAATTTGGGAAGACAAGTCAGGAGATCCCAAATTCCTTTTTTGATAGATGCCTCAGTCTCCTTCTTTCTAATTCAGAACTTAATTAATAGAACAGAAAAAGTAAAGTTAATGATCCAAATATGTACTAAAGTATTTTCAACATTAATCAAATTTACCTGAAAGTTCTCAATTAGTTTTGAAATACGATTTTGTGATGTTGCAGCCAACTTTGATCTTTGAAGACCAGTGTTGTAAGGCACAGGAGGCAGAGCTAATTTATGTAGACTTTTCCTTTGTGTTCTGTTCACTGCAGTCATTGCTGTTTTGTGTCCTTGCAGTTCCACTGAAGATGCAGAACCCTTATGGGCTGTATTCATCTTCTCTGCTCAGCTGCAGCTGCCTTCCTTCTGCAAGCCCCTGAAAAACTGTGCTATGATTTAGGTGTTGGCTAGGACATGTTTTATATCTAAATATAATTCTTAATTACTCTCTGCAATTGTTATGTGGCTAGTGACATTTTAGTATATGAACTTAATATGAAAATTTGATGATAAAATATTATAGTTATAAGAAACCATTTTGGTATAAAACTGTTGATAGACTATAAATTCTGCTAATATCTGTTTGGGAACTACTGAAATAAATAATAAATCTTTGAAAGATTTTCCAAGAGCAGGAAAAGCTTGGTTCAGAAACAATTTTTATTCTATTTTTGTCCGATTTTCTGATTTTATTGAACTCTAATGAAACTGATGGGATGCTTCAGACAACAGGAAAGAAATATTAACCTTGTTACACTACAAAATGTTGTACTACAAGGGCACAGGTAGTGCCCCAGTCTGCATATGCATGAGCAGAGTGCTTGCTTGTGAGCTGAAGATTGTCTTGGAAAGGTACTGAACAAATGAGCTGACCAAGGAGCTGCTTGGACAGATAATTTATTGTCTTTCTTGAAACTGTGGAGAGTTTCCAGGAAGCTCTAATGGAGCTACTGTAGTGCAAGTGTTTTAAAACCAATGGTTGTGCTAGTGTTTTAAAAGAATACAGGGGACAGTATCAGTTTGATATCGGATAGAATCATTTAGCAGGGCAATATTAATAGAAAACTAAGGGAAGAAAATATAGCTGATGTCACTCATTCTTGTTTTATGGAAAATAAGATGCAAACCAACTTAATTTTTTTTTGAGCAGTGCTGAAGGTACCCTATTTATTAATAGCAGTTATAATGCTGGCAGAGCTGAGATCTGCAAGATAATAGAGTTTTACAGGAAGATATTTTTATTACAAAATTAGATAAATATGGAATTAACTGTTCTGCCAAGTAATTCTAGCTGAATATTTGTCAGCTTTGTGGTGTGTTCCTTACCAATGTAAAATTAAAATAGGTTATTTTCGTTTTAATTTTCTATCTCAAAAGGAATTAACTGAGCAAAACCTGATGGCCAGTGTTATGGAGGACCCTGAATTCAGTGCAAAGGTCAGACCTTATCTGCTTTGGCACTTAAGGCAGAATGTTCCATAGAAAACTGAGGTGCCCAAGTCAAAGAGAGCTGTCCAGCAAAAGCTGAACGTGTTAAATAATGACCTATTTATAGACTAACATGCCTTCCCGGTTTTCAACTGTCCAAAAGATTTCCAGGTCTCTGACTGCACAGTGATCCAGTTTCAACAGGGAATGGAGTCCAGCAAAACTCTTACTCTGTGGTGTTCTCCAGCCACTGAACTGTATCATACTTGCCCACACCCAGGGAGGGCTCAGGGCTCTGGATCCTGTATGGATGAAAGTGCCAGTGAAAGGAAATAATTGACATAAAATTTCATTTTTAATATTTTCTGTTTGCTCACTGTAGACAATATTTCAAACAGAAGCAGAGAATGACCATATTTCAGTTTGGGGATTAAATGAATTGGCACTTGGATCATTTCACTCAAACACCAGTTCTTACAGAAATGTAAGATGTATTTGGATGCTTCCAAGTTAAAGGTGGCTTTGGTAACTCCAGATTCTGTAAACTACCTCAAAATGGCTGCACTTTCTGTTCTGGTAGGAGAATTCATGCATCATGTGAAAAAATTGAACGTGAAGCAGTGGGCTGGTGGTGTCTCCTTAATCAGGTACTGGTAACAGCCTGGATATTTTTTTCTGATGTATCAGACTAAAGTGAAGTGTCTCTTACTGCCAGGAATCTCTTCTGCAACAGCTCCCAGATCTCTTAATACACACTACATCCTATTGCTGTTTGAGAGATTTATAGGAAAGTGCTCTAGTTGTACATCAGTGGAGAGTCTGGAAATCAAAAGAATTTGTTGTTTTATGTTCTGGGAGGGATGTTTTGATGAGCCCATTAGCATGACACAAAGAAGCAGGGCAGACAGCCTTACTGAAATAAGTCCATTATTTCTTTTGATTCATATTTTAAAATAGTAAATGTAATTTACTTCTAATTATTGCTGCAAAGTATTTCTTTTGTGATAGAAAAGAAAATGCAGGAGGTAACGAAAAGCTTTTGCCTACAAGATTGGAATCAAACTGGCAAGGTCTGCAAGAAGCTGGGGCTCTTACAGCTGGCCACTGTTGAGACATGAATGGTAAATACCAAGGAACATAAAGGTTTCTGACCTTCCTGGGTCACTTTAAGGGTTCATACAATCCAGTGCCCTCTCTCCATCTGTGTTCACAAGCAAATGTGTAGAGAAAAAAATTTGATTCTTCCTAGCATAATCTCCAATTTCAAGCTAAGCAATATTTGCTAGGTTCTATCATCAATATCCCATGATGAATTCCTCTTTTGTGAATTTATCTGCTCATTTTAAATACATACTACCCACAGTATGTCAGAATCTTTTACAATTCCTGGGTTATGGGAAGATGTACCTTACCTTTATTTCTTGGGGCTGTTTTGTCTGATAACTCTTTGGTCTTCCTCTATTCACCTTCTCCACTGCCTCTCACAGTAAGTCAGTATGGAACCCTTCTTGTTTTTTCCAGGCTGAAAATCCCTTTGTATTTTGTAATTCCCTGCACAGAAACTGGTGTGCAGCTTTTGTTATGTCGTCCTCCTCTGTGTCTTCTCTCATTTTACTTTGTCTTTGGTGATAAGACTGAAACTGAAGTGATACTCAAGATTTAATCACACCAGTCCTTTTTTTCTTAAAAACCCCTCCCCCCCACTGTTTTCTGTTTTGCTTTTTACTCTTTTTCTAGTAATCCCCACTTATGCTGTGGGTTTTATTGACTGTTACTGAGCATTAAACTGATGGTATTTTATTTCCTGAGTAGGCACCAGGTAGTTCAGGGACTGCCACTGAATACATACAGGTAATGACTGATTTGTACCTTTAGCTTGGTTTAAATGTATGGATTTGGTTTTCCAAGGGGACAGCAGTGGATGTTATCTCCCCTTCAGTAAAGCTTTTGACACTGTTTGCCACAACATTGTTGCAGACAGGGTGATGGAGTTTATGGCAGACAAGAGGACAGTGAGATGGGCTGAAAACTGCCTGAAATGCCAGGGCTGAGGGGGCTGTGATTGGTGGCACAAATCTGGAGGACAGCCACCAGTGGTGGATCCAAGGGCTTGACATTGGGCCCCTCCCAGTTCAACATCCCTTAGAATGACCTGAATGATGGGGCACACCCTCAGCACCTCCACAGATGAACAAAACTGGGAGGAGTGGCTGGTTCACTGCGGGGCTGGTGCTGCAGGGGGACCTGGCAGACTGGGAATGGGAAGAAACTGGGAATGGAAGAAACCTTTTGACATTCAATAAAGGGAATGGCCCCTGGGGAGGAATAACCTCAAGCACCAGCACACACTGGGGCCCAGTGTGTGGAAAGCAGCCCTGCAGAAGGACCTTGCTGGTCCTGGTGACAACACAATGACCAGACAGTGACTCAGTGCCCTCATGGCAAAGGTGACCAGTAGTGTCCTGGACTTCACTGAGAGGGATGCTGCCAGCAGGTCAAAGAGTCAGTCATGGCACCTCTCAGATTAGAGTAACTGAGTTCCTATGCTGTGCTTTTTAACCTTCTGTCTAATAGCTGCTTATTCTTTTGAAGACTTTCTTCACATCCCCTGGAAGTTTCTGCAGTGGTCCTTGATGCACAGCATTGTTAGAAGGCTTTGGAAGTCCAGTTGTATGAAATGATCTCTTCGCATGTTGCTCAAAGTTCACATTTGTGAGATATGACATCCCTCTGCCCATGCTGATTCTTCCACCATATGTCACACTTATCCCTGTCCCCACTTATAATTCCTACCAGACAGTGGTAGAATCATCTGAGTAACTTTTTTTAAGTTCCAGAAAGCCTCTTAAAAATTTCCCGTTCATATGGCAATGAGACCTGGCACTCATCCTTGAGGTCCCTTAAAGCCTTCTCAAATGATTAGCATTGGCTTTTGGCAGCTTGCTGCTATTCCTTCTGTTGATTCCTCTCTAGAATATTTTGTTGACACTCCATTTTGAATAATTTCTCTGGTATTTGCCCTCTGCTGGGGAATGTTAGGTTGGCTATCTCTAAAACTCTTCCATAAGGAATATATAAGCAAAGAATGAGTTTACAGATTCTGTAATTTCTTTATTCCAACTGTCCTTCTTAATCTCAGTGTCAGACTTCTTTTTACAGTGTATTTATTATTTCTTATGCCTTTCATGAGGAACTAAATCCTCTTTAGCATACTTCTCATGTTTAAATTCCTTTTATATTTTCAGCTTTTTCAAGGACATCTTACTTTGATCAGCCGCTTTTACTGCCTTTTTAATCCAGCCTTCTGCTTATGTAATCTTTCTAAAATCTTCCTTGAACAGGTTCTCTGCTGCCCAAGAAAAATTTGGTGGCTCCATTCAAACATAGTTACCTCCTTGAATTAATTTTATTTTCCCATTTTGCAATCAGGCATTACTACAGTAGATGGTTTGACTAACAACTGTCATATTTTTACAGTTTCTGATATTATTCTGATTGTATTATTATTATTCTGATACTATGCTATGTCAGCACCCTCATTAAAAACATTCTCAAGTACTTTGAAATTATGTCCTACAGTGTTTTTTTTTCTATCTGAAATGTATCCATTTTATTGAGATGGGGTAAATGTATTTATTATCATTAATGAACATTCTCTGGAGTTACGTTGCAGCAATCTATGTTCTGATAGTTGTATTCATAGTTGCTAATATTTTCTTTCTGCTAGATAAATGCTTTGGCAGCAACTGATTTTTCAAAAAGAAAATCAGAAGTGCTTGAAAAACACCCTCTAAATAGTAGAAGTGTGTAGCTAGAACATATTCACCATCTCTACTTCATCAGTATTTTACTTAACTAAAAGCTTCTCCTTTTTATCCTACTCACATTCTATGTTCCTCTGAGAATGAATTTTTACTTGTTACAGAAAAGAACATAGTGTAGCTTTTGCAGAAAAGGAAAAAACCCATCAGCATCCCCAGAGCATCAATTTATCAGTCCAGATTCCTCACGAGTAGGTGCTCAAGACTGCGCTAAGATTACTTTCCAAGCAGACTTAGAGGTAGTTTTAAGGTAGGAGGCTCAACATACTATTGCAAAATTAGTTAATTAAAAAACCACATGATTACAGAGAATAATTTTCTTAGAATTATTTTCTTTAGGTAACTTGTATTTTTGTTGTTAGTTTCTATCCAGGATAAGAAACTCTAATTATTACAACTGCCGTAAAACAATTCTAGTGTAGCTCTTTAGCTACTAGACAGGAGTTGAGGAGATGGATGGATTAAGGATAGTGAGACTATGAGTGTATTAACTGTAATTATTTTAAAACACAGAAACTGCTGGGATCTTACATGTGGCTTGTGTGGGATCACAGTCTTCTGGGTCGATGCACTGCTATTGACTGTAAGAGTTCACTGCTCTGTCAACTGGCAGAAGTCAGGAAAGTACCTGAGGACACTATTTACAAACCAAGGCGGATTCACAACTACTTCTGGTTCCCAGCATCTAGATTTTATCCTATTTGAACTACATCTTCTCTCTTAGCTGCATTATCCAATCCTGGTTAAAGCAAATCCCACAATCTGTGGCACTTATCTTGAGTCTGATCCTGTAGGATGGCAGCTGTTCTCTCTCATTTAAGCAACTGTTCACTTGGAGATATTAAGCAGCTTCCATCTGCCTGGAAGCCTCTACTGGAAACCCAGTTCAGACAAGGGTTTAGAAAAGCTCTCTTAATGGGCCACTTAAAATTCAAAGCCTTCAGCATCTCTATGGAAAAGCAGCCTACCAATCCACAAAAGTATTTTGAAACCAGACTTGTTAAGGAAACTGCAGAACATGTAACATAATGAGTGGACATAACCAGGCTAATGCACATGTAATTAAATATTGGCCTAATTTGGGAGTACTGGTAATACTGTATAGGGGACAGTGTTCCTAAAGGTCAGCTTCCTGTGTGACATTAACTCCTTTCAGGGCATATTTGGTATTATTACAATTATTACCTTGCAGAGACACAATTCTCAGGTTTTTTGAATAGTATCAACTTCTACAAGATAAAGAGACGAGATCAAGTATTTTAAGGTACTTTTATTTAATAAATAACTTCAGTAATAGCACTGTAAAAAGTGAACATCTGTTAAAATAAAAAGGCACTTAAAACAAGAATATGACTATGATGCAGTTCGAATGGTCAGAGGCAAATATACATGGCACATGTCAAGAATGATGTGTGACTCGTCACATGACGATGCAAAGTATGCAATCTTAGCTACGGGGTAAAGGCAAATTTACAGCTAAGACTGCTCGAAAAAAAAAAAAGGAAAAAAAAGCTGGTGTTGATACAAAAATATTACAAAAAGAATCGCAACCAAATACGTTAAAAAGATTAGAAGGTGACAAAGCACCAGGCTTGAAAGCAAAGAAACATTACAGAATAAAGACACAGCATCACGTAAGGCCCTTAGGTGATCTGAGGATGTCTTGGTAAGGTACTTCATGATACTGCCACCCAGGGCTTGAATTTACAAAGAAAAACTAAGCAAGTTACCAGTCAGCAACTTCTTCAGTAATGGCACAGGTTTTAAAGCTATTTTTTCCTTCTTAACATTCTTCTCAAAACTTTTCATTTTAACCATAACCTGGCAATATGCAACTTGTAAATCAAAGATAAGTATGCACACGCTTTTCAGTCTTTTACACTGCTCCCCTCCAGCTTACTCAACTTACCAAATACTTAATCATACATCTAGCAAGTCAAAGACCAATTAACCACCAGCTCCATGCTACACGAGTTTAATTACATCTGCAAACTCAAGCCCTGATTTCCCTGTAAAGCTAAAATGTTTAATACTAAATGGCTAGGCAGAGCCCTCATGCTGATTGCTTTAACCCCTTCCCTCCCAGTCATGCCATACAGCATCACACCCTGCACAAGACCTGAATTCACAGCATGAGAATGGGAAAGGTCAAAAAGGCACCATGTGACCTGGGCTGACTAGGCTACACAGTCTCAAGTTTTTTTTGTCCAACCTCTGGCACCAATTACTCTTATTTGCAAAAAAGAAAAAAAAAAATTTAAAAAAATTTACATGTTTGTTTTCACACAGGAAAACAAACCTATATGTAATGAATTAGTAAAATCACTGCAGTTCGCCCTAAATCTATCTTATTGTGACTACAAAAGTTGCTATACTGCATACAGTGTTGTGAAGTTATACAAGCAGTGTTCATTTTCCCTCATATTTAGGATTGACCACAGTTGTCACTGCACTCTTGTAAATAGGATTTTCACCCTGGAAAAAGAAAAAAAAATTATATTAACACTTAAAGATATGGAAAAAGATACGTGGTTGCAAGAAGCATAAAAATTAGCGTAAGAAATTACCCATTAATGCTTTGTTTGTACACACAAACAGCTTAAGTCAAACTAGTTTTCCTTCTAGCAACTTGAACAAAGGCATGCACAGCTAATAAATAAAGCAAAGGGTTAGCAGGATCCTGTTCCATTTGCACCACAGAACTCCTTGGAGGCAGCTGAACCTCACAGGCTCATCTCGGGGCTGAGCCACCACCCAGGGCTCTGCAGCCCAGGGCATTTTATAGAGAAGAACAGAATTGCAAACAACATTGTTCGACACCAGGACTGACCACAGACCACATTCTGCTACAATAAACATTTAAATAGCTTATCTTACATTGTAATTGAATTCTAGAAACAACGTGGAAAGACTTCTAGTATTTTGCTAATACACAGTCAATATTTACAGTGAACATTCAGTACTTGTCATTCTCATTTGATTCCTGCAGGTCTCCCCAGCCCCCATAAGGGCAAAATATACAGATAAAACAAAGAAACTTTTGTACTGGTGCAGATGCTGTAATAAAAAAATTATTTCTACTGATATGAGACAAGCCTACAGAACAATTGCTTACATCTCTCTTGCTGAAGATTTAAAAACCCCTAAATTAAGCTTATTTTAAGCTTCCTTTTTTCCCCCAGGTTTCCTTCTCTCTCAGTAAATCTTACTCCATTTATGACATCCTTGCACACTTCAGATGAACAGCTTGAACTCAAAATTAACAGATAAATCTTCACAGGAGAAAGGACCACTGCTAGAATGGCCTGGAGCTGCAGCTCTGAGCTCTTAGCACAGCCTGAACCTCATCCTAAATGAATGTTGTCTGCCAGCATGAAGCTTTTCTGTGCATACACAACTGATTCCTGAGAAAATTCAGCTCAGTGCAGATGTCAGCTTGAGTGCTGCTCTGGCCAGGGCTGTATCTGGCCTTCAGCAGCAGTGAGGGAATCTCTGTCCCTTCAGAGTTCCCCCCACCCCAACCTGAGATGGGCTATACAGCCATATTAATTCAACTTTATTTACAATACTTCAGGTTAAACCAATTTTTCCTACACTCAATTAAAGGATGCACAAACATCAGGTGTCTATTTTTCAGGGTCACAAACCTGGAAAAACAGCTAGGAATACCACAGAATGTGCCAAAGGCAAGCAAGAACCTCACTTGGTGTGAAATTTTCTCATCATGGTCCCTGGGAAGTTTGCTGCCTTCTGTTTGCAAGCCCAGCACAGGATGAGTAACTGGTCTACCCCAACAACAGTGGCTGCTGCTGAGGGAGACCCTGCAGCTGCTCTCATGGTTCCTTGCACAGGAAAAGGGTTTTTCCCCTCACAGCCAGCTTAGCTTCTCTAACATGCAAAGAGCAAGGAGGCGCATCCAATCTTGCCTAGATCCAAGAGACCTGTCCAGCCAGGACCTGGATTGCCAGAAAATGGAAGTCAAAGTTCTCTGTTCAGTCTTCTCAAGATCTGAGTCAATGTCACCTGGACAGAGGTGAAGGAGTGCTGGCTGTACTTCACAAATACAATGTAACAGCAAAAGTCCCTTCCCCCCTTCTATCAGTTCCCAGGCAAAATGCTCTCTCGATTAGAAGTGTATCACCTACTGGTCTGGGAAGGGATGAGGAGTAACATTTGGTTGGGTTTTTTAAAATTTTAAATAATGGAAAATCATGTGATGTGGCTAGATCTCAGACAGACTAATTAATCAATGCAAAATTATGACCTTCCCCAATATTTTTAGCAAAAGGTTTGCAATAGTAACATGCAAACGAAATGGGAAAAACATCCAGGCATGAGGGATTTAATCTGGTACTGAAGTATCTCTTTATGCTTCAAAGCAATGTACATTGCTTATTTCCTCGACAAGTTTTAATTGAGAATTCTTAAAAATATGAATATAAACTGATAAAGCTTATGATGCAGAGGAAGTCTGTAAGCATAAGAGGCTGCATCACATGCAGAGTAGAAGTTACTGTACAGCTCCTCCATGGCAAGGCATTATGTAATATTTGTGCTGTTAGCCTCCAACATTTTACAGAACAGACTCCCCCCAGCACATACAGGGGGTATACACTCACATCTTCTAGTTGTAAACAAGAGTTAACTTCTATCAGATAGCCTAGGAATGGGTCTAAAGGTAAGGACTATAACTTGGAAATTTGCTAGGTGCTACGCATACAACTAATTTGAATCTGAAATCAGGCTTAAAATACAATTTCAATAACAAGATTGCAAGTTTTCTACTATACTGCTTTTTGAAGAGAAGTCAGAATTGAAGTTTCCATGCTCTTGGTTTAGCATAAGCCCTGTAAGGATATTGAAACTCTGTCCTGCCTTCCCTTGTACTTGCACTTCTCAGAAGCACGCAGTGGGATTTAGGCCACTGGATAAAGCACTTGACTAGCTGTCTCCCCATGTCAGGTCAGTGTCTCAGTTCCCATCACAAATAATGGAGATTTAGTCAATATTCACAACTCTTCAGCTTAACCCAACCTGACATTTGATCAGCTAAATGGCTCCTGAGGCTCTACTGCCTATAATTGCAACACAGGCACCTGATGGATCTGCAGGTTCCTTCTCTGCTCTCTTCTGGTAAAGCCCTGACTGTTCCAACCCCACCCCAACCACCCTGCCTTGGGCCTGGCTTGGCAGGGTCTCCTGCAGACAGCTCTTCATTACAATAAATATCCACTAATCCAACATGATGCTCCCCTCACTCAGGGCCCCTCACAGCTGGCAGACGGTATACATTTTCAGACATTAGAAGCATTCCTGTTTTTTAATTGGCCACTAAAACATGGGATTCCAAACTTGTTGTCTTAGACAAGTAGTATGATTTTAAATGCCCCCTTTTCTTCATGGCACTGCAGAGAATACACTGGTTTAAGCATGCAGAGTTAGGGAAAACACATTTGCCACATGCCCCTACAACTGAAAACTCCATGCACACTTAAACCAAAATTAAAATTAACCAACAGTAACTACAAACAAGACTCAGTGAAATACTGAGCAAAATAAAGATGGAGGTACTTTTAAAAAGTACCTTCAACTGAGAATAAAGAGCTATGTTCTTGCAACAATATTCACTTTCAACTAGACTGGCTGTTCAGAGGACAACAGTTCAGTCCAGTGTTGCATAAAGATGAAACTATTACACAGAATAGTTCTCTGTTCAATTAACCTTATTATTCCTTTTGCTCCAGGGGCTCAGTGTTTCAACAGTCACTGTAAGAAACAGAGTTAAAACTCATGCCCACGTTGTTCAAGAGCCGGCTGTGACTGCTCCAGCCCCCGCCGCTGTCCCAGCGCTGTTTCTCGGGAGCGCGGGGCCGGGTCCGGCCCGGCCCGGGCGGCCGCCAGAGGGCACCGCCAGCCCCAGCCATCCATCCCTGGGCCACGAACCAGCGCCCGCTGAACACCGGGATTTACAGGAAAGGCATCTCCGCTCCCACACCCAGAGCACGTCCATCATTCAGCAGCAAGGTAAGTTACAGCATAAAATCCAAGTCAGGAGAAGAACACCGATTTTGAGTGCTTTGAATTATTTGTGGGTTTTTTTTCATTTTAACCAGTAGCTGCTAATAGGCTAACCAAATTACTACAGACTTAAATTTCTTAAATTTTATTATTAGTGTCTAATATAAATGTGTTTATCACTTGTGAAATTCAAGATGACTGAATCTGGAGTCTGTTTGAAGATGCTTAGCAATGCACAAGCTATCCCCACGCAGGAGTGGTAATGGCATTCATTACCAATAGCAGCTTTGTGTTTTACATTTGTGACACAGCTTTTCAGTCCAGAAGAAATCTATCCCTAGACTTGTTACAAGCATGATTGCACCAAAGCTTTTATGGCTGATTGGGGTAGAACCTGGGCAAACAGAACTCTGTTTGACCCAGCTGCCTTGAGCATTGACCACCGGGATGCCGTGGCATTATCTGCACCACCATGGACCAGCACCAGGGAAATAGCCGAGTACCTGGTCCATGACAAACTCCATGGTGCTGCAGTTCCCTCGCCACAGAGCCCCAGCCCGTGTGTGGACAATGGCTGTGGGAGAGGGGAAGGGTCACACGAACTGCACAAAGTTAATTTGTGTATGCACACACCCGGAGGGAATCCACTACAGTGTGAATTTCACATAATGGGATTTCAGATATCTTTTCTGCCTTGACATTACAAGGCAACTCTTCACCTAAATGTGAGGCTACAGCAATAATGTAAAATGACCAGAAAATCTTATCTATAGGGAAAAGTAGGACTTTGTTTTACATCTCATGGCTCACCTACTTTGACAATTCTGACCTCCTCCTTTCCAGTGGTCCATAAGAATAAACCCACCTCCCTCTCTCCCCAAACTTCTAGTATTTCTATGAATACCAAAAATTATAAAGTCATGTTTAAAAAAACCCAAACCACACCCTTTCACACTTATAACCTTCACATCTGAGCAAATCAAAAAGGCAGAAGTCAATCCCTCCATTTGCACCAGAGGAACTTTCTGCAGGAAATACATTTTGAAGAGAAATGGCAGCACCAAACATTACATCCTGAAGAGTCACAGGGCAGAGAAAAAGAGCACAGAATGGAAGTTACACACCATATGGTTTGTTAGGTGCTTGTCCTGCATGCAACAGAAAGTACACAATTAAGTGAATGGCAGAAGAACAGGTAACAGAGACTTAACCAGATGGAGTATGTGAAGTGTTAGAAAGGATCAAAAACTCAAATTCCTCCCCAGAATAATTGGCTCTGGGAGGAAAAACTAAAAGGAGGTGAATGTGGTTGATGTAGCAGGCAAAAGGAATGTTGTTTTCAATCCATTTTGGACACACTGCAAAGTGAAATGATTGTGAAGAGAAAAGGAAAGTGTATTTCATCAGGAAGGGCTTGGAATGCTACACAGAGTATTTGGAACTGTTGCCACAGTAAGAGCAAGTAAGAGCTTAAATACTCTCAGTTTCTGCTTTCTCCCCTTATTTTTCCTTTACAAAATCTTTTGAATGCAACACTGAAAAAGGGAGACAGCAGACAGTACAGAAGTAGAGGTACAGATCCTTCCCTACCACTGGCTTCTGAAAAAAACTCCATGCATGTTTAATGGATGTGCTACCTTCACAACTTTGTCATTCTCTTCCCTCTAGTCTCATCTCTGCACTACTTCTCTTAGTGATCTTCTGGCATCCATTCCCCATCTCAGCCTCCCTTTCCCTCCTTCCCCAGCAGCTGGGGGTCCCAGGGAAGGAGAACACCTCGAGCACTCAGGGAATGGCAATCTGAGAGTCTGCAGAAGGTACCAAGTCATCACCCGGGCTTCACTGACTTCCTCTCTCCTGGATACTGCTGTTACTTCTGGTGTGTTGGGTGTGAAGAGAACTGAACTCAGCAGCTCAAATCAAATGAGGTGCTCAGGTTGAGTTTAGGAGGGAGTGAGAAACTGAGTGAAAAATACATCTAGAGGGGACAAGGATTTTTCCTCCTGTCCTATTAATGTTCCAGATCTATGGACACCCTAAAGCTGGCTAGGTTATAAGGACTGTCATATTGCCAGTTTCAACAGAAATAAGGATGAAAAAAATAGGGTGCATATTTAATTATAAAATTAGTAGAGTATACGCATTTCATACCTTAATTACAGACTAGGTCTATACTAGGTTAATAAGCCAAAGCAGTTTACAAAAAAAAGTAATGCTACTCTGCATGTTCACAGAGCTATTCTAATAAAAACAGTGATATTTATAGGCTGGGATATTTTAGGAGTATCTAATCTAGCTTAGCAAAAATATTGATTTTAAGCAAACTGACTGCTGATTTGAAGAAACAGAAGACAAAGCATCCCCTGTGTGTCTCTCTACAATCCAAAAATATTCTTCAATCCTAGGAGCTGTTCTATTATGTATCCACACATCTAGAAAAAAAATTTAAAAATCACTTGTAGAATAGTTTAAGCCAGTACTGGCAGTATTAGTAAGTAAGCAGTCTCGCTTTCAAAACCAGTTAAAAATTTTCAAGCTGCATTCTTGAAAACCCCACAATCACAGCAGCAGTAGATACACTGAGCAAGACTCAACTGACTGTGACACACAGTGAGTTTGAAGTGACATGCAAAGGAGAAAAAAAGGAAAGAAAATGAAAGGAGATACAAACTGAGACTTAGAGACCAGCTTTACGTCCATAGTTTGGATTCTTGAAATTGTTAATAGGGCTCTTGTATATTGGATTTTCTTGCTGAAGTAAAAGAAATGGTCAATGTCGAATAATTCAACAGGGAAAAAAAGCAACATTCTCAACTATCACTGAAAAAAAATCATGCTATATATGAAGTGTTAGTAATTTTTTCCCCCAATACAAGATTAATCAATTTTCTTAAATAAAACCAAAAGGCTTCTTAGGACAATTTTTTAAAAAAGTATTTTCTCATCAAGCACATGGGGGCGTTGACTTCTACAGAACTGTAGTGAAGGGGTTCTTGATTAGCAGACTCCTGACATTGCCCAGAGGCAGCAATTCCATAGTCTGTGCAAGCCTATAGACCACAGGCTTGTTTTTCTTGCACATTTCTCTGTTGACAAAGAGCTGGGAAGATTTCAACAAACCAGCACCAGCCATGATTTTGTGACTTTATGGAAGTCTCCCTACTAACCCTGTGTGAGTATTTACAAGATTTCCTCAATGAGCACAAAATTTTCTTCTTTGCTTTCTACAGAAGTGACTCATCTTTGTAATAAACGTTTTAATCATATGTTGTAAAGCGTGGTAGAACTGCAAAGCTGAACTGTCACCATCACATTTCCTCTCTGAAATGTTACTTAAACCTGATTTACTAACTACTCTTTTCTGCCTTAAGAAGTACTTCTCCAAGAGGACTGGTTATAATCTGAAACACTTTAAAGCACATGAACAAAAATCTTCTATTTTTCCTCCGCTACTGCAGCTTTTATACATAGAAAAGCTCCTTGACTCACCGTATCCCACTTGGCATTCATCTTCTCCTTTTCAAATTTAGCAAATTCTCTTCTGTCATGAATGATCATTAGTAGTTTCCAAATCAATAATAATGCAAGTCCAATAAGAACAATTCCAGCAACCACACCGGCTACAATGGGAATGATGTCAGGACCGCTGGGGCACTCTGGGGAACAAAGCAAGGGAAACATGATTTTACAAAATGGTAACGGTAATGCGTATCCAGAAGCTGTTAATGTTTGATTTTGTACTGAAGCCAGTATTTTGAATATCAGATATGCCAATACTACTTTTCTTTCAAATAACAGAATTTTTGGAATATGCACATCCTGTAACATTCCAGCTTATTTTTATCCTTCTAATTTGTGTTTGATCTTAGCAACAGAACAACCTGTTCTGAAGATAAAGTCTATACACTGCTAACCCCTTAAGCTAATTATTTACAATATTAAGAGAAAAATAATTGGCAATTGTATTTAAACACACAAGAGCTCCAAGTCAAAGCTGTGGCAGCTGGAACACAAATGTCAACCAGCAGAACACGCCCCACACACAGAAACAGAATATCCTGAGTTGGAAAGGACCCACAAGGATCACTGCGTCCAACTCCTGTCCCGGCACAGGGCAGCCCCAAGAGTCACACCCTGTGCCTGAGAGCAGTGTCCAAACACTCCTTGAACTCTGTCAGGCTCCGTGCTGTGACCACTGCCCTGGAGAGCCTGTTCCAGTGCCCAACCACCCTCTGGGTAAAGAACCTTTTCTAATATTCAGCCTAAACCTTCCCTGACACAACTTCAGGTCCTGTCACTGGTCACCACAGAGATCAGCGTGTGCCCCTTCTCTTCCCCTCGTGAGGAAGCTGTACACTGTGATGAGATGCAAGGTGATTTTAAAGTGGCTGACACAGAAATAATAATCCTCCAAATTAAAATCCAACTCCACTATTAACATAAAATTCCCAATAATCAAAAACTGAAGAAAGGCTTTTGCAGAGTTCAGTACACAGACTGAAGGAGTCAGAAGCAAATTAATGCAAGTCCTGTGCAACAGAACAACTGTGGATAGAACACAGCTTCCCCCACACTGCAGACTCCCTATCTTCATAGCTGCCTCTGCAAGAGTGAGGGAAGTGGGAAGGGACATGACAGGAATTCCTTGGGAGCCAGTAAGGAACAAGTGTCTGCTCCACAGAACACAGCTCTAGTGGCCAAAGCTTGCTCCTTCAGCACTTGTATGGCACAAATTAAGGTGCCTCCTCGTGCACGATGGGCTTGATTCATCTCTGACCCAAGGCAGCAGAAGTTTATACATGAAGAAAAGGTCAGGCCTCAAAAGCACAGGGCATGTATAGCTTGTCCTAGGAGACAGAGCTCAAGTTCCTCCTCTATACTGTGGACTCCTTTTGTAGAGAATTTAAAACATTCTGAATTGAAGCAATATTTATTTCTAAGAGCCACTAGCCACTGGACTGTGTTAAGTCATGATCATAAAAATGATAAATTCTGAAAATTCCTCAAGTGTGTAATACAGCACTAAATCTCTAAGGTGTGCATTTTCTATCAGGCTTTTAAAAATCAGGAGACCACAGACTGCTAATACACAGAACCATAAATTCTGCACTGTTAGATGCAATACCCAGTGATTCAAACTAACAATACTCTTGGTTAAATAAATGGTAAATTACTGATGGAGCTATAGAATTGTTCTTGCTTTTTTTTTCTATCAGAAGTGATCTGTTAGAGATTGAATAAACAAAATTATTTTGGGATCTGTTATTGAAGGTACCACAGTCAAGTAAAAGCAAAGATTTTCAGCATAAAAAATTTCAAGCGGTTTACAGCATATGACACAACTTCATGTAGACTGATCCCGAATTATTAAGGAAAGGAAAAAAGGAATGAAACCCCACAGACACCATTGTTTATTACCTGTAGCAGAAGCCTAGTAAAAAAATTATCAAAGTTTATCTAAATAGGACTTGCTACAGGAGAGATAAAGTAAGTCAGAGTACATCAAGTGCAAACAGGAAATGTTTCAACAAATATACAGATCTGATTTACCTTTTGTTTTTAAAAAATAGAATCTGTTTTCTATCAGCCCAAGGGTTTGAAAAATCTAGATCTAGGGAGACACGTGTTCTTCTAAAGCCACTCAGACATGCACAACTGTCACTCGGGTAACAGGCGCCTCTTTCTGACTGCATTTAACTCACCCAAATCAACCAGAGGTACTTTGCAGCACCCAACAACTGCACAAATTAACAACAAAGGAGGAACAGGCAACATCATGTTCCTACCTGGGGTCTCCACCACGTGGACATTGGCTTCACCATTTGAGTTGACAGAGTAGGTGAAGTAGAACCAGCAGTCATCAACATCCTTCTCTTTGCAGTGGGACAGGGGGTCGGGCTGGCCGGGCTGCGGCAGCTTGTCCCGGCTCTCCACGCGCGTCATGTTGAAGTGCATGCATTCCTGGGAACATGTCTCCTTCTTCTCTCCCTTATCGAAAGCTCTGCACTGAACACAGTCCCTGGGCAAGAACAAAACAGAAGCAGTGCTTTTGAATGCGTTCATGGAAGATTTCTAGCATTTAATCTTAAGAAATGTTATGGAGAAAACATCAGGGAAAAAGCTGAAGAAAACCAACCCTTTTGCCATAAAGGTTAGGAAAAAAATAAAGCAAGACATGGCTTTACCAGTCAGAACATTTATACACTTTGAGATTAACAAAACCCCTTTTCATAAATTCCTCTTTCCCTGAATGACCCACAGGTTTCCAGGACAGAAAAACCCCTAACTTTTTCAACACTCTACCTGGGAAATGAATACTCTCGGAGAAGGCACTGTACAAACTCAGTGACAAGCTTTACAGTGGGGTGTCATTGAATAATTCATTGAAAAAAGCAGATTGTATAGGATTTTTATAGTAAAAAGACCAAGGATTTTTCTCATCACAAAGTGAGTTGCACAGGAATCCGCTTAGCTGCTAATCCTAAACATATTTCAAAGTTATCATGCAGAAAATGCTAGGTTTCTAAAAACCTGGATTTCCAAAGGGAAGGATGCAAATTTCACTGACCCACACGGGTCTAGATTTAGTTTTTGACTGTCAAGTTAGTAATTTCAGTAGTATTTCTTTTAAGCAAAAATCTTAGCTCAAGTTCTAACTATCAAAAGCTTTGTTTTAAAAATCTTCACATATCACAAACTCAAAATGCACAGAAGCTGGGACTTGGTTTTCTGGGTACATACTTGTGCTCTGCACAGACACCGAGGCAAGTCTGACACATTTCACATGTGGGGCCTTGGAATTTGGGATCTGTACAGTTACAGGTGCCACATTCACAGGTTCCTCTTCCATTGCAAATCTGCCCATTAGATGCCATACACGGTGTAGTATCCAAGGAACAATCGCAGGCGCTGCCAGTGAAGTTGGGGAAACACTCACACACTCTGCACTTGCAGATCCCATTTCCTGTGCAGTGAAAAGGTATTGCAATGAAATCAAGTCTAATATAAAAAAAATCCGTGACAGTAAGAAATAAGTGTTCACCACCTCAGGGTAGATAAAGGAAAAGGAGGTGGAGAGATAATGAAGACTCTAATGAATTAAGAGGTACAAAATAAATTTTAGCTCCTTGAAAGACTACTTGCAGGCATTTGTCCTCTTTTCCTATTCTCCTATACATTTGGATTTCCTTTCATAAGCAAAATAACAAGACTCAGGAATGTCAGATCAAGAATAGTATAATGTGATGACCATATCCCCTGGGTGGAGAGCATGACAGCACTGCTTCAGTTCACAATCTTCTATGCACTGACCACTACATGAAAATATAGACAGATATAGACTGCTATAGCTAAATTGACCGCTCTTGTCTTCATATCTATCACTATACAAATGTATAAAGCAAGACTCAAAAAGATGAGGAGTGCACTAACTGAGTATTCAAAACACAGAAAAATGGAACAGCTTTGGCTCCACAGGGCACCAATGTTCAGTTGCTGTGCTTCTGACCTCACACACCCAACCCAACTTCATGCTCCTTACACTCTCTGCACAAGAAACAAGATGCCTTTATACTGATCAGGATGACAAGGAAAGGCTTTGGCTACACCCCTCCTTATCTAGTGAATGAAGTGTTTCAGTCAACACTTTCCTTTCACTGTGCATTTTGGAACATCATCACCATTGCACCCATCCTTTGTGGAGCAATAGTTGATTCTGACCAAATCAGACAACTGAGGTATTCTCACCACTCAGTTAGAGCTTAGTGGCTTCTCACTAAGAGAAGTTTTATTTTTGCATCACAGACAACACTGAGGTAGTAGTTATACTCCTACCGGATACTTCCACATGCAAAGCAGCAAAATAATTTAGACACTGGCTGCTGAATGGTTTTTTAAACTGCTTGTGATTTCAGGAATTAACTATCATCAAAATTTTGCTTCAAGGCCTTAAGGTGTTTTTCTGGATCTTGCACATTCTCGTCTTCACTTACCTTTCAGAACAGTGTCAAGCAACTCACTGGTATCCTGTCAAGCACTCACAATTACAAGTAAGCTGAGAGCATTCTCTCTTTCTATTGACACAGTGGTTACACTGAGCCAGTATAACATTACAATCTCAGCACAGTTGTCTCAGGCTTCTTTACTGTAATACCTGAGAGTAATTCTGCAATAAACAGCAGAGTCAAGTTCACTTTACACCCTTCTTGGAGCTGTGATTCAAGGAAGGTGAAATGTGCAGTAACAGACTACATGTTCAGAGGGCTGTTTTATTAATAGACAAGTGTCTGTAATCACTAAATCTGTGAGTATCCTCATCTCTGTTGTCAAGTGGCTTTGATCTTTTAGCTAAGTATCCCTACTCTGCTGGGTAGAGAAGGCAGACTTGTGAACTGCTGACCAGCTTTGCCTGCAGAAAGCTAAAGCATCTCTCACCTCCACAGATTAAACCATTTGATCGATCACAGTTGAAGTTGTCACATTCACAGTATTTGCCAGAATACACCTCATTGGTGTTTTCCCTTTTCTTGCACACACATTGTCCACAAATGCATTCTCCATTGTTACTGCAGATTTCTGTGCTGTTCTCCCTCCTGCAGTAAGCATCCATATCCTCACTATTTACTTCATCTGTGCTACATTCACATAATCTTCCAATACGTCCTTCATTACATCTGCAAGGTAAAAACATGACTGAAGATGTAACCTTAATTGAAAGTCACACAAAAAAGGCCACAAGAATAGCACAAAGAACAGGAGTAAAAGTGACTACTCTCTCAATAGTGAGATGTTCCAACTTAAACTTCAAATGAGGTTTCCAGCTGACCCCTATGTACTAGTTCTTGAAGGCACTGGAGCAAACTGGACGAAGTTGCTTTTATGCTGATTATCTTATCTGTTATACCAGGTGAGAGACTATGTGTCACCCCCTCTAACCAGATTGTCACATAAACATTATTAATCCCTCTCTCATGTGACAGAACAATAATTATTTCTCAAGTGACAGCAACTGATCCCTGTAACTGCTGTCGTATTTCAATGAAAAGGTTTCCTATGAACAGCAATTAAGAAGGAGAGTAGATGATCTTCAGAGCTGCCAAACTGAGATCTTCAGGGATCAGCACTTCTCATTATCAAGGGTAAGATACAGATGAGCAAATGGAGGTTCCTCTTGTTCCCATCAGTGATTGACAGACTGTGACATGGTGTCCACCAGAGACAACAGATCATTGGGAAACTGCTGCATTTACAAAAACAAAAGGCTGTGCTTACCCACAGGCCTGTTCTTGCCGACATGAAACCAAGTGGACACCAGTGACAGTGACACAAGTTTTTCTACACATAGATGGGAAAATCTGTTCTCTTGATTTAAAAAGGAACACCAAAAACTGGTCTATATCCTTTAATGTACTGACTCAAGGCCAAATTTGAATTCTGATTCATACAATAATGCTGATCTAATGATCAACATTTAAGCATAGGGATTATTTGCAGAGATATTTCAGAGTATCCTAAAAGAACTGTTGCCCGTAACAGCAATTCTTGTTCTTTCACAAAAAAAAATTAGTAAACCCAAGTAAACTCTAATTAAGGAAACAAAGACCTTGCTCATATTTCTCTTTTGCAAAAATAAAGAAAATGTCTATTTATTTACCTGCACGCACCACATTCAAATGTTCCATTTCCTGCATGGCAGGCTGGACTATTAGGCTCTCCTTCACTTTGACACTGACACTCACAGATGAACTGGAGATTAATTTCAACTTCTTCAGTGAATCCCAGTGGTTTAATTTTAATTGTTTCATTTTGTTCTTTCTTTGGACATTCATTAGCTGTTATATTAATCTCAAATCTAACCTACAAANNNAAAAAAAAAAAAAGGAGTGTCATGTTACTACAAGGAGTTTTGTCTGTACTATTAAAAAGAAATGCTGTGTTGGACATCTAAGTGTATTTTGTATTTGAGCAGCAGCACATATACTCTGAGTTACCTCATCTCCAATTGAAATGTTAGAACACTTCCTTCCATCTTCTTGTGTGTCATTCACTCCATTCTTGCAGAAAGACTTGTAACTGATTGTCACTCCTTTTGGTAGCTTAGTATTTTCCAGGATAACCTCTGAAGAAAGAGACTGAAACAACAGTTATTACCTAACTTCAAACTGAGTTGCAGAAGTGTTCTGTTGAAGAGCAGACATTATACAACTATGCCCAGTCTAAGCACCAACCCCACAGGCATACTGGAATTATTTAAGTTCCAATGTGCTGAGAAACACCAGCCCAGGGCTGCCCAAAGTCATGCTGTGGTGACCCCTTCTGATGTCTGAACTTGTTACAAGGTCAGGACAGGTTTCCACAGATGTTGGAGGCACTTGTTTACCCCACATACTCCAAAGGAGAAGTGAGGCTCATTTATACACAATGCAGCAATGAAGAAAATATTGTGGGGCCAAACCCAGCAAAATGGGGTTTTTTGCTAACACCTGGAAAGAAGTTAAAAGTGAAGAAGCTGAAGAAACAGTGCGGGTCTTGGCTGTGAATTTTGTTTTTTGAAAGGGAAAACAGGGATGGTAAGTTTTCCTTGTAATGCCATTTTAAGTGACTTTAAGAGTGTATCTTTTTACTCACCTAACCTCTTACTGCCATAGAGGCTTAATGTTTAGTATGGTTTTACAGCAATGGAGTGTATTTATAGTGTAGAACACTAACTAATCCACCTTAGAGTCTCTGCTTGAAAAACTTAGGAGCAAGAAAAATTAATACATAAAATCTGAACTTACATTGTATGCATCAATGATCAGCTGAATCACATTGCTGGAATTTGAAGACAATGTTCCCACTGCTGATTTTGGTATCAGATTTTTCAGTTCCTTTCAATATTGACAAAAAAGAAATAAAAGTACAGTCTTACTAGCAAACAGAGTATAATTTGCAGTGCAGATGGTGATATAATGTATTAGTAAATTAACTAGTCAAGTACCTCAGAAAATAAAGCTGTGTTGCCAGTGACGAACACAATTTTTGAGGTTATACACAGCCTTACTGGCACAAACTCTGCATTTGGTAAGAGAATACTAAACCCTTCTCTTGTACAAGTTGACCACAATCTCTCTTCAACCACACTTAGAATACATTAAAAATAGGCAGGCATCATTTTCCAACAAAAACTTGAATACAGTTTAAAAAAGAACCCCAAAACCAAAAAAACAGGTTAAAAGAAGGAAAAATATGCATGTCCTTTACACAGTCATTTCCTATTGCACAATCACATCCAGCAGTTATGTTAATTTTAAACATGGGATATATAAATAGAACAAAAGAGACAAAATATGTTCTTTCATAAATGTGTCCCCTGATTCAGTGTCCACACCCCCCTCAGCTATTTTGATGTAAAAATGTTCACAAAAATTAGAACTGCAAATATGTTCTCCACTCACTCATACCTATAAAGAGTAGCAAGGAGAAGGGGCACTTTCTCACTGGAAATTACACAGAGAGTCAGTTTTTTTTTGAAGAAATAAAAAAAGCTACAAATAAAGTATGTGGGTAGCAAAATATTACTTCCATGATCACTTACTTCCACAATTACTTTAATTTCAAATAAGTCAATTTTAATGACTTTGGAGTAATTTCTTTACCTTATAGACAGCCTGAAACTCTTCAGTAACAGCAAAGATTGTCTGAATATTGTTCTCACTAAGTTTCTGTACCAGATGAGCAATAGAGGGATAATCCTAAAAAAAGTCAAGCATAAAATTAAATTCAAATTTGAGACATGTTGCTAGAAAATAATCAGAAAGACTCTGACATCATAAATACATATGATCTTTAGAAACATACACAGAACTTCTAACTAGCCAGCTCATGTCACAGTTCTAAAGCAAAACAACCTCTGAAAACAAACAGGCATTGGTAAGATTTCATATACGCCTCATGAAGATATGTGCTTCTTCACATGGACATTATCACATTCCATGCCATACAAAAGGTTAAATCCTTAATGTCCTCAGAAAATTATCTTCAGTCCCTCAAAACCACTACTTTTTTGCACTGTTTCACAAAGAAATGATGAAATAAAACTGAATTAATTTTAGGTTTTTATTGTACTATTTTCAAAGTTAGGAATATATGAACACACAAACTTGGTAAAACTCATTGTGGTTACCCCTCTGGTAAATGTTTCTCTTTGCATTTTTTGTCAGATCTCCCTTCCAGTAAACCACGAAGGCAATGTTAACCATACTCTTACCATAAACTTTGCATCATAAGCATTCAGTCTTAAAAAACTATTCAAACAGATATTTTACAGTATTTTTCACTATTAAACTATTCTGAAAATGAAGACTGGTGAGATGATAAAATAGTGAAACAACCACCAGAGTTTTCCAGTGGACATACAAGTCCAGCTTAGGAGTTGGACTCTATGACCCTTGTGCATCCCTTCCAACTCAGAATATTCTGTGATTCAGTGTGGCATACAGGATTGATTATTAGTCATCAAAATGGTTAAAATCCAGCAACACATAATCATAGCATGAAAGTTGCCATTTCTTGAAATTTTCCAGTTAAGACTGAATTAATTCTTGCACATTTGCTTTAGTTTAACTGAAGTCACTTGATGTAAATAGATAAATTTTCTAAGACATAGTGGTCTGAAACCATACCAGATGACCTAATGAGTTCTCTTGAGCTTAAGCATCATAAAATATTTATTTCCCTAGAAGATGATATAAAGACTTACGTAATAGTGGCTCATTGTGTACACATTATTTTCCAGATGACATTTCCCATCATTTGGCAGAACAATTCCACCAAGTTTACCATCTCCTGCAAAGTGGAATCCAGCATCCGTGGAAAACACTAATAGTCTTGTAACATTCCTCCAGCCAATTTGTTCCTTGGGAAAAACACAAACATATTTTTGGCATTTTGTACCAATGTATTTTAAAGCATTGGGGACCAACACTTGAGAGAGAAGTGCATAGAAAGGTAGACAGGAGAAGCCACATTGCAAAAGTGTCACTTTGGAAAACATTAATTCATGTAAACCTTGGAAACACTTGTGCTTCATTAAATGTCTGCTCCAAAACATCTGCTGCAGGTTTTTAATCAAAGGCAAAAAAGATTCTTTTTGAGATAGACCCTGTTCAGTTCTCACTGGAGTATCTGAAGAGTGACAGGGTTTAGAAATCAGGCTTCAGTGATTTCTTCAGTGCCACTTCCACTCCCATGCCATGAGCAGGCAGCCCCAGGATGCTGGTGTGCAGCACTGCTGCAGTACTGAACTGCTCAGCATTAGACTCTGAAGAATCATCAGGCTTTGCCAACCTAGTGCAGATCTGCACCCAGCACAGTGCTTGCCAGAGGACTGGCCCATGAGCATCCCAGCTCACAACTGCAGGGCCTAATTATGTGAACTGCCCTTTCCTATTTTTTAAAATTTATCCATGGAGCTGAAACCCTAGCTAATTTAATGAAAGAAGACCATGTAAAAGTGTCACGTACTAACAGCTACCACCAAAAATACCCTAAAAGGCTTATGGATAAACACTGCACTTTTAAATCAAGACTCCAGATCATTTCAGAAAGTCTTGAATCCATTGATCAACAGCAAAAATAATACAGAAACAAAGCAATAAACTTGGGTATTGCTTTTTTGGGAGTCCATTTTGTACAGATGCATAGAATAGTCTGAAAAAACGACAAACAAAGAATCCTTAGGCTTTCAAAAGTAAGTAAAAAACCAGTTTTCCATCTACTTTCTGAGAAACTAGTAGAAGTCACAACACACCAAATTTCTGCAACCACAGCCACAAGAAGCTTACAGACCTTCAAAATAATCTGAGAATAATTGCTTACTGAGGATCTCATACACTTTTAAACAGAACCTGACTCTTCCTGTATAGCAAACTTTAAAACCTTTGTCTTTATGTGCTGTGATCACAACCTCTGTTTGGCACCTTCCCATTTCCCAGTTTCATTCACCCACTAAATTCTTCCTCACATACCCAGTCTTGCTCACAGGAGGTGACATATTCAAATGCCAGCCACCATAAAACCCTAAGGCTGCATTCAAACAATTTCATGTAATAGAACAGTAAAAAAGAAAATACACACTTACCCCACAAACTGCAACCTGCATTATTGCATCAAATCCACCTTCAGGAGAATCCAAGTTCCCAGAAATGTGCTGTTTACCTACAAGTTCATTGAACTTGTTTCCTTCACTGGTAAGGCTGAGCACATTTTTATAGCTAAATGGACTTGTACAGTTCTGGTCCCCTGTACAAGGATTTCTGAGTTTGGCAGGTGTTGTACTTATATAAGGCATCACAGTCTTCTCCACAAAAGAGCCAAAGCCTAAGAAAAGAACAACAAAACCCTGTAAGCTGAAGAATGGAAGTCTCATTTCTATTATCATACAACAGAATTCAAATGCATTATAGCTGAACCGACATCAGAAATAGCTCTTATACTTGTTTATGTCCCACCTTCTCCACCAATGCCAAATACTTTTATGCTGTTCATGTATGTATGTATGTATTAGAACATCTGCCATAATACTGCTAAATTGAAAAAACAAATACTCTTCATATACCCTTCAAAAAATACTCTTCATATTCAATACTCTTTCATGATGTGAAACACACCAGGAAGGAAACTTGGGGAGCTTAATTATTGTTTTTTTAGAATAGGCAAATCTTTCTTACCAATCCGAAAGTCTGAAGTTATTTTTTCCATCTCTAACATCAGAGCTGTTCCGAGACTTTTCACATTCTCTAAATCATCTTTCATAGAATAGGAGAGGTCCATAAGATAATAAAGGTCAATGGGGTAGTCTTCAGCTCTCTTGAATTTTAATGAAAATGTCTGGGGTTCCCCTGGTTCAGAGATTAAACAACAAAGAGAAACCATTAAAAATTTCATAACTGCACTGGCAAGAAAAATGCCTTTCTAAGGAAAGGTTTGTAGATCCTTAGGAAGGTTTTGAATTACAGGTGAATTATTTTTCCTCCTGTTGACTGAAATGCTTAACATCAAATTATAATTAAAAAAAAAGTTAACAAGTGTTTCTTTCAAATGTTCAACTTCATATTTCCAAGGTACTTTCTCTCCCCACAGAAAAATTAACATGCCAAACCCCAAGCTTTTTGTAGTTGCTGCAATTTCAAATCTTCATACTTGCAATCATTCTAACAAGGTTCCTGTAAGACCTAATAGCACAAACTTTTGACATCTATTTTCATCCAAGATTACTTCAATAATTCTGAAAAGTTAAAAAAACCACATTGTTTTAATAGGTTTATAAAAGAAAAATTAGTTCTGGATGGAATAGTGCAAGTTACTTTGCATCTATCAAGCTCAGAGCACAGAAATGGCAGTGAGAGAACAGCAAGTTAGCATTTGTTGTGGCTGTAAGCCCAGACCCTGCATTTTACCTACAGAAGAATGTAGTCTCACTCTGATGCTGAAAAACAGTGCAGAAGGATTACATACACATACCACACATCCCCTTTCCCAGAAACTGGAACAGTATTTTTTTGCCTATTTTATACAAAATAAGGAATCAAATCAATAGGATTTCCCACTCTCCTCAGTCATTGAGCTTAAATGGTAGTATTGCTGTTACTTAAGTTTGCTTAATAATTAGGAAACATTTGCTAAACATCAGCAAAATTAGTGAACTGAGAAAAACATTAAACGGGCAAGTTGAATAGCATATGGATCACACAGCTATGTAACATGGTTTTCACCAAAAAACCCCCAAACAACAAAACAAAGGGGAAAAAAAAAGCCATACCACAAAAAAACCAGCACAAAAATCTGTTTAGATTTTCCTTAGCTAATAGTTTAAAAAGCCTGCACAGAAAGCAAATATCTCCCACTGCAAGTACATAGTCCCTCAGAGAACTAATATCAATGGAAGTGCTTACAAACATCTTTTGGGTAATTAGATTCTGGTTGCCCAGGTCCCTGCTATGTTCTGATGAAGAAACTTCTGTGTCAACAGAGGAACAATAATTTGGTTTGAAGCAAAAAAGTTCACATTAGAAATAAATAGGAAGCATACCAAAATTGCAAAATAATTTCCATTACTTTCCTCTCTACATCATGCTGAGCCTGCTTCACATCACCTTCCAGTTATTACTGCAACTACCACCAAGCAGCTGACCCCAAGTACAAGCTCTTCTTTCAGGAAAACACAAGGCAGCTGTTCAATGTGTCTACAGTAGTAAGAACTCTCCTTGAGGACAATCTCCATTGTGCTCAAGTGAGCCACTAGCCCTGTTCCTCCCTGCCCCCCCCCATTTGAATGAGATAAAGTTCTCTTTAGGGGCTAGAAATGGTACACAACTACTTTGTTTTTTCAATGCTGTGGTTGTGTGCCCACATCTTTAGCCTCTGGAAGGTATTTTACGTAGCAATCCAAAAATTGTGCTGCATAACTACAAAAGCACTTTGTTCAGACACGCAGACTTCAGGAAACAGCAGTACTTCAAGCAAAAGGAAATGCTCTAGTAACTTGAAGTTTTTGCTGACTCCTCTACTTTCATCCTACAGACACACTGTAGAAAAACTACAGAATACTGCAACAAAACAATTTTACCTTTCTGATACATCTAACAATCCATGTTGTATCAATTTTCTCCTAAGTTCTATTGGAAAAATAGAACAAGTGATAATATCTAATCTTTCTCAAAAATCAAACAGCATTTGGAGTACCTAAACACCTGGAGCTGAACTGAATGGCTCTGCTATCATTCACATTATCTGAAAAATACTCATTTCTGTAACAAAATGGTTACACATGCAAATCAAAAAATGCAGACGTGGTGGTGGCAGAGAATCATCCCAAAACTGGAACGAAACTGTCCTTACCGACTCTTAGATGCAGTGATAATTTCTGTGGCTGGATCTGTGTAATGGCTTCTGGTTTCAGCTTCTCTGCAGCACCTTTCTTACGATTTGTTACTTCTCTATTTTCGAGCACCTGTTTGCTGCCTCTGGGATTTTCTATGTCTTCCATAGGGCAGCCTTTACTCTTCAGTGCTGCCAAGTCATCACACCGGGCAGATGTTGGCTCTCCTTCTTGCAAAAAGTCCTAGAAAACACAGCAAAAGAGTATCACGCTTACAGGTATGTGCAAGTTCTTATATTCTACCCACAATTGCTCTTTCTACAATGACCACATCCATTTTTTTTCCAAAGTTCAGTAATAAAACACATGGTTTTGAAATATATTAAATTATACTACATACATTCAGTGACTACTATTTACTCCAGGAGTTTGCATCTACTTATACTTATCTGTGTATAAGATGCAAGAGGGAAAAAAATAAAGCCTAATGCCACCTCCATCAGAAGTGGGACATCTGTTTAAATTGGCTACTCTAAAAGTGACTGCAAGCAGAAAAATCTTTCATTTTCACATAGCTACCAATAATGTGAACCTACTCATGCAGCCTGCTTTTAACATTCTCTCCTTTTTAATTAAGATTATACAAGTGTACCTTGGTACTCCACAACAAAGCAATAGCTATATGTTAACAGAGCAGGGCAAAGACAAACTCTTATTTTGGAGAAATTAAATCTGAAAGTAACACCCATAAGCAAAACCAATCCTTAACTTTGTTCTGAACAACAAATTATCATTACACCAAACCTTAGAAAAGCTCTAACCTCAAATATAAATAAGGCTTCTAACTGAGAAACTTGGCAATTCTGATTCTGCCCCCGTCCCTAAAATATGTATATAAATAAATGTATACTAAAGCTTGTCAGTTTTTGGTGACACAGACCTTCAGGAAATCTGATAGCTCAAGGCAAAATTATAAAATCAGTCAGTTTAATTAAATATTGGAAGTTTATAAGCTAGTTTGGGGAATATATATATATATATATCTAGAAATAAAGATAAATTATCATCTCCTAGCAAGAAAAAGGAAAATTTCTCAGTTTCAATAACAAACCAAAGAAGAGCTATAGAAAATATTTTCTTCTGTTTCTAACCTGAAGAAGACATGTCAGCATACGGTGGTTATATCTTTTATTTTGCAGTTTCCTGAACTTAATTTTTCTTAACCTAAATTTTCTTAACCTAATATCCTTTTTTGTTTCATAATGAAACAAACTACCCACCCACACAAACCTATGTCCTACTCCTCAGGTCTACCAACAGAAAATTAAAATTTGAAAATCTTTCTTTTAGAAGAAAAATCCCCGTCAATCTCTTTCCCTACTCCACCTACATCTGTCTAAAATTAGCTCTAACTCTTAATTTCACTGGAAGACTATAATTAAGCATACTCAGACAGATTCCACATTGGAGTAATTTTAAATAACTATGAGACAGCTTATAGGGTCTGTATACACTTAGGATTTAGAAAAGGAGAAGTAAACACATTGTGAAAAACGTTTATACTCAAATCAGAAAAATCACAGTATTTGATTTTTAAAGTACAAATAAGTATCGAATTGAAGAAGTAGAGGAAACTACTATTAATGAAAACAGACATTTCTATACAGGTAAAATATTTACTACCAAGGGAAAGTATTTGAAACCAAGGGAAAAAACCAAACCATAAAAAGATTTTTGCAACACTTACTGTTTTTTTACACCAGCCACAGTTTGGTCCTGCTTGTATACATTCCCCACATGACTTTGCATTGGCTTTTATGCAGTCGCTTCCACCTAGCAACGAACACAAATCCGTCACCTCACTTACAACAACAGCATTTCACTTTGGTTCACTCTGGTTTTGTAAACTAAGTTCCAGCTACAGGTTATTAACATGAGATATGACTGACCTACTCCCATTAGCATTTGTCTAGTGAGGATGTATTTATCCACATAAATAACTGCTAAACAGATACAGTTTTAAAGCAGCAATTAACTACTGCAGTGCAATCAAGTGCCTTACCTTGCTGGGCAAAACCATTCCATATTAAGCAACAGAGGATGCCAGCACACGTGAGCCATTTGAAATTAGTCTGGAAGACAAAAGATAAACCAAACTGAATGATTTACTCTAATAAGTAAGCCCAAAAAAAAATTTCATGAAGCTGTGAAAATTTCACGTAACAGTGTTTCAGCAGAGACAAGGAACAGGGAACAAATGCAAATCTAATTATCTTTGTTGTATCAGCTGCACAGTTTTGCCCTAATACGAACCATGTTTGTGGGCTACACTGTATTTAGAAGACATCAAACAGGTTAGCTTCTTAAATTATTTTGAAATGCTCTTCTGCTAGGTAAACCAGCAAGCTATGAGAAATTTGGAAACATTGTTTACTCAGGAGGAAGAACCCAGACCAATTTTTTAACACCTTATAAAAAGTATCTATGCTCTGAATGTTATCAGAGGGAGACTTCTAAATAAAGCTACCACAGAAATACAGGACGGAAACAGAGGTTCTATACTCACATCTCTGTTTCAAGATAAACACCAAGGCTCTTTACAAAACATTTTCTTTGTAATCTTCAAAGGGCATTGTACAGATTAACTTTGCACTTTATACAACAAACTAGAAATTTCATCTCAAAATATGCACCACAAAGCATCCCTGACATTAACTCTACCCTTGTTTTTTCTTCTTTAGACAACAGAAAATTAATGGATACCACCCATATAAAAGAAAAAAAAAAAAATTGTTCACTGCTGTAAGTATTAATGAAAGGCTAAATTTTTCTAAATTGTTTCCTACCTTAATAGCAGGTAGCCAGGATCAGTTGCCTTTTAAATTTTGATACTATTTTAAATTCTATTTCTCTTTTATTCATTATAAGAGTTCTGAGAACTAAGATGATAACCGGCAGTTTTCTTGAACACCCTAAAATGTTGCTAATTAAAGCCTCTCCAGTCATCCTGGAAACAAAAGTACTCTTAATAACTTTTTGTTCTAACAATATCTTGCAGTACAGTCAAAGAAAAGTGAATTTGGCACAATCTCCTAAACTGAAGATGTCATTTTTCTAGAGGAGGTACTATTTTTTGTATAAATTAGCAACAAAGTAAGCAATGCTCAAATTAGTACAGCAGTTGAGTTTGGTTTTTGCACACTGAAACACAGCTGTTACTTTGCACATCCAGCCAGACCTATCAGAGAAGGGATGGCCGCTCCAAAATCTGATGGGGAAAGTTTCAAACAGAAGCCAACCCTTTGCTAACAAATTGTATCCAACAACAGTATTAGATGGCTCATATTTTTCTGATAAATCATTTTGGCTCACTTTTCAGTGGATGCTATGGTGAGAGGACAGGCAGTGGAGTTTAGACACTGCAGAATTAAGAGAATATGCTGTTGAACTACTTTGACAGATGTTATGCATAAGCACAGAAGAAATCACTGGTTAAAAAAAGAGGAAAAAACTGAACTGTGAATTATATCTTACTTAACCTTTGAACGCTACTTACTGCATTTATGCAACTCAAATTTCTCTCTGCACACTGCTGCAAGTGACCAGTCCTTCATTCACAAAAATTCTTTTCCAGAACACTTTTATTAAGTCCCTTTATAAGCGATCACCTAAATTCAACCTGTGCAACCACAAACCTTGATCAGAGGGGAACGGTGACCCAAGGAATGCGAGCAGGTGGAAGACAGATGAAGGGACTGAACCAAGGCTTGGGAAGACAAGGTTAGGAGCTCACTCACCAGACCAGCAGTCTGGACAGCAAGTCCTTACCAGGTTGCTAAACTTTCAGGTTCTTCTCTCCTGGTTTTATGGTAGCTATGTTGCATTCGGCAAACCTTGCTTCCCTCAAGTGAAAGCATATTTTGTTACTCAAGCAGTTTTGCTTTTAGTAAGCCCAGAATGGGGTGGGCTTTTCAGTAAGAAAAAAACCAAGCTGCTGGCACCAGGTGAGTATCATCTTTTCTGTCAGCCTAGATGAGAAAATTATAAACAAGTTCACCTTTTTAGGGCAGACTAAGAGTGGATGCACAGCAAGCCCACACAGGCTATATAAATAAGTCAGCAAAGATGTGACACAGTGCTAAAGCTATGATTAAGACCGTTTGGAAGAGAAACGTTCCAGGGGAAATGCATCTGCATGATGAATGCAGTTCTGGGCACAGAGTCCCGGTAAAGTTAACAAGGAAAATGTCCTTTTCCATATATGGCTGCGCCAATGCCTCTCCCGGAGCGACCCGCACAGCTCGCTTCCTTTACCTCCACAGCTGAACAGCTTTTCCAGCTGCCGAGCGCTGGGGAAACGCGAGCAGAGATCTGCTGCTTTGGATTCAGCTCTGACTGCTGTCCCATGCAAGCAAAGCCATGCACACCCTCGTCCTGCCACCCTCCTGCTGGCTGCTGCAGCGTGGAATGCACTCCCCTGCAAGTCCCCAGTCAGCAGTGGGAACTGCTCTCCTGCAGATTTTTCCACTGGGGGAATAAACCCAAACAAATAACTCCCGAGTACACCGGATGGCCAAAGGAAGCCCTTGGAAACCCTCGGTGGAGCTACAACTAAATGTCGTGTCAGTATTCAACCACAGACGACTGCAACTGAATAAAACCCCAATTGTTACAAGAAATAAATTAATATTTTTATGCAACATTTAACTATTTTCTACTTGTTCTCCCCTTTCTAAAGCCTTGAAAAGGATTCCAGAATCCTTGAAAAAGTGGTTTTTTTTTTTCTCCCTGAAAAAAAGCAACTCAAAGCCAAGAGACTGAAATCCCTTTAATACTGTATTACCACTTGGATCCTTTCTAAAAGGCTGCAAATGGTGTGCTGCTGAAAAACTGATTTTAAAATAATTTCTGCATATTTGTGAACCATACTCTATTTTTGTTAAATACTTTAGGAAAACAAACATGGACATAACCTTAAATGTTTAGATTCAATGCTTTCCAAGTTGTTTTTTTTTGTCTTGACAAACAGTAATGTTTGCAGAAAATTTTTTATTTATAAAATCAACTTTGATGGAAATTTCTGGGGCTTTTAATTTGAAATGAGAGACTCATTAAGTGACAACAGAAAGAAGGAAGGATTATTTCTCCACAGAATTTTGAATCTGTAAATTAAGTATTTAGAATCTTCACATTCTGTTAATCATCAAGATATTCAGAAATGAACTCCTCCACAGTACTGAAGCCTTTTTAAGTTTATTTATTGAATGGCAATAGCATCCCTGCAGAAACTTAACCAGGCAAATGGGATCAAGGAAGAAAGGTAAGAGCTATACACACATTTATTCTTCTGAAATTAAATAGTGGTGGTTATGCTGCTCTCCTCTCATTACTCTCCAGCTCGGCACTGCCACAGGCCACAGTTTATACAGATATTAAGGCAATATTAACAACAATGTGTTGCTGCAGTATTACTCCCCTCAGCTGAGCTGCTCCTCATCTCACCCAGTAATGCAGATTCCACCAAGCTGATGGCAAGCACAGGAAAACACTCCATGGCATCTGCCCCTACTGCATTCTGAACTGTGCCTTACTGCAAAGCTTTCCACTGAAACACACAACCAGACCACGGGGGAAACATTTCAGTGTGCAGTAAGAGCTGAGCTGTTGTGCAGACAGCACTTTTTTAAAGCAGTATCCAGACAGCCAACTTACTCATATCCCCACACACCACTCTACTTGCACTTATAAACCTAGAAATGAATACACCACTCACACTTTTGGACTCACATTCGTGCTTCTCTCAGCCTGACACCTCTTAGCATGAGCTGTATTTTCATGGGTTTAAATCTTGGTTCAGAAATGCTGAATGAAATTGATTCCTCCTAGAGCTGATGTTACGTTTACAGCCACTTTCGTGTAGTGCAAGGATGGAAAGTCACTGAAGAGAGCTGCCCCATCCTCCTTGCTGATTATTCCCTCTTGTTAGTCAACCTCCTGGCTGATTATTCTTACTGCTTTCCTTTTTGATCAATGCCAGCATTACTGTGGCCTCCAGGAGGGCTGCAACAAGAAAAGAGCTGTCTGAAACTAATCCAACAAAGAAAGTGTCTTGTTCCTTCCACCTGGGTACAAAATCACTTCTGGTGTGGCAGAAGTGGTGAGATGAGGACGGAGAAACAGAGAACTTGGAGGGAGCGGGGAAACAAAAGCTCCTGCTGCTCAGGGACAGCCTGTGGTTGTGTGCTGGACTACACTGGTCACACAGCCAAGCCCCCACCCCCAGGCATGAAGGCTCTGGTTAAAAAAGGAGCAGGAAGAGATACGTTTCTAAAATAAGCAGAATGAAATAGTCTCTGGAGATGCCTGTTTCAGAACTCGATGGCTACTCTGCTAAAACAGTTTCTTCTTCCCTCCCTCCAGAAGGTTTCCTAGCATTAGCTGAGGGCCATACTTTTCAGTGTGAATTTTAGTGACTGGCAGAGTGAATGTCATTGATATTTTTGAAAAAAAAGTGGGGGGAAAAGAAGGGACTGAAGAACCAAACAACCTCAGTGACATGGGACAGCAATTACACAGAGACTACAAACCTCTAGCAATGACCTGCAAACAGTCTTGACAGCAGAACTCCCTCAACAGATGTCATTAATTACAATCTCCAAGTTGCCTGCACATGAACCAATTCTAAACATATCTGCTTGTACAACTATTCACTGTAAAGAAGCAATTCACTATAAAAAAAAGCAGCAAAATGGTATCTTGCTGTTCTGTTCTAAGAGAGGCATATTGCTAAGGCACCAGTACAAAAAAAAAATCAAAAAATAAGTTTTACACTAAGGAGTTACTTTCAATTAAAGCTTTCAAGCCTGCAGTATAGATTTTCCCACAAATCTTAAATTGGTAATTCTTCATTTATGACCTTCACAGCTATCTTATTTACTTAATCAGTGTTACTGTGATACTGAAGTACAGTCAGAACACACCACACAGTAAATTCCAGGACCACCATTATGAAACTATGTGATGCATTCTTCATTAAACAAGCAGAGATTTGGGATAAACATTGGTGCTTGAATTGCCAGCAATTTTAATCAAAGAACCCAATCCTAAACGCAGCCTGTAAAACTATTTGTTCCCTGGATGCAGACCAGCCTTGTGATGGTTGCCCTTCACAGAGGCCTTGCTCCTGACCTTGCATCATGAGGGATGAAGTAGCTGAGCATCCCTCATGTAGGGAAAGTGAATTTGATGGGAAAAGTCAAGACAGACAACAGAAGTGCAGTCCCCAGAGCAGGGCTTTGCAACACACCAATCCAAATGGGAATGCTAGAAGTAAGCCTTCCTTCAACAGTCTATCTATCATGCCTAACAGCATGGCTCAAGACCACAATGTTCCTTCTGCCCCTGGTAACTTCACAGACATGAACGCAGCAGGTTTTGAACTCTTGCAGTAATATGGAAAGAATGGGATGTTATCACAGACTGAAGTGCAAAATAAGAAATTCTTTAGCACTGAAATAACTTTTACACACAAAGTTCAGCACATCAAGACTGCTTACTCAAAACGTTTCTTGAGAAAACTTTAAGGCATAACCACTTCAGCTACCGTGATGCTACAGCATAAAAGAATCAACAGTATTTCACATTGGACTTAACTTCTGTCAGTTATTTCTAAGTTAATGGAATAAAACAAGTCTCCAAATACTCATGAGAATCACTTCTATAAACACTGTTTTAACAGGGCATTATATATTTAAATAATATATAATAAACTAGTTAAGACTTAACTTTCAATTACAAGAGAGTTAAAATCTACAGAAAACTGATTTTCTGCTGAGGTTAGGGAGACCAGCTCCTTCATTCCAGTATGGTTCTATAACGTCACCTGCCACAACTAGTGTATGGCACTGTTAGTTCAGAAGATTCCCCTGCAGGGTTGGGAGTCCAAAAAGAGATAAGAATACACATTTCTGCATGGCCAACCCATGAGAAAAGATATCACAATTCTACAAGTTTGACATCGAAACTCCACTGCTGCGCTCCTGTGCCCAGTAAGGTAGACAAACATGAAGAGTAACACAACTGCTAAGACTCTGAGTTACACTACATTACTACCCACAGTTTATTCATACAGCTCTAAAAAAATTCCCATGAAATCAAGTAGCTTAAAATTCACCAAAAAGGACTGAATGCAGTGGGAAAAAACAGTAGGTGTTAGGTTCTAAAATAACCTTGTGTCTTTTGCTGAAATCCCACCATGGGCACCTAAAACACACAGCCCCTTCAGCAGAATAAATGAAAATGTTCACGTACAAGTACGAGCAGGCTGAGGCCACAGCTCATGAGAACAGAGCTGGAAGGCTGTTCATGGTATCATCTTGTGTCCCCAGAGTATGGGGTGTTAGTTTATATAGGACACAGCTGCTTCAAGACTGAACCACTAACTTCACAAGCACTCACACAGTTTGACTATATTACTGCTTTTACATAAAATTTGCTGGTGTTTGTTTCTGGGTTTCACAGGAGCTCTCAACTTTCTGACAGTTCTAAATAATGGAATGAAAAGCAACTGGGTATTTTTATGCAAAGTATCTTTCGGTTTTCATTTGAATTATGGAATGGAAAAAATCTGCCCAAGTTAGGTACCTGGCTGCAGGGAATTGTGGTGGGGAAGATTTTTCTTGATGGAAGACATAAATTTCATCTATAATCATAAAAAATACAGGTAGCAGTTTCAGAACAACTGCAGATGATAAAGTTTTCTGGTATCTGACATCTCTCCACAATGAGAAAGATAAAACGCAGTAGATCCAGTTGAGACATGACAGAAGGTGGTAATCGATTCCAGATATTTTGCAGTATTGTGGCATACACAGGAAGTAAGGTAAATGGGCTCCAGTCTCTCTCCTCAGCCCCAAAGGCTTTGCATTCCTATTTCCTGGGAATGCTCTATCATCCTACAGCATATAATAGTAAGAGCTTTAATTAAACCAAATCTGCTAGACAGAACAAAAGGCACAGAGACAGAAAATGAACTGATAGTTTTTTCTCTAGTTTACCTACTGAAGGGCTCATACAGCAGCAGTTAGATAAAAAGGTATAAGTGGAGTTCCAGTTACTGTTCCCTGTAATATTTACAGATTTACAGCATATTGTCCATGAGAAAAAACAGAGCCTTGGGTTCATAACCTGGAGTACGAACTTTATTTCTTTCTCACCAAATGCTCTACCCTGAAGGAAACTGAAGGGAAACAGATGTATGTTCACACTCAGACACATAAGAGAGCCTCAACTGCAAACCTCCCGTGTCATGGATGACAACTCTGACCAGTGCATGCTGAGCTGAAATCCCTCTCTACTTGCACACCTGACCAATCCAAACAATATGGACTTCTCTAGGGACATACATTGAAAGTGAATACAAGGAGCTAAATACAAGGAACCAAAGGCAGCCCGGGAACTTCTGGAAAGCCATAAAAACCTACAGAATGTAGACTTTTATGGAACATAGCAAACCTATAAAGGCAGGGTAAATTACATACCATGCCTGATTTCATTATATTTCTATATGTGTTTCACTGTATTTCTGTGTTTTCACTAGCAAAATCTATTGGCAATTTCTCTTAATGACAAACTCCTGCAATCGGCTGCACACCGAAGTAATACTCATCACAAGAAAAACAAGTGCCATAGCAAATTGTAAAGAAGACTACTGCTACTAAAGCCCACTCAATTTATTCACAGAATATTCTGAGATGGAAGGAACACACAAGGATCACTGAAGTCCAACTCCTGGTCCTGCACAGGACAGTCCCACGAATCATACCATGGTTTGTCTTTTCATGAAGTATCTCCATTTCAGAACCCACACATGTCGGAATTTCATGGTGACAGAAGGTAAAAGAACACGAAAAAGATGCAAAGAGGCAACTTGAAGACACAGCTACTGTGTGTAGCTTCATCTTTCTAGTCAGCAAACCCCAAGTGCAACCTTGATCTCTTCCCTTTGTTCTCAGGCTTTCTGGAGAGCACTGTGGTGCAGGCAGGATTAACACTGGTTAGTCAGCACCACTTTTGAAGAAAGGACCTTTTTTCAAACAGCGTGTGTACACATTGCCATGCACTGACAGCTTGTAATTCATGACTAGATCTTCACAGTACTACCATACCACAAATCATTACACTACTTTGCTGTATTAACCATCCTTGTCCCTGGCTTGGCTTTTATGCACATGAAGAGATTATTTGTATAACACTTTCTTGACCTATTGAATCATAATTTGAAGCCAAGATTCCACAGTTCAGAAGTTACTCTGGAAAGCATCTCAATGCTTGAAAGACAGGTAGTACTTACACACAGCTGACAAGAACAAGCAACCTGTGCATGATGACCATATATATGAAACTGTTCAAGAGCCAAGTCAGGTACTCTTTCTCACAAAAATGTTCCTTTTTATTTACATGTTTTTACCAGGCAGTTATCCACAAACTGCAATTTACAGCATAAACTCTGACAGCTGTATTTTGGAAAACTAGACTAACAAGCAGGTGTATTGTGCTTAAAGTTCAACACTAAATTAGGAGAGAAATACAACTCCGCATGCTCTCCATCAGAGCACTCAAGACTTGCAGCTACACCTCATTAAAACATCAGCAATGTGCTTTACCTGTTGATTACCTGTGGCTTACACCTAGTTTAAATGATAACATTTACATCTCTGACAATCCACTTTGCAACTACATCTTGCTCTACACTTCTCAAACTGTTGTGCCAATGAAATCCCATGTCATTGCATCCTGCCCACAGAACCCGAGTATTCATACAAGGATACAATGAAGCTCTTTGAATTTTAGGAAAGGACAAAACAATGTCCTGTGCTGCTTATGCTGGCATGCAAGCACCCTGCAGCACCTCTCCAAGCCTAAACCACTAAAACACACCAAGCCCATTGCTACTGATACTGTGGTTGAAAGTGTTTGCTACACCTACAGCACCTCTAAATATGCACACCTAGAAAGTTTCCTCTTTAAGGATAAATATACAATGTGGACGTGTGCCAATAACAAATAGATGTCATTTTTTTCCCCTTAAACTGTCATTGTCAGAAATATCCCTTTTCCATAGCCTTTCAAACATAAGCTTCCAATACTTCATCACAACTTTACTGACTCAGAGCATGTTGTCTCCAGAAATTTATAATTATCACCGTACTCAATCTTGCTGTTATCATTTTTCTGTAACAAATATTTAAAGATACTCATTATTACAAGCATCTCTTCACACAACTGTGATTAAAACAGAATTTTAAAAATCTGTTGTTTCAGTACTTTTCAAATGCTTTTAGAATCATTAGTTGTTTTTGCCATAATAACTTAATTTCTTCTCTAGTCTAAACATAACACCATTTTTTTGGTGGGAGAAAGTGTGAACTGGATACTTAACTTCTTCACATAGTTTTTTCCAGCCTACAAGACTTCTTGGCTATGTTTAGCATTTCCATCACAGACAGATTACAATCAAGAATGCCACATAATGATTTAAGCCATTCTAGTAGAAAACATGGGGGTCTGTTCCATGTGGTAGTATTAAATTCCTGCATACTCTGCACCACTTACTACTCCCATAAAGACACTATTTAATTTTGTGCAACTCAAACCTCACATTTTTCCACACAGGGAAACAAAAAGTTTAGTTAAGCATATAAATATAGCTCTTACACAGCTGACTGTAACTGATGCTTCCGAGGCTGTACTGCCTTCGCGACTGTCACAACATCTGACTAAACTTACTTTAATCCAAGCTTTTCTGTTAAAGGAAAAGCAGAACAGAGGCAAGTATGTTCTTAAGTAAAAAGCTACAGAATGTCAATAAATGCAGTGTCTCACTCATCTATTTCTTTAAGAAAAAACAACAGCAAATGTGCTGTTGGCGATTGCTGCAGGTACTGCAGGAAGCCAGCAACTGGCACACCACAAAGAAAACTCAGCGGAAACTCGTCTGTTGTTACATGGCAGAGTTCACCCACCAGGAGCTATCATTAACACTCAGGGTACAGTTTCAGCAGCCAAAACCCAGATGAAAGCAAACTGCAGCTGAAAGAATCAGCAGTGCTGCAGCATCGCCACAAGAGCAACCTCTGACCCTGTGCTACTACTTAGGGACCTCCCCCACCTCTATTCCCAAGCCAGCTCCACTTGGACCTTGGGCCATCCCTTTCCCCTCTGCGTCAAAAGCCACTTTCTGTAAGCCTCAGTGAAAATCAGACGTCCACATGGACAGAGGAGTGCTGAGGAAACAGCTTCTAAGAAGGGGCAGGTGGCTGTCAGACTGACTGCCCTTCAAAATTACACTGGGCTCTCTGCTGCTAAACCAGCCTAAATTCAGGCTGTCACAGGCCAACCATCCTAAGATGATCTTGGATGAATTGTTTATAAATGCTCTGCAACACAGCCAGCCAGTTTGGGGAACTATTCTGATTTTTTATTCTGACAACCTGTAAAAATATTAGTTGGCCGAAAAAATTAACAGAAGCAAAGAACAAAATACTGAAGGATTTTAGGTTTGTTGTTGTTTGTTCATATTTTAGTTCAGAATTTGAATAGCAAGCACATAAAATAATATTTACAGATAATATTGAAATATTTAACATCAAGTTTTTGAAAAGATTCACTATTCAAACATAATTTAGAATGAGACTTGTACTGAAACAGCTCTCGTCCTCAACATTTTTTTAATGCCAGTGTCCATAAAAATCATCATGTAGAAACAATAAAAAACTGGTCATCCCACAGAACTACATACAGCCTTATAAATCTGTATTATGAGATTTTGAATATAATTTAATTCTATATATATTTAATTTTTCATACATATGTTATATATTTTTGTGTACATAACTAATGATGATTATTAATTCAACGGCAGTGGTAAAAGGCTAGGCAGAAGCACAAACTGACACAAGCAGTGGACTTTATCCAGATTTCGATGCAAATTTGAGCACTTGCAAAAAGCTCATCAATCTCAGGAAAAAAGTAACTTCAACCTTAAAAGACTTTTTAATAAAAAAATCAAAACCAAAACCACCCAGACTCACTCATCACAGAGTACTTCATAAAAATCAGTCCTGGCCTGAACAATCTGCCTATTCATACACTTCTGCTGCTTTCCAGAGCAGGATTTTAAGCCTGGAGTCCACAAGCTACTTCTAAGAGCACTGCAAAAGATAATAAAAAACGAGGTTTCTCACAGTAGCCACGTACATCTACCCGTTTGCTCCTAGAGAACCCAGGAGACAGCTCAACTTCTCCAGACCCTAAAATTCCCCACTTTGCACCCTTCATCTCTCTGGTGCCAACTATGGACGATACTTTCACCTCTTAGCTGAGCCAGTGGAACAAGCTGAGCAATAACACCTTGCTGAGTGATTTCTCACCTGATCTAGCAAGTTAAGACAGATTACTCAAGTCAGAAGAGCACTGAAGCAGGCATGAGCAGATGCTGTGAGGTTCCACAGCAGTTTATGCCAACTTATCTCTGGACTGCCACAGTGCCACACGCTCTCGCTATGAGTTGCACATTTTCCCGATCCTCCCCTGGCTCTGAAGCATGTCCCTCGCAATGCATGTGGTCTCCCACCTGCAACAACTGAACTAGCTGAAAACTAATTCTTGACCAAGCTATTTTTCAGCCCAAACAGTAATTTCAATAACTCAATGTACAGCTCTATAACTTCCACAGCTGATGCAAGCAGGATGGCAAAACTGCACAGTTACAGGCAGGAGGGACAGCTGAGACCTAGCACTGGTATAAATTGCTGCAGAACCACATTCCTATGAAAATTAAACACAATTTTAGTTGAATTCATGGTTCAAAAGCCACTGAAACATTTTACAAAATATGAAATTCAGGTAAATTTGAAAACCAATTGTCTGCTGCAAAGTTTTGAGTTATCACTAAAGAGTGAGATCTTTTTTTTTTTTAAACTCTGCAAAGATACAGCATTAAAATTGCTTCCAGTTACATGCAAATGTTAATAATATTAAATACAGATATTCTTCATTTAGAAAGTGAAACTGCATTGTGAATTATGCACCAAAAAGAGGCAGTATCTGTGCAAACTCTTTTATTACTATCCAAACTGGACAGCTGGCAATGGTAAAAATGCTGGCAGCGACCCTACACAGTACAGTTACTCCTTAAAGCTGAAGTTGAGTTTTTCACTGAAAGGAGATATCTGTAACATGGCTGTGTAACATTTTAGTCTAGCTTTTGAAAAGTTATGTAAACAACATGTGTAGTGGAGGGAGATAACACATACATAGAAAAAAAATGTTTGTTGCTGTTTGTTGATTTTATTATGCATTTTTAACAACCTATAGCTGGTATGTACAGCATGTTCTTCCAAAAAAGGAAATTTGCTGTTTCCTTTTTTATGCTGAAGTCCACACCCAGGAAAAATTACACTGAAGTTCTTGTACATTAATTTCTCACACTGATTTGTATTTGCATAGAAGTGACAAAAACAACACAAAAAATCACTCCTCATTTTTGAACTGCACAGTAAAAACAAAGAACAAGTGTTACCTTGTAAAATGTTACACTTTCAGATGTTTTGGAAATGCATGTAAGTTATATTCATATGTAACTGAAAGACAGATTTTTAATCTCTTCTGCCACAAAATCAGCAAATTGACAATTCCAAAACTGTCAAGCCTTGTACTTTATGCAGATGGGCTATAGCATGCCTTTCAGCTTTGGGACAATCTCCACCTGGCATCACAAAGTCAGCACAATAACACACACTAAATACAACCTTGTAAAAGCACAGAAGGAAGCTCTGAGAAAGTAATTATTGACTTTATCCTAAGCCCACTAAAACTAATTTCCTAATACACAAGAAAATAAAACATCAGTGTAATAAGAAAAAAGCCCAGCCAGAATTCACTGGCAGCACATCAACCATGCTTACCCTAGCCAACCTTGCGGATCATGATAGCACAGATTTCCTCATTTCTCCTTTTCATTAACAGAAGAGAGAGCATTCCACTTGCTGACTGGACAAGCATAAAGCCTTCAGCCACTCCATTCTCAAAGATATGTTAGCAATATCAGAAGTCATCCTGATACAAAATTTATTCCACATTTATCAAAAACCAACTACTAAAATGTGTCATCTTTTGACACCCGGGAGAGTGCTTTGATTTAACATCAAAAAGACTACATTCTTTTGTATTTATTTCCAGTTCAGAAACAGGCCTTCCTTTTAGTTGTACTCATCTTTATACAAAACCCCTTTACCCAGGATCTGGAATACCAGACAGCTGAGGGTCTAGGCAGAGCTGGATGTTGCCAATTTAATATTTAAGCAGCTGAATTTGTGGAGGATGCTGGCCAAGCTACTAGAATGCCAGCTCCTTCAAATGACCTTCTGTGGTCCCTAGGATGCTCCTGGATGCTGTGGTTACCCCACTGCTCACTGGAAGAACATCCTCTGCTTTGTGGAAAATCATTCCCAGCAGGTCTTGCCAGCCTACAAGGACCCAGAGCAGATGAGGACAGATCAGATGCAGCTTCCTGCACAAGGGGAAGATGTGACTCTTGGTGCCACTGCCCAAGGTAAGCACACGTTAACACACATTAAACTACAATTCCACCAAAGAAAATTAAGAAACACCAGAATGACAGCTTATCCCCCTTTCCGAATGGACACATTCTTATTTCAGTATTTACTTCACGGGCAAGATTATGCCAAACTACACATCCCAGTCTCAGGTTTGTTTTCCAGAGACCAAGTATGCACTGATATCCAAGATACCACCTTTGACTCATCACCATTTCCTAAGTGAAATACTGACTCCTTCTAAATTAACCTGATACAATTATTTTTCTTCTCTTTTAAATAACCACAGATCAGTCATCTTTGAATGAAGGTAAATTCAGTGTTTCAGTTCAGCCCAATATATAATTACTGTTTTTCATTCTACCACAAAGAATGAGAAAAGAAGAAACATTTATCTTTTTCTGTTCAGCATCCATATCTAAAATGCTTTTACTTGTACATATACAAAGTTTAAAAAAATTGTTAATAGCTATAACAGAAAATTAAATACAGGTACTTCTTTGTATTATAAATACTACAGAGAAATCTGTAGTTTAAAACAACAAGGATTTGTACAAACAACAGCCCTTCTTCCTACTTTTGCACTGGATGTACCAAGAGCAGAAGTTAAAACTAAGTGAGTCAAAACTAGGACTAAGTTAAGTAAGTCATCTCATACAAAACACAAAGCAGAAATAGGGGAACTACAAATATGATGCCAATCATTTGCGGGAGGAAATACTGGCATTAGGTAGTGTATATGTTGCAGTTTATGAGCATTATAAAGAAGAATCTGCACTTAAACATGGTCTTACAGATTAGAATTTTTGAGAAAGCGACTTTTATAGTCTAATGATTTGCTGACAAAATGTGAGAACTGCATTAATTTAACAAAGATTTACAAAACATTTTTCTGCGATAGAAAGGAACGAAAAGGATGATGAGAAAAGACCACGATCTTCTTATCTCTTACAAGAAATAACAAAGTTAAGATTCAAGCCTCAGCTTTGTTACTCAAAACCTTCCCCTCTAATAAAACCACAAGAATACTAATGGTATTTTGTTGCTGCTGTTGAAAAAAAAAAGAAACACATGAAACTGCTTTTAAGACAGAAAGCATGTTTCATAAGCCATTTTGCAGCTGACTGTAAAGAGAAATGAGAAAGATATACCAAAAAAAAAATCACTAAAATATTGAAGAGCCTCTGCTCAGTGACACTCTAAAGATGATTACAAGTAGGAATTCTATCACCTTTTGCAAAAAAATCCATTAATATTTATAGTCTCATCAGGCTAATTCCCCTACCATGTCCTTGGTTATGTACAAATTTTGTTAGAGATTAGAGACTTCACCATCTTTCTGAACATATCCAATCCATTAATGGGAGAATACAATAGTCTAGGAAATCTACTAACCACTCTGATTAGTTCATGAATAGAAAAGTAAGAGAAGGTGGTTATTACAAAAATACAGTATGTTTATTAACAACATTCTGCTAAAGAGAGCACCTTTAGTACTGAAAAAGGCAATCATATTATTTAGTGATGTATAACTGTCTCATTTTTTCTTCACAGAAGTTAGAATTTTCATTTTCTGTGTAACATTCCCAAAAGAGGCTTCAGCAAGCTTTGATGTGTCTTACATTGGGCTAGAAACTCATGCAGCTAAAGCACATGACAATTTCTTACAATGAAGCCATATATACTTTTTACTGGTACTTACACTAATAATCCACATGGTGGGAGAGAAAAAAGTTCAGAGAAAAAGTCTTCTCATAAATTTATTCTGACTTACAGTTTTAGGAGTTCAGGTTACTGGACCACACCGATGCAGGACAAATTACGAAAAAAAAAGAAGAAATAGAATATGTCTTCCCATTTGTGGGTAAACACAAAAATGGCTTTGTAGGCTACCCCAGAAACGCCATAACCACAACAACTGACAGATACTGGTCAATATTGTGGTCCCCTCTCGTTACCACATGACAAGAAACATCATCCTTTTTAGAAAGTTGTCAACACAATACACCACAGAGCAGAGCAAGGAGGAACTACACAGTAAAAAGGAGAACATATCTGCCACCATAAATGACAATATTCAGCAGCATTAGAACTATCCAACAGATTTTAATTTTCTGACACAAAAGGAGCATTAAATCACACATAGATATTGCCAGTATCCGTCCAGGAGACAGAGCCACAGAATTTGTTCATCTATTCACTTGTTCTCAAATCTGTGATACTCCCTCCCTTTTGAAAAGCAATCAAACATCCTCTTCAGAAAAAAACAGCTAACTTTCCCCTACAACAAAAACTTATTGTCATGTACAGTTCTGAGATGTGTTTGTCTAAAAAACGTCCCTGCACACCTACACCAGAGCAGAAGCCTGAAAAACCTTGAGCATCGAATCAGCAACATTGGAAGTGGCAGTGAGAATGCTGCTATTAGAAGGTGACTTCAAAGCAAGGCGAGTGGGGCGAGTGAAACAATTTGTAGAATCAGCAATATAAAGACAGATGGGAGATGAGAGGCAGGAAAACACAGACTGAACTCTGAGTTTTCTGCTGCTGGGAGACCGGAAATTTTCTACCAGGCACAGAATATAGCAGCTGACTTAAAAATCTAGTCATAGGGGAATAGTACACATACTGACAAGTACTTTTTAACGACACTTCCAAAATAAATCTAGCTACATATTGCCTTAATTACATTTTTAAGATTGATTAAATTTATGTAATTGCTTTATGAGCTCTACCAATAGAAGCAGCTTAAAAGGCAAAGAAAAAAAAAATAAAGAAGAAAAAAAGGCACTCCCAACAAGGATTCCCTCTCAGAGGGCTGACGGCAGTTCCTAAGAATTAAAAGGATGCCAAAGGGATTGGCCATCCTAAAAAAAAAGTTGGAAAAAATAAATCACTTGACATTCTAGAAAAGCAAAGGAGGCAGAATAGGCTCTGCTATTGTTAAGTATGGATTCTGTCTTTTCTGGATCTATCTAATCAATGTCTTTTCCAAGTGTCACATGAGGTGGCATGAGCAATCTTAAAGCTAGTGATTAATACTGACTTAACTTCATTTGAGCAATGCCTCACTGATTACAACAGTCTGTCTTACATGGAAGGGGTACAAAACACACTTGGAAAGGAATGAGGAGGAAGGTCAGGTATACCACTGGCCAGCAAGCTGCATCTAGCCTTCCTCCACAAAATCCACTCCCCACACCACATGAGGAGAACTACCAGAGAAAGTAGCACAGTCACACATCCACCTCCTGTGCAGCAGTGACAGGGGACACAAGTAAAGGCTGCACTTGCATCATGAGCAGGTCCACACTGAAGACACCCAGGCCCCCGGACCACGTGCAGGAGAGGAGCAACAGGGACTCTGCATGGCTGTCCACTACAAGGAAAGGAAGCCTGATGCAGAACTAAAGCCTTTGCTTACTAAAAGGGTCCCATCAAGACAAGGTACTTAACAGCCTGCTGAGCAATCACAGCTGCAGTACCTTGTTTCAGTACCAAGAGCCACAACCAAGCATGAAGCCTGTAGCATAGCAGACTGATGAGAAGCTGGGAGAACCACAAGCTAAGTGTGCATCACATCACTCAACTAAATCGAGACTGGGTGGAAAGGCAGGCATGACAACTATTTACAAACAACTGACAGGCACTCATACCAGCAGCAGGAAGAGAATTATATTCAGGGCAAGGGAGACCACAGCACGGGCCCACCCCATGCGTGCATGCTCTCCCCAAGTTTGCCTTTCTGCTACCCAAGTTATCTGCTTCCTGAGCTGCTGCTATAGCAAACAAGCTTTTTTCAAATCTGAACTACAGCAGAGCTACCCAATGAGAGGTATAGAGAGGATGGTTTAGACAGAGGAATGAAATCATGAATCAGGAAGAAAGAACAGCAGGAAAAGTTCTCAGACAGTTTTTTTTCAGCTTTGGGAATCACTTCCCAAAGGAAGTGGTGTAAGGCTAACCACTTGAGTCATTTAAAATACTCAAGACAAAACACTAAAATTCTGCACTCCTATCAGAAATTCGTGCACATTCTTAGAGAAACAAGCATCCATTCAAATCAGTCCTTCACAAGGGTGGGTATTATTGGGGACATGGCACAGATCAGATACCTGAACAGAGACAGCAGAATGAGCTCCCTGGCTGCACCCACAGAGAACAACAGAGTTTTAACTGCTGACATTTCATTTTGAAATAAATATGGTTCATTTATCATGTGGCTGGCAAACAGATACAGCACTTAGCAGCTCCAACTTTGATTAAGGTAAGATTATGCATGCCTGTCAGCTTTTAACCTTTCAGCTGAAACATCTTTGAAAAGGACAAAAGTTGAAGGTGTTCACATCTTAAACTTGTCTTGTCTTGCCAATCTATTGCCAAGGGCTCACTGTTTTTGCAACCCTTATAAATAGAGCCTTAGGCAAGCTTGCAAAATGCTACTTAATCATTATCCAGAGGCAAGTAATATTTTTTTGTGACAGGAGAATGAATCATCGGTTTCGTCGCTGGGATGGATGTGGACAATGAATGTCTTTGCTACTCTTAGTCTTGTTTAATTTAGTCTAATTTACATCTTTCTAGTAGTATAATACTGCTTTAAAAAGGCCCATATAAACAACCAAGAACAACAAAATCCCTTCACTGCTACCAAGCTGCCTCATTTCTCAAAAATAATTTTTCTCACACTGCCACCATCACCTACCAAATGATCTGTGTGCCAGGAGTACAAGTTATTTAAATCTGTTTTCACATACGTAACGTCCTGTTTAATTTCAACACCTTAGCACACAAGTAGCATTAGCTGCGAGTCGTTCCACTAATCTAAATGGAGACAATCGTTACTCCTAAAGGTTTGTGTTTGTGTATCTTGGCATGAATAGGACTGTAGCAGCGATGGCAAATCTACCAGAAAAATCAACATTTTCACCCAACAGCTATGTGCACATGTGCTGGCATGAATGGACTGTTGTATTCTATCAAGGACAAATAAAAAAGCAAACATGAACGCTGATCAACTTCTTTTCATAAACAGTCACAAAGACTACCTAATGAGTTTAACAGGCAGTCAGATACTTATTCCATAACATAAAGACATCTGACATGGGCCTGAACAGTGAGTCAGAATGAATTTCCCATCGCTCCACGTTTCCTTCCAACCACCAGTAACTGAAGGCAATAATAGGAGACAAAGCACTGCGGTACTGCTGTAAGATTTTTCAGAAATCCCCATGTGGGACATAGTATAGAGGCCTCACGTTCCCACTCCATCCCGACACAGGTTTATAGCAAGCTATAGAGGCTCAGAGCCAGTTTGGACCAAACGCTGCACTGCGACCACCCCGTCATTCAAACTGCACAGATCCCGCTCTCAGTGCTCACTTTCTGCAGATATGTGCGGGTCAAAACCCTGGGTACTCAAGTTCCTGCACTGCCTCACTCCTTTCGTTCCCACTCCTGTAACTCCAGCGCCCGCTTCGCGGAAGGCACCTTCCCCCTCCGGACGCCCGCCCTCGCCCACACTCCCGGGAAGCCGCCTGAAACTTTCCCAGCCGAGTGCTGCCCCTGTCCCGGGCACCACCGGCGGGAGGCGGCGGCCAGCACACGGCACGGCACCGGCACGGGTTCTGTCCCTGTCGGAGAGGAGGGCTCGGGGCGCTGCCCGCTGTAGACGCTACCCCGCTGGCAGGGGAAGGGCCGGCCCCGAGCGGACAAAGGCCCGGTCGGCCCCGGCGGCACGGGAGGCCCGCGGCCGCCGTCCCGCCGCCACAGGAAG
>VXBC01007676.1:0-12231 GCA_013399945.1 Ploceus nigricollis
AATAATAGTGTTCTGCGAGCATCAGAGTGCAATTTTCAAGGGAGTGATTATAAGGGGTTAGCATATAAAAGTAAAGCTTTCTCATTGTAGGAAAGCTTTCTAAATAATTAGAAATACGAAAAGCAGAAATGCTTTGAAGTTACTTTAAAAAATTACACTCATTTCATTGTCCAGCCTTCATGCATAGCTCCAAGCATATGCTTGTTCTAGGGGATATCTTGCTGCCATTGTGTCTAGTTAGCCATTACTATTTATTTTGAAAGCTACAGGTGCTATTCATGTGGCTAGTTCAACTCCATACCAAAGTTTCTTTCTTCATAAGGCAAACTTGTCTATTCAGGAATGTGACCCTAAAATATAGGATTAAAAACATCAAAGATGTATTTTAGATTTTCTGTATTTTTGTTCTACTGGCTTTTAGCTCCTAACCAGTTTCTGGATCTTTTGAAATATTGTATACTTAAAGTGATTCCACATTAAATATGAAGCTGTGACCATGATTTTTGTGCTGTGTGGTGAAAGGTGAATTTGCAGTTTGTTTCTGGTGTTCCTGCCCATTTTAATGGATAACTTCTGACTCTTGTTAACAAATCTAAGAATGTAAAAACAAGGTTTTCAAAAGTACAGAGCTAGCTTTGACTTAAATACTACACTGTGCACTTGGGAAGGCAAAACTGACTATATGAGCANACAGATTAACATAGACTAACATTCCGGTAGCTACTTTATTGATGGCTGTAGGAGAGTATCACATATGACAAAGATAATTTGTAATTTCTGATACTGTTTATTAAGAAAAGCCCAAATTCTATTCCATTTCAAGGTCGAATTTGTCTTTCACCTTTTTAATACGCAACTATTGGAGCAGGTGGCATGTTTCTGTTCCCAGCATCTACTGCTAACCAGCGTGGGCCTATGGAATAAAAATACAATATTTNTGGATCTTTTGAAATATTGTATACTTAAAGTGATTCCACATTAAATATGAAGCTGTGACCATGATTTTTGTGCTGTGTGGTGAAAGGTGAATTTGCAGTTTGTTTCTGGTGTTCCTGCCCATTTTAATGGATAACTTCTGACTCTTGTTAACAAATCTAAGAATGTAAAAACAAGGTTTTCAAAAGTACAGAGCTAGCTTTGACTTAAATACTACACTGTGCACTTGGGAAGGCAAAACTGACTATATGAGCATTTTAATACCCTGTGTTTTGGTAATGCTAACAGTTTACTAATAAGCACTGTTTACATTTTTTATTCAGCAGTGCTGTGTGTTAAATCCCACAATTACAAACACTGTAGTCCTCATTCACAAGAGGGAAATGTACACAGAAAAGATATTCCCCTCCATGCTCACCTTAGAGGAACAGTTGATGAACATGTGAGCTGTTCTCTTTCAAAGCTTTTGTGAATTTTGACTTGTCTTCCTAGTTCATAAGTGTGTCCTGTCTGTGAGCAGTGTGGTTTCACATGGATCTGTGCATAAAGGCACTGCTAGAAATTGAAGTCTGTTAGACACAGTCCATCAGCTTCTTCCCCTTTTATGAAATTCTAGATGAACAGTTAAACTTGCAGAACTATTGAATATGATGGGTTCATTTGCAGCTTCTATTTTTAGACCTTTTAGTAGTTAAAATTCTGCCTAGACACCTTCCAAGAGTTGGAATCAACTTTAAATATTCCTGCAAAAATGTGCATGCAAATTTAACATTCTTATTGCTGGTTGAGTATCTGCTGATCATTAGTCTGTTAAGTAGCCACACAATGCCAAATTTACTTCTTTATTAAGAAATTAAGACTTGTTTGGACTAAACAAACAGATTTGAATAGCATAGCATTAATAATGGTGGGCAATAGACAAAGTTAGCAATGGTTTCTTCCATTTATATTTCAGTTTTAGAAAGTACAGTGATAGAGTCAACAAAAACATCTGTTTTCCTTCAATTTTTTTTAAAGGACAGCTGTAAGCCAAAGAGAGCCTCCTAGCCAAAAAGGCTAGCAAATTAAATTTCTCCTGAGAGATTCCTTTATAGATCTCAGAAGATCTTTTTATCCTTCAGTGTGGTATTTCTCAGACTTTCAAAATGAAACAGATAGCTGGTCTTTTTGGGAAAGAAAAAAAACTCCAGGGAGTGTTCTCTATAGACTTACTACAGCAGTTTTGATTTATATCCATATAAAAATCAAACATCATTCTATAAATATCTGTACATCTGTATTCTTATATTTTGTTCCACTTTTTTTGCTTGCATTATGAAAGTCTGAGAGAAGCTTGCTGTTGTTTATTGAACTTCCTGCTTGTTTACAGTTTCCATTTTAAGAAACACTGCCCTAGTAATACTCAACAGATGTCCAATTGCTACCAAGGGCAAAAGTCACTGTTTTTCAGGGACTGGCAGCTCTTGCTGGGGATGTTGACCCTGCACAGTGCACACCTTCCCACATGTCATGGTCCTTACATACCTGTGTTAGTAAGGGTCATCATTTAGAAAGATCTTAGAAAGAAAACTTGTGTTTTCTTTAAACTTCTGCAAAGCCATGGCCACCAGTATCTATTGCAGGGTAGTTTAAAGCCTACCAGTTTGCAGAGGCTCAGCCACTAGTTTAAATACTTTCATATATATTCTGCATCAGTCCTGTTTGAGGTTGATACTCTGAATCACAATAAACATGGGATGGCATCAAGAAACCTTTGTGGATTTTGTAAGTTTTCTGTAATTAAAAATCTGAGACTGCGGAATGGAGTAGCTGACCAAGAGAAAATAAATGGCTTTTTCTGCAGTAAAAAGGTTACTTTAACATTAAAAGTGAGACAAAAGGCCTCTTGTTTTGACATAAGAATCACAAACCTTGCTCTTTATATAACCTCTTGTGTTTCCTTTTCTGCATGCTGTATTGTGTTTGTGTCAATACTGTGCATATATGATCAGACTGTGTAAGACAGCCTTGTAACTGACTTTACTTCTGGAACACATTTAAGTTTGCCAGTAATTTTCTGGTTATACAAGTTAATGAACACTGTGGGAGAGATGAAGGTGCCTGAATACAGGAGTTCACTGTCATGTTTTACACACTCCTGGGCTATGTGCTGCTCCAAAAGGGGATTGGTTTCTCAGAGGTGCAGGCCCACAGCTGTCAGTCCTACTGGATACCTCGGCATGGCTTAGGATGTTGAGAATGTCACTGCTTAGATAACTACTTCTTATTTTCACATGTGAGAGAAAAGTGTGGTAGGTACATCTAAGAACTGGAGCCAGGGTGATCCAGGATGTTGCCAGTACAGTCATGTGAAACTGCAGCTTCAGGAAAGTGGGATGATCACGGTGGTATCAGCAGCAGAGGGTGCTTGTCATAAGAAAAATGTCTGTGATAATTAAATGCCATCTCACTTTCTACCAATAACTTCAATAATTTATTTTATTTGTAAGTGGAAAGGGAATAAAATACAATAGAACAGACTTTTCTGTATTGACAGGAAGGGACCTACAGTCATTGTCCAGTCATTTGCCTGCCCACTCAGGGCTGGCCGAGTTCCAGCACGTTGTTAAGGGCACTGTCCAAATGCCTTTGAACACTGACAGACTGGGGCATCGACCACTTCTCTAGGAAGCTGTTCCAGTGCTTGACCACCCTCTCTTTATAGAAATGCTTCCTAATGGCCAGGAAAGCCTCCTGGTGCAGCTGTGAACTGCTCCCTCGTGTCCTGTCCCTGGATTACAGGGAGGAGAGCTTGGCACCTCCCCATGCCCTTTCCCTCTTCAGGAAGCTGCAGAGAGCAGTGGGGTCACCCTTCAGCCTCCCTTTCCCCAAACTGGACAATCCCAAATTCCNGCAAGAAAAATGGCAACAGAAAGAACAGAACTAATTAAATGGGTTCAACTCAAGAAATAAGATGGGGAAGGCCATTAGAGAGCTACAAATCAAAAGTAAAATAAAAAGGAAAAAAATTACATCAATACTCAACAACAATCAGCTTCACAAATAGTGTAGGAAATCAAAGAGAAAGGCTCTGTTTCAGCAGTGACCGTGATTGGCCACTCATGCAGCAACTGCAGCACTCCAGAAAAACATAGAAGAAAAAAGAAGCTCCCGGTGATTGAGGAGTTTAAGACCAAAATGGTTTAGGCCCGTGGAACTGAGGTGTTAAATATGTTACATTCCATGTACGGCAAGTGAGCTGTGGGAAAAGGTGAAGGAAAAGCTGAAGAGTTTTTACTGACTTTTCATGCATCTCTCCAGCTTCACAGACAGAACTACATCTAGAGACCATGCCTTGCTCCCTTGCACGTGAATGGAGAACATTAAAGAGTGTGTGAGGACACTTCCCCACACACTTGGAAATCTAAGTGAATGCTTCACAGCCAAAAAGAAAAGTGCAGTTTTGTGCACCAAATCCTCAGGGCTGTGTTTGGAGTGTCCCTGTGTGTTCCCAGCAGCAGAGAGCGCTGTGTCCTCAGCAGGAGCTCCCACTGGAAAGCCAGAGTTCGTTCTCACCTTTCTGTGAAGGCACGAAGGGAAAACTGATGTTTTAGCTATAACAACGTTCCTCTCTATTGCCAAAGGATGCATTTTAAAATAATTCTTTAACGATGCACCAAAGTCATCATGTCAGCAAAACCCCAAATAAAATCTGCTAGTGATTTAGAAGACAGCAGTGGTTAGAAACACAGCCAGGACTATATCCTGAATAAATTAGAAGTAAATACTTTAGGGGTGTAAAGAAATTACACAAGTCAGAGTAGGCATAGCGGAAGGAAGAAGAGAGATTCGATTTTGAGTCACTGAGGGCTGCAAAGAAGAAATTCCGCAAGGTAAGGATTCCCACTGAGGAAGGCAACCTGAGAAAGAGGTTATAAAGGGAGAGTTGATAAAATGTGTGTCAAAAGACTCTATCTGGCAAATCATTGAGAACAGGAGGAGAGGAGCATTTCAGATAAAAATCTTATGTGAGGGGGTAGGGTGTGGTTTTTCTTTCTTGTATCTATGTCTTAAGAAATTTCTTGCAGCTGCTGCCAGGGGTGATTTCAGGGCAATAGATTTAGGATAAGCATTCCTTACATGACAGTGGTAAATCATAAATCAGGATTCTGGATCCTTTAACTAACATCTCCAGCAAGTTCTCCAGCGCATCCAAAGGCATAAAATGAGCCAGTTTACAAGCTATGGGACCAGTTCAGCTCCTGTTACAGGAGTAGCCAGGGCTGAAGTGTTTCCCAAGAAGCAGTGATGCATTCACAGAACACAGATCTGAAACCAAGCAGTGTGGGACAAAGTCCACACAATAAAATTCCACCAGTCCTCTGCTGGTTTATATATTCTCCCTGAGGAAAAGTCCCTCTACAACACACATCAGGAAAAAATAGATTTAAAATAAATTATTTCCATAGAAAAACCTGGAGTTCTGGAAGTGCAGGTGATTTCTGGAATCCTCAAGAAAAATGTTTCCAAATACCCATCAGACATTCAGGCATGCCAGACTGCCATATGGATATCAGCATGAATATTTTAATTCTAGCATGAATGCATTTTAATTCTAGAAAGTTTGGTCAAGAAACTTTCCAAGAGCCTGAAGATAAAAACCGCAGCAATTGCAGAGAAAAATATTCTAGTAAATCAGAAGCATTTGCTAACAGGGAAGAATACATGGATTTATGAGATTTCTTTTACAAGATTTGCTGCTTCTATAAAGTCTGCTGCTTCAAAGACTTGTTTGTCTTTGACAAAGAGAAGCGTGCCTTGCTTAGACACTGGCCTTTTTGAAGTCAGAGACAGTAAAGGGAAGCCTCTAGACTCATGTTTGTGTTTTTCCATGAGTTTCTGCCAAACAGCATGTAGCCTTCCTGAAGGGGTAGGTTTGTGCCTGTTTCTCAGATTATCTGGACTGGATTTTTTAGTTGCAGCAGTGGTATGGGAGGTGGGGATGACAGCATGAGCTGGATGGCTTCTTTCATTACCTGACATCTATGATTACTGACACACACACGCATTTTGCATTAGGAAATCAAAGCCAAGAGTAAGTCGAGGGCCTGGTGGGCAAAGTAAAATGAGCACATTTTTTCACTGCAGTCATGCACTAGATACAGTTTTCACTTCTAAAGGAAAGAACAGAAGAGCCAGGACACAGCCAGCAAAAACTTTCAAGTTTGTATGTGTCCTTCCCAAAGAGAAGAGGTAACTGTGTAGGCCTCATAACGAGTATTTCTCCACATGGATATGCTGGAACTGACCCGTCCTGTACCTTGTAATTCAGACACTGGATGATTCTCACTTTGCTTTGCTTTGCTTTGCTTCTCCTCATGCCCAGCAGGAAGAGTCCTGCACAGGAGCAACTATTTGACTAGATGAACCAGATTCCTAGCTAGTGACAGACAGCTGGACATCATTCCCAAGGACTTTTCATCCACATTGCATTTGGAGAAGTGACTTGGGAAGAAAGAATCAGGGCTGCCCAAGGACACCTTGGCAGATTTTTTTCACCACCCAGTTTAGGGACTGCCATCAAACTGGGAGCTGAATATTGCTTTTTTTCTTTTGTGGGATTCATTCCAAGACAGAAGGATCGATTCACATCCTTTGATATCAGGAGGGCTGCACTTAAATTTATCAGTCTTGTTATTTACAAGTTCATGATTCTTAGGGCCTCCCTTTGGATTGCAGGTTTAGAAGAAACAAGGGTGAGAGGAGAGCCCTGATGTAACTTTGCCTCACATCCAGCCATGGTGTAGGCTTTTTCCCAATGCAGATGGTGTTTGGCTCACCCTTTGTGTACTGTTAAGGATAAGAAATACCCAGTCTGAAGTAATTTCTGTTCACAGCATTTTGGAGAATAAAATAAAGAAGTTCACCACATGACAAAGAAGTCTCTGTGTGCCCACAAACAAGTAATTGTGTTTGCTTCAAAACAGCTAAAAAAAGGTGGGGAACTTCCCTAGCCCTTGTATTCTTGTTTGTGACACCCATGCTTTCCTGGGTGAGTAGAGTTATTAAAAAGTTACTCACTTCCTCTTCACCCACTTGTAGCTATTAAGAGAAGGTGATTTTGCTATTCGATGTGAGGTGCTTTGTTCCCTGAGTTTTTACAACTCTCACAGCAATATTTTGTTTTCCATCCTCAAGTTTAAGACATGCAATTCCCAGCTGCATCTCTATGGCTAAAGCAAACACTCTGGTCCAGGGTGTGTTCTCAGCAGTTAATGCCTCTGTCCCGCTCTTCATGGTGTAGTTGTGTATTTGGTCTTGCACTCTTCTGTGCGCATATTTTGGAACTGTATGTCTCAAATGGCAGATGAACCTTCCTGGTTAGAATGGTTAGGAAGGTTAGCTCTGGAAGGCCCTGGTAGAACAAAAACATTCAGTAATTAAGGGATGGATGCAAAATGGCACTGGTCTGTATTGCTATCCCTGAAGGAAGTGTTGTTTGCCATCTGAGTCATGATGTGTGGCCATGTGGGACATCCCAGATTACTTTACTTAAGAAAAAAATTGCATCTCTTCAGCCATCTTCAGGGAGGAGCTAGGCACATAGTTCAGGACTTCAGGACTGAGACATGGGATGGAAGAGGAATCAGAGCCAGATATTTCAGCTGAGGAAAGCTAGAGTAGAACTGCTTTCCCTTTACCCAGAGAGATTAGGTTCTCACAATGAGGAGTAGAAAACTGCTTAAGAAATTGAATCACGCAACACAGTCAGTAGAGAAAGGCCACTGCAACAAAGATAAAACATAAAAGGTTTATATAGGACAGCATTACACAATCTCTGACCATATACTTAAAAAATAGGCTCATCTCAAAGGTGACAGACTGCAATCTGAACCAAGTTCAGAAACTAATTCCTGAAGGACACTGAAAGTACTGGAAAATTAAAATGTCACTGTGAATACAGTATTAGAAGTAGTATCTTAGAGCAGAGCCCTTTTATGGTTTTTGTTGTTGTTTTCTTTTTTTAGAGCTGTCTTAATTTGCAGAAAGGTAACATTCATGACTTTTCACAGAAAATTCTCTTAGCCTGTATAAAGCAGAGGTAGCTACTGGCTGTCTAGAGACTGATTTGGTGACCTTTTCCCAGAGGACTTCTCAGTATATTCCTCATTTCTGATTTTTTCCCTGATGGTTCCCAGTAATCTGACTTCCAGCTTCATCTTAAGTCTTCTGTATTTCTTGGATACTGATTTCAGCCACTTTCATGTGTTCTCTTAAAATGTCTGAAATACTATAAAGTCCTAAACTGAGTTACTTAATTGAACAGTATAAATAGGGAGTATCAGACCCAGCATGCTGGCAGCTCTCTGTATACTCAGGGTAAATCCAACATTTCTGGGACAGCTCCTCCCTTCTGAGTTGCACACAGGCATCTGCAATGCTCTGTGAAATGTCAGAGTAATGTACAGGTACACCAGAAATACCCAGGTTTGCATACCTAAGTGCAGTTCTTCTGGTAAGGCCAGACAAATGTGAAAATAAGAAACATCAAATTGTACACACAGGTAGATTTTCTGAATAGAAAGATCATGGAATCTTGACAAATAGTAATTGTTTGAGATCCTCTTTTGAGATGCTACTTCAAATTCTTTACCTGTGTCACCATTGGAGTTGCATGTACTAAAAGTAGTGTCCTGACCTGGATCCAGCCATGATGAGAGTTCAAAGGGGAGCACAGCTGCAGATTCCTGCCTCTGATTTACCACCCTGGAATGGGAGTTATGCACACGTGTGACTTTGCAGGTCTGCAGCACTGCAAAGACTCCCTCTATTTTCTTCAAAAAGAGGAAATGGGGAGTAGAAATTAGATATAGTCAGGCAAGTTTGCTCAACATTCATGAATGGCTTTAAAAATTCATTACATCTGTCCAGCCTATACCAAAGCACTCACAACACACAGTGGCCTGCACCCCCTGAGTATCCAAGAGCCCTTTGCACTCCCCAAGGCACCGAGATTTACAAAGGCCCATGCTCAGAAAAGCTGAAATGTGATACAAAGAGCTGTGTTCAGCAATCTTCACCAACTGTGCTCCAGATACTGTCGAGGATAACGCCTTATCCAGGATACTTACTTCCCATAGCCAAGGAAATGCTGACAAGGAGGACTGCCACAAAGGGAAATATGAGGTACCACTTGCAGTTAAGAGGATCACTGAAAGAAGACTGCTAGAGAAGCTGTAAACAGCTCCTTGCGTCTCCCTTCCATCATCTGTTGTGCCATCCAGCCTGGGCACAGCTGAGAATTCAACCCAAAAAATTTGTCAAATAAATAGCATGTGTATTTTTTGAACAAAGTAATCTCTATTTATAGGAAGAGCAGAGCTGGTCTGTGAGTTTCCCTCCTGCAGGCAGCATTAAATACTGTGATTAGACTTCTAGAAAGAGAAAAGTATCAGGATGAAACGGCAACAGTTAAATGCCATATATTCTTCACCCACTACAGACAATCTAGAACTTGGCTTTTAAGAAGTTTTACTCTTCTACATCTGCATGATTGTCATTACATATAAAATTGAACAAAATTAAATTACATTATTTGATATGCTCTTTTTCATTTTAATGGATTGAAAGTCATTGGCAGCATGGAACAACACTTCCCATTTAGGAGAAACATGGGAAGACAGATCCTATTAATACACCATTCCAGGAACTTCAGTTTGTTGTAGAAATTTTATTTTAGAAGTCCTTATTAGTGAAGAGAACAATTCCAAATTATTGAACATCATTGAACTGTCTTATTTCCTCGCTGGTATGGAGCAATTTGGAACAACACTACAGAGTGACAATGCTGAAGAAAGGGACCACATTAAAATGACAAAAAAGTAAGTATGTAAATACATAAGTGAGAGGCAGTAGATGACTATGGGGGAAGTGTAAAGAAAAGGGGGGGAAGGAGGGCACTCTGAAAGGCCAACTTCAACCTGGCCAAGCTGAATTCCCGAGGTGCTCTGAGCACTGGACAGTGTTTTGAGGCTGTTTCTTAACAAGGAATTTATTTGCTGCCCCCATTGCCTTTAGAAGGAACCTATTTCCCTCCACTGTCTGCAGGAGGAATCTACAGAAATGAGGTGGCTGGGCTGAAGTTGCCTTTTGTGAGTACTCCCCACAGACGTTCCAGATTTTAGAAGAGAAAGTGAGAATACATCGTTCTTCGTGGGGAAAGGGAAGAAACCCTTGTGCTTGGTAATCTGCTGGACACAGAGTCAGGGCTGCAGTTGGCCCTTTCAGATGCTGATGTTCTTCTCTGAATTAAGTTAACTTGCTTGTGATAGCTTTATTTCTTCCATTCCAGAAAAGATGAACTAAGGGGGTATCCAAATCTGGCCCCCCAATTCTAGCAGAAAGGCTTCATATCCCCTCTGCAATGCGTTCAGTCTCACACATTTTGCATCCTGGAGAGCAAACCCCAGGACGAAGCACTCCCTGTTCATCACCATGTGGGTATTTTGCTGATGGAGAATAGCAGTTACACTCAGATTTTTTTTTTTTTTTATGTACGGCTTGTTTTGATGACAAGATGAATAATGAATTCCCATGTGCTGTGTGGGAATTAAGACTCCTTTTGCACTTCCGATCAGAGTTAAGACTCTGGCCTGGTGTCAAAACATCCCTTCCTCTTTGAAAAATGCTATGTCAGTAAGTAACTGATTTTTGCCTTAGTGTGCTGTAAACCTCAAGGCATGCTGAGGTATTCACATTATTCCCACTCCAAATTCAGGTATTTTAAAATATTTTTTAATATGTTATTCTCTTTCTTTAAGTACTTTAATAGACTGCAGAGCACAGAGGTGGTGTCCCACGTTTCCCCTCACCCTGGATTTGCACCAGTTTAATCCCATGGGGTGTACTTTTGACCTATGCAGCTGAGCTCAGATGCGATGTAAGGAATGATGTGGAAGCAGCTGTGGAGTGAAACATGAGGGCTCTTCAGCATGGGATCCCATACCAGAATAGCCTTTGTTGTAAAACTACTAATGAAAACCAATCTCTGAGTTGTTTTGAGGTTTTTTTTTTTCCAGAGACAAGGTGATTAAACACAAAAGACTTCTCATTCCTTCACTCTGAAAACAGGGAAATTGCTTTATTTCTGAATTGAAACAGTCACTCCATTTAACTTTTATAAATGCTCTCTTATAACTCCATGTAATCTTTTTTCTTCCTCCTGTAGTTTTCCTAGGTCTGGGTTTGGAGCAAGGTAAATAAAGTGAAGTATTAAAACAAAAAGAGGGGGGGAATGATATGAACAGTGCTTATCACTAATATTTGAAGGACCTGTTGATATTCATGTCCTATGGCCTACTGAAGTTTGTAAAGTATGTTTTATTTTTGTAAAACTATTTCCATAAAGTCTATTCTACACGAATTGTTGCCTGGGTTACCATTTCCCATTTGAATTGCTGGGTAGTCTTGCTGCATTGCCACAGGCCGTCTACAATATTTGCATTGTTCTGTATCCATATAAAAATGAGGCTTTTAAAAGTAAGCTACATACCAGTTAAACCTGGTGTATATTTACAGTTCTGATTATACAGTGTTCAAAGACGACATTCCAGGGAGGCTGTGGCTGTAACACATTAAATAGGCATTGGGCAGAGGACTTCTCGAGGTGTATCAGCAGTCACACTTTAGAGGGTTTTGAGGATTATTTAATGGAAAGCATGTTTTATGTCATTTTTCATGCACTTCTCCTGCCATAAGTAATACTCTGCATCTCGATGCCTTGTTTAGATTTTCTTTGATGCTGAGTTGCCTTCTGAGTGTGCACAGATACAACACAAGTGTTTAGCAGCTGAGTGAGAAGCAGTGCAATAGATGAGTTAAACGAAGTTTAGAGGCGGTATTAGGAATAAAGTCTTTACTGTGAGGGGGGTGAGGCAGTGGCACAGGTTGCCCAGAGAAGCTGCGGATGCCGCATCCCTGAGACTGCTCAAGGCCAGGCCGGATACTGCTTGGAGCAACCTGGTGGAAGGTGTCCCTGCCCACGGCAGTGGGGTGGATCCATATGAGCTTTAAGGTCCTTTACAGCCCAAACCATTCTGCGATTTTATGACTCTGTGAAAGTGACGGCTGGATCAAGGAACAGGCCAGGAGCGGGAGCTCCCTGCAGCTACGCAACAAGGTACGTCGTTACCCCGAAACTGAAAGAGCGGCGGGGGATCCCTGTTGGCTCGAGCCGCGCCCCGCAGGCCAAGGGCAGAGCTATGCGGCCATTCCCTGGGCACACAGGGGAGCCCAGGCACCCGCCGGCCGCTTAGG
>VXBC01007676.1:12250-30183 GCA_013399945.1 Ploceus nigricollis
AAAAAATAGAGCCGACTGGTCAGCGGAGTTGTTTCTGTAAGCCGTGGCCAGATGTCGGGCTGCGGTTGTTCGGCCCGTAAGGTGGGACTTTCCGGACCTGTTGTTCTTATTGTCCCTGAACAGCATCACTTCACGTTCTGCTCGGTGAGCTCCTTGCTCTCAGTTCCGCCAATGGAAAGCCCTGGATATCCTTTCTTAACAGCTAGGTGTTGAATTCTTGGCAGTGTGTATATTTCTGTGTGTATCTTTGGTATTGTTCTGCCTGTTGTCCTTTCACTTATTTGTCGAAACTTATGTTGACAGCTTGATCAAAGTGACCTTAGGCTGAGTTTACTGAGGTCATCTTGTTAGCGCATGGTGTTAGGTCAGTATTGTTTTTCTGTATTCCATCATTCTTATTCCTGGTAAACAGCTGTTTTCTAGGAAAAACATTTGATGAATATGAGCCGTAAGTGTTGGGATTTTCCCTCTCCTAGTTCTTTGTAATCTGTGTCAAACTGATTCTTCTTAATTGTTAATTCTCTTGAGAACTTCTTAAGGAAGAAATTTTTGTCGATCTTGTTACTTAGTGCAGTCTGTCATCGATAGGACCGTGGTGAATCTGCTGTTTTTATTTTGCACTGGATCTGAAAGAACAGTCAGAATTGTTATGGCCAAAATCAGCTGTGATATTTAAAATTTATGTTCTTAGTTGGTGAGAGCAAATCCGGTTTTTATATGTTTTTCAGTCCTGGTGGCTTGTAGTTTCATCAGTTTACTTTGAAAGTTTTATTTCTTTCTTGTATTTCCATGTGAAAACAGATGGAAATGATAGTGGAAGGATGGTACAAATATTTCTGGAGTTAGCAAATATATCCCTGTCTGAGGTCACTTTTTTACCTTTGGAAAGTACCTCAAAAATATACAAGGAACTGGATTTTGTGAAAGAAACAACTTCACTTGTTGGACTTACTGGAAGACAGTTCACCATTTAAATGAGTGTGGTGTATGACTAAAGCTTGCTAGAAAAAATGGCTGGTTGAAAAGAGCACAAGTAAATATATATGTAGTGCAGCAAGATAACAAATAATAAAGAATACTTTAATTTGATTTTAAGTGCAGTGATGTAATGCTTCAGATATGATCCTGAGGGTTGCAGGAAGAGTAACTAAGGTATGTGACACTGGAAGATGAGGCTCGAAGATGAGACTCTTTATGAAATAATCCTGATTCAATAGATATTGCTGTCATTAACTCTTTACGTGTTCTTGCTGCTTTTAAGCCTCTCCATGTTTCACTTAAATTTAAGAATTTCATGCACTCTTGCAGCAGGAGCTTCGTGTTACAGACATGACTTATGCCATAGAATGAATGTCCCTTTTGCACCTTCAAAGACACAGTGAAACTGAGGTCTGATGTGATTAGCAAATAAAGCAAGTTTGACTCTGCTGTTCACAGCATATGACTGCCTTAATGGTTACACAGGAAACTGAAGACTTTAGTCACTTTTATGAGGATTAAAAATAAAATTTTAGGTATATGATGAAACCTGTGAGGCTATTTTGGTGTTTAGAAAAAGCATGTTGATTAAATATTGTAAAGTAAGCAGAAGTGAGCCTTTCTCACAGAGCTGTGTGCACCCAGGAAAAACAACTTCCTGAACTCAGGTTTCCTGTACAAGTTAACTTCCATGTAGTTGAGTTTTAAAAGGAACTAGACTGGTAAAACAGTGGAAATTCTGATTTCTTTTATGTGGAACGTAGTTGGGTTAACTGGGAGCTTTCATCAAGGTATTTTAACTTCCAGGTGCTCAGGGAAGAAGTACTGGCAACAGGTGTGATGCTTCCTCTGGCAGGCCATGTCAGAAGGTGGGAAACAGCAGTACAGGGGCTTGATGAGCTTGAGATTTCAGCTGTGTAGGATTGGAGTTAATGGTGGACTTCTCCATTAATTTGCAGAGCCTTGCCTTGAATATCTTTGTACTTCCAGCCTGAGGCAAGATTTGCAATCAACCACTATGCAATACAGAGCAATAGAGTCATGTTAGCTGTAGTCCTGCCTTGCTTGCACCCTCCAGCTTCTGTGGTCTTGTCCTGGTTTGCTTGGGAAGCTGTTTTAAGGCCTTAAACTGCTGCTTCCAGGTTAGGGGAGCCCTGCAGTAGGGGAATTTACAGACAGAGCTGAGTTTTGGTTTAGCTCCACCTTGTTTAGTCCATCTTCAGATACCTGAGGGACAGAGTAGGCAATATTCTGAAAAATAAAATGAAGTCAGCTTTAAGCTGCTGGGTGTGCTAATTTGAATATGAAATGAAACAGGAACTCTATCTGTATTAATATATGACCAGATGGAAGCAAGGAATGAAAAGAAAACACTGCTTATTAAAGGAACAGAAGTAATCTTTGCTGTGAAACCCCAGAATGTCTGGAAAAGCAGCGTTTTTAACATCTGACTAATTATAACCTAGTTAGGGTCTGCTGTATGGAACTGCAAATCAATCAGTGGTCTGTTGAGGGTGAGACCGTAGGATGTTGATATTAATGACACACTTCCCCTCAAGACAGACTTGGCTACCCTGCAGGAAGTGGGGTGAATACTAGGGTATAAAGTCAATGTTTTGACATTTCAGATCACAGACTTAGAATATGTGTCTGTGGAGACAGTGAAACAAGGACCAGTGAATTACTTCATGATTTCTAACTCTTATAGACTTTGAAGTTATTTACAGGTCAAACAAGCTAGATCATATTTTCCTAAAAATCTTAATTTGCATAAAAAATTAGATTTCAAATTCGATTTCAAGCTCAAACTTGGTATTTTTGCATGCATTCTTTAAAGCTAAATCCTTCATATTTATTCTTATGGGATGTTTTTTCCTGTGTTAGCCTTTAAACTATGGAAGAGGTTGTTCTGCTTCATGCTGCTTATCTCTGAAATCTGGGGTACACCACAAACTGCTGAGGGTAACTTCCATGCCTCGTGTGCTTTGTCTCTCAGATCCTGCTCTCATAAACACTGTGAATACTTCTTGCTTGTAAGTCCTGGCACGATACTGTGTGTTCTGTAGTGATCAGTCTTAAAAATGTACGTCCCTCCTCCAAAATTGGAGTGGTGGAGTTGAAAGGGGGAATAAGGAATAAGAGTTGGTGGACAGCTGGGCTGACATGGGGGAAACCAGGCGTTGATGTCAGAGGAGATGGACTGGACAATGTAAGGAAAGAGGAAAGGATAAGAGATGAAACAGATGGGGAAAACACGTGCTATGGTCTAACAGACTTCTGGATAAGGGAGCTGTGAAAGGAAGGAAAACAAGCAGTTAGAGATTATTCTCAGCAGTGTTATTAAAGTGTAGTAAGCATATGCTGTGGGTTGTATGGCATACAATGTGGGATTAGGCTTGTTTGACCAACAAAGAGTCCTTCAGAAAGTACCAGGTATATAATGTGGTTTGTTTCTGGATGCAAAGTAGATACTCAGCATTTGCACGGGTGTTTTCTCTTTTGCATGGAATTCCAGTGGAACTGTTCCACAAAAATTTATTTTACTCAGGAGCACTATATTCACTTGTTGGAGCACCACAACTGATTTGCAGGTCTTTTGGTACACAGTTTGACTTTCACAACTGATAACTTTCTTAAGTGTATTTATCTTTATCTCACCCCTCTTTTTAGTGAAGTAAATATGAAAAAAACAGATGCTCATTGCAAACCTCACCAGGATGTAGATCTTCCCTGCGCAGAACTTACTTGTGGAAAACTATATAAAAACATCAAAGTATTCAGTATTCTTGCAGCACTGTTTGCTGTCAGCTTTGAAAGCTGTCAGCTGTTTCAGACAGTACCTTTGATAGCCTGGAAGTGATCACTTGTTCCTTCATTATTTGAATCTTTCAAATATATTTTCTCAGCATGTTTAGTAAGTCTTATTTTTCATTGTTGAAATTACCTGCAGCGCAAATGGATCTAGCTATGGATCTGTGGAAACATTACTTTGGGGTAAGGTAGGTTCAGAATTTAGTTTGAAGCAGCAGACTCTATGCATGGTGTCTCTGCTGGGGGTGGTGAGCAACATCCAGGATCAGTAGGCACATATATATATCTGTATGTCAATAATGATGAAAAAACCCCCAAACAGATTCTCTTATCAATATTTGGATTCTCGCATGCAAGGAATGTTTTTCTCTCTTTACTTATTTCCAGTACACAGTTGTTTATCTCCCTCTGGAGTGAGAGGAATTGCCTTCCTCTCACTTTTCAGTTGTGGTGACACTGTATGACAAAAAGCAGAAGTCATTTGGGATTCCTTTCCTGCTTCAACCATTAAGACCCTGTTAATACAACATAACTCCTACTTGACCTTGTTGCCCTAAACTTTGTTGCCTCACTCATGCCTTCAGCACTTGGGGAAGACTTGTCTCCCTAGACAGGCTTGAGGAAGATACTTTAACCCCTTTAAATAAATTTTTTTGGAGGAGAGCTGACTGTAGTCCCTGGGTATTGCAAACTATGCAGTTGTTCCTTAAGGAAAACAGTTTTTGGTTTTCTGTTAGCAAGAAGGGGATGTATTATGAATTAATTTGGTGTGACATGTCAGCTTGAAGTTTTGGCATGATTTGGTACTCTCTACTGTTAAAATTGATTATTAAAGGTCATTGCCATATTTCCTACCACTGTTTGAGAGCCTGGAAGGGGTATAGCACAAGGTAAGTGCACAGGTGAGAAGCATCTCTTAGAAAGAAGTTTCTAAATCTTCAGCGGAGTTGAGGTTTTTGCCTCAGAAATTACAGAAACAAAGTTAATTTTCCTCATTTGCATGGTGTCCTGTGGGTGACTTGTTTTTAACTGTGGCTGGTAGTAGGGCTTCCCATGTTTTATCTTAAGTAAGAAGTGTCAAAATGCTGCTTGGGGCATTCAGAACACGGGAGTTAGAGGTGAAAAGCTCTGTCTAGAGGTTTTCATGGCTTTCAGTGGTCACATATGGAAAGTACTTGCATGCTTAGTTTCAACAAATGGTCAGAGGGTGAAGATTTCTGAGGTCCAGATGTATTCAGTAGCTTGCAGAAAGAGGCAGACTTACTTCTACTGCTTCCCTTTCTTTTGTTTATGTGCTCAACTGACCTGTTGATGAGCCAGTTCTGCTAACAATAGGCACTAACAATAAAACCAAATGTAGGACAAGTACCTACTTCCCAGCTGATTTTACAAATCAAATTACCTTACCGTGTTGTCAGACAAACCCAGGGATAAAGGAACGGGTGGGTGACTGTGAAAGTGTGACTGATTAAAGGGGTGTTGAGCATAATGAATTGAAACAGGCTCTTCAGTTAGTGTTAAGATCTGTGTTGCCCCAAAACTTATATTTGTTATAAAAATAAAGTTGAAAGAGAGTGGAGATGGCAGCTGAATTTACATGTGTGTTCCTACACAACTTGAACTGATTCATGGCGAGTTAATTTTTCTTGCAGATCACTACCTTCTCACTGAAAAGAGCAAATACAAAATGTGACAGTAGTAAAATCTAATGTATTTTCATACCCTCCCTAGGAAAATGAATGCAGCAGCATAGATTCTTCAGCAGCACTCATGGCTTGTGGTCTAGCTATCTCTATCTATATGTATTAAAACCACCTTTAATATGTTTATGAATTTACTGTAGGAACATAAATGTTGAATTTCAAATAGAACTCTTCTGGAGGCTTAACTCTTGGAATCTGTTGAATGTTATAAGAATTCTGCCTATCATAAGCACTTCAGTGTCTGTAGGCTTTTTTCAAGAAAGTGAAACTGGATTTTACAAGGTGATCTTAGTGTTTGTGGTCTCTAATCTGTTGTGATGCAATTTGATTAAACTTCGAACTCTGTCAGAAGATAACCAATTTTAACTTGTAACCACTTGTTCAAGATTATTTGCTGTTGAAACCCATTATAAAAGCTTAATTGCATTTTAACAAATGGGTGTAAGCTCAAAGAACTTCTTTGGGGTCAGATTTTTTTTTCTTCAGTTTAGTTCTGCCAACACTAGCATAAACTGGTACTCATGGCAATGAGTATGAACAGTGTGTGTGCAGAACAGTAGTTATTACATTCTTTCTGGCATCACCCAAAGTCAGAGGTGCTGGAAAAGCGCCTGGCTGGTATAACTGCTTTACTGTTCCATGGAAGTGATTGTTGGCATGCAGTTTTCTGAGCAGTGTTGCATGTAGTTGGGCACAAAGAGTGATTGTATGAGGCAGAGCTGTTAAAGGCACTTGTAAACCTAAAGTTTAGTTTAAAGCTACCATTGGTGAAGACACAATGCTGTGGGAAGAAAAGATGTATATATTTCTCCTCTAAATGCAGACGTATTCAGCTTAAGTCATAGTAGCATTTTAGCCAACTTTTTGGCTGATAAGCATGAACTTTGATTAAATATTACTTCTACAGCATCCACACTTAGAAGACAAAGGCAGCAAACTGGGATTTGTTTATCAGCTGTAGTTTTGGATTTCTTTCTTCACACCACTACTACTTTCATTTTATAACCTTTTTCTCTTTTCAGCCTATCTTGAACATCTCTGCTGTTCTCATGACATGGTTTCCTGGTGGTTTTAGCTGTGCTGTGCAGCCTTCAAACTTAGTTCTAGTTCTTCTGAGTATGGAGTGCAAGTGTTTATATGAATGGCAGAGGCTGTTTACTTTTGTACTCTCAGGGGCTTTTGTTTCTCTGTATTTAATCCAGGAAAATTATTATTGCTTATATCTTCTTTTGATTCCTTGCCTTAAATTGCAGTAGCTGACTGGATGCTGGTGACAAACTAAAATTAGCTTGCTTACTGCTGTGCCTCCGGGGGGGGGTTTCCAGTTAACTAGTGGTTTTCCAGAAAGACTCCAATGCATGCAGAGTGCTTTGGACTTGGAGGAGGAAGTTCTGAACAGGCTGAGCAGGAAGGGTGTAGCATCTCTTCTAGTTTAATAGTCTTTTGGCTGGAGATTTTAGCCCAACTGTCAGTGCCTAAAGGCTAGAATAAGTGACACAGAGAATTTAATATGTTTGCTTTGTGCAGTTTGGGTCCAAACTGAAGGGTCTCCTGTCACCAGGTTTTACCTCTGAGCTCCAAGATCCTGAAATACCTTTCCATATAGTCATGTTAGTGTTGTTTAAGTAACTTTTGTACTTTGGTTGAAATGTGTGTGAAAAATCAGAAACAGGGAATCATGGATGAAACTTGAAAAACTGAAGGGTACATTAGAAACAATAGCAAGTCATACATGGAAAAGCTTATGAATGAGCTGGGAGATGGTGCTGTAATACTAAGTTTATGCTTATCCATTTAGGTGTGCTGAGAGAACTTAAAAATATTGGTAATATTTTATTTCTCTCTATTGCACAAATAGCGCATTTTTTGTGTGTTCACAAATGCATGTAACTGACACTGTGGATGTCAAAACAATTACTTAGCAAGTAGACTTCTGACATTAAGTGGAAAGATCAAATTGTAGACTTAGACTCCTTTCATTTAGGAGGCTTTTTTCCTTAATTTTTATTTGCCAGAATGTGAGACATTAAAGTCAGAAGGTGTAGTTCTTTACAGCATGTGTTGAAGGTATGGTCTTTGCAAAGTAATAATTACTCTTTCTCTCTTTAGGAGATACACATAAAGGAACCCATAGAAAAGGAAGTAAATCCTCGCTTATTACCGGGTAAGTGTTGTATATGACTAGATTTAAGTAATAAAAATCAGTGATTAATGAATAATACTTAAATATTTCCATGTCTGCAACAAACACTCATGTGACATCAGTGTCCCAAGTAGTAAAATACAGGGTTTGGTTTAACCACCTATGTAGGTTGAAATGTTTTTAACATCTCTATCTGCATGGGATGTTGAAAACTCTATACAAACAAATTTTTTACAGAGTTTAGTATCCTCATGTAAGCTGTATGTGGAGAACTGTCAATACCTGAATTTGCCATGTTAAGTTGGGTGGGTTTTGTTTGTTTGGAACTGAAGACAAGAACTGAAGGAAATTTACCTTCTAGTGGCTTTGTCTCTACTGTGAGTAACTTGGGTCTTCCAATGTTTCTTTTACTGTTAATATTTTCTTTTGTAATTTACAATTACTTCTTGTATAAAAATCTTTTCTAAGGTAAGGAAAGACCAAATACATGTAAAAAGTTTACAATAAACTAGCATTCTTCTATTGGGTTTCCTACACTTTTTAGGAAAGACCAAGAGTCTGTCTGATCACATGTATTAAAACTTTACTTTCTTAAATGTGAAGTTCAGTTCCTGCGAATTCTAACAAGAGAACTTTATTGACTATTATTTATGCAAACTTGTATTTGAGACTTCCAAAATAGCCTTGGGACCTGTAAAATAGTCAAAGCTATGAAAAAATAACTACGATGAACCTGAAATAATAAATTTAAATGTTTCAGCATTCTTAAAGTTTAACAGTAAGGAAGATTGGAATAATTTTCAACTTGTTTATTGACTATATAAACTGCTCTTGCTGGGTTTTGGGTTTTTTTCAACTACACACTCAAATGGTTGCTATTCCTCTGCCGTTTGGAGTAGGCCATGACACAGGTACCTGTGGTTACAGAACTCCCAAACATCTGCAGTTCAGGCCTTCTGGAATAACATTAGTAACCTGGAAGGCTCTCAATGTGCTGATTCCAGGAGCTGCCTCGCAATGGCTTTGTGTAACAGTGATGAACTATCTTCAGGCATACAGTTCTGAGAAACTGTCAGGAAGTTATTGCTGCGACTGAGATAACAATTGAAATAACTCCGTTGTAAATGTCAGTTAATGTTGCAAGTCGGTGTTTCTTCTCCACAGGTGAACTGCTGCTTTGCGAAGCCAGCACAGTGTACAAGTATGTGCAAGAGGATGGGTCAAATCGTGGCACTTACGGGAAACTCGTGTGCACAAACTTTAAGATTTCTTTCCTTGATGATGATTCTGCTTCAGATGATAATGTAAGAAAAAAAGTCTTCTAATTAAGACTAAATAGACTGCATAAATAATCATATCTTTCCCTTTTATAATGTTGCAGAATGAACATAAATGTATAAAATTTCCTAATGGGTGCAGAATAACTTGAATCAGTCTGCATCTGCTTGATCCTCCCTCAAGCTCTAATGACTATTTTAAGCAAAGGCAGTGCAAGCATTTATGTGGACACTTAGATTAGACATAGTTTATAACTCTTTGTATTTTGTGAGTTGGTGAAGCTTAAGTTAAAAGAACCCCTTGTTTTGAAAACTAACCAACAGTTTGTTTAAAGCTGATTTCTGACTCTTTGTCTTGGTGGCATTTGTGGAAGTGTGAGTGTTTCTGATGGTGGGTAGCATCTGCCTGATTTGACTTTGGGCTCCATCTGCAGAATCATTTCAGGCTGTGCAAGACTGAGTAAGCTAATACTCAAAGGAAATGCTCTGAAAAATTATGTGGCTCAGTAAAACTCTGAATTATTTCATTCAAAGTCCAGTGTTTACTGAAAAATATTTTAAAACCTATTGCTGTTGAGCTTGCAAACACTAAAAAAGCTAAAAACTCCCCAAATCTTAAAAATTATTTCAGTTTTTTTCCTTTGGTTTAGGTGCTCAAATTGAGCTGTCAGGGAGTGGTAATGCCACAGTGCTTTTGATAAGCTTAAGCATTGAAATAGTTTAGTCCATTTAGGTGCTAGAAGTGAAAAGAGAATCTAGTGGCTCCCATGTTCAAGGTGATCTTGACAGTTAAGGACAATGAGAATAATATGATTTGACACATGTTGATTGTAGTCAGAAGTTTCTTGGGGTTAAATTTCACAAAGTTTAAACATTGAACTAAGGCTTCTGCAGCCAAGTACAGATTATTGGACCTTCTGGAATTAAGATAAAGCTGCAGAATCTTTTGACATAAATCTCAAGTGATCTGTAGAAAGTTGATAATGACCATGCTAGTTTCTGTTCCATTGCTGGCTTTGAATCTTGGGTTTATAACATGCCAAGTCAACTATATTTCTTTTAACAAAAGTTCAGGATTAGCTACCTGGTTCAGAGTACTGCAGATTGGAAGTAACTTGAATAAGGTTAACTCTGTAAAATATCATTTGCTGATGTAGTGTACATCAGCTGTTTGGTAACAATATTGAAAATAATAGTGTTTAATTGTGGCATCACTAAAATGCCATTTTTAACTGTACTAATGGAAAGGTGAATGTGAAGGGAACTCCAAATCAATTCAAGTTTGGTTACACGGTAGATAAGGTAATTGGGTTGTGTGTGTGTCTTCATTTTACCCGGTCATAAATCTGATTTTCATGTTAGTATGTTCTTGGGATACTTGTTCTTTTAAGAGACTTTGTATTTCCTGCCAGGTTCCCATAGCAAGGAAACTTGTCATAAAAGGGCTTGGATTACATGAAGCTACTGTATTTCCTGTTTACTGCAGTGATTCTAGTTTGAAAAGTGACTCTCAACAGAAATGTATGCTTTGAAGCTATTTGAAAAGTAAAAACTGTATCTACATTTCAAGCATGGCTGAGATTTAAGTAAAGCTATATTGTGTGTGTAACTTGTGTCTGTCTGTACTTCAGTAACTGTTCTTCAGTGTCCTGCCTTACACTGCTTATAAGAATAAGAAGTAATGCTGATAGTAAAATAGTGCATGGAAAGCCCTTACTTGGCAAAAGGTGGTACTGTAGTGTGCCATTTCTATGATTTTTTTTTTCACGTTTCTAGGAGCCACAATTTAAGAATAAGATTGTAGGAGAAAATGACATTACTCTGCAATGTGTAGATCAAATATATGGAGGTAAGTCAGCTTTTTACCCCTGGGGGTCTTAGAGTGCTGGTACTCCTTGTACAAATACATCCTTTTTAGAAAACCAATAAATTTTTAAAAAGTAGCTGCAGTTATATTTAATGATGAAATGACAGATAAGAAATTTATCAGAACCCAGTCTTATCCCTCAAGCTTGTCAAATTAATTTTAATTTATTTGATTAATTGTCCACTGGAACAGAAAAAATGATTCCTTCAAAATGCAATGGTTCAAAGCAGAGAGTGTACTGTGAAAAGTCCCTAAATTTGGTAGACAAGGATCTTCCAATGCATCAACTATTTCTATAAATATGGATATATTCATTTCATTTGAGCAATAGCAGTACAGGTACCAAATTCTCAAACAATTTTATGTTTGTCTAAGGGAACTTTGTTTTATGAGATACATGATATCTTCACCATATTAAAGGAGATAGAAAAAGAGGTTTTAATAGCCAACTAAATCAAGTGCTTTGCATGGGGGGCTTAGAGATGTGCCAATATTGCTAAAAAAGATAAATGAGAATGGGGCTGATAATTTTAAGTTTGGGAAGGCTTCATTGAGAATTATGAGTATTCAGAGTGTTTATAAATGGTGGTGTGGATTTGTGAAGGAGTGAACTAGGGGAGACCAGTGATGCTTATGAGACACTTTAGTTTTATGTACAGTGGCCCAGCTGGCAGCTCTTGAATTTGTGAAATGAAACATCCTCAAAGAGAAATGAGCAGAGGTTTGCCTTGGGGACTTCCTGGTGGTTAAAAAAAAATATTTTTAAGGAACTTAGAATGATCTCAGATGTCTGGGGACTTCCCCTTGGGTAAAACTACTTAATTGTTCTTTATGTATCTTTAAACTTGGTGTGCCATCAGAATGTGAGTAGATAAAACCACTGAGCAGCTGGTTTGCTGCAAATTTGCCTTTTACCTTGTATGAAGTAATTTGATGGATTTTAAAAGGGAAGGTTGAGGCTTGCCAGCCTGTGTTGTAGGATGCTTGTTTTGTCTTGAGAAAACTTGGGCTTGAATTGGTTTCTTGGGAGTTCTGGAAGGTCAGTCAGGGACAACTTTATCAACATTACAAGTACCTTTTTGATATTTACTTTCCTTTTTAATTTTGCAGTTTATGATGAGAAAAAGAAACTTCTAACAGGACAGCTAAGAAAATACCCAGAGAAGTTAATTATCTACTGTAAAGACCTTAGAGTATTTAATTTCTGCCTGAGATACACAAAAGAAGAGGAAGTGAAAAGAGTGCGTATAGTAACTTAATTTGCTTTTCTATTTTTAGCTTGGTGTTGGATGTTGTGAGGATGAGGGAAGGATGAAATTCACCCTGAAACTTGGAAATGTTTTCTGATCATTTCCAGCTAGGACAGAAAGTAAAAGATTGATTTTTATTAAATATTTCATTGTGCATAGCAGTTAAAAGACAGGTGCAGTGTCTCTTTAAAGAAAACTGGAACTTGGGAGTGCTACAGGAAATTAGCTCCAGCTCAGACAAGCTGCAAAGCTGTTCTATTTGTGACATGTAATTTCATTTTGTTTTGGACTTCAGTATAGTGTTACTTTCCTGATAAGTTTAGTTTTTTTGAGATGTTAGTCTGAACTCCAAACTAAGAGTCAAGTAACTTTATTTAAATAAGAGTAATTCTGGAGGTTGAACATCTATAATACTACTTAGACAAAATAGGTGCAGTGTCTTGCAGAAAACAGAGAAGCCTTCCTAATAGTCAGGTTTCAGCTGTTGGGGATAGAACCCATCAGTTTTGTGTAAAACCTGGATGGAGGGGTTGGTAAAAAAAAAAAAGAAATTTTTTTACACTGACAGTCTTGGTGTGTGTTTGGGTGTTAATTTTTGTCCTTTTTTAGATCGTCAGTGGTATAGTTCATCATAGCCAGACTCCTAAGCTGCTTAAACGTTTGTTTCTGTTCTCTTATGCATCAGCTGCTCCAAACAACACAGGTAAATGCTTTTTTCATCTGTTTGTTGCATAATTAGTTTGTTAAGGAGCCTGGGAGGTCTGTAGTTGAGCTTGTGCTCAGCTTATGGCTGTGTCCTGCTGGCAGGTAGCCTTAAAAGATTGATTTTTCTTTTGTTGTACATTGTTAAGCATGTTGCTAAAAACCTCTAAATTGTCTCCTGTCTCCAAAATTGTTGGTTTTGGTGTCCTTCGGGAAGTTGCACAGAAATTTTCCAAGCAGGAATAGCATCCCTGGATTGAAAACCTATTGTGAATAAAATGTGCAAATGGTTTTCACATGGTTCATCTAGAAAATACTTTACTTGTTCTATCAGTATGGTTTTTCTGTATTAGTGCTGTGAACCAGACTTCCTGCTCTTAATTCTGAAATTACTGCATTTGCAGTGGCATCCTATGAGAAAGTATTTCCCCTTTTGCTCTTATTTGCAAGCAATATGCTTCTTCCAGGCAATTGCAAAAAAGCATAGGTTTGCCGGGCATCTGACTTCCTCTTATATCTGACTTATTACATAATCTTCCCACTTGATCAAACTTGGCTGAATAATACATTAGGCTGCAAAATTCAGGACAAAAAATTGTCAGTGTACTTTCTAGCATTCCATAATTCAGACTTAATAGTGCTGCTTTGAATTAGGAACCTGATCCTTAGTGCACCAGCAACAAACACCAATTCTTTTCACGGAGGGAGGTTTTGGTGTATGCAACGTATTAGTCAAACACTTACCAAAATATGTCAAGGAATTTCAGGATCATTGAGGTTAGAAGAAGCCTCTGGAAATTGTCTAGTCATGTTCTTGTCCCTATGCCCCTCTTCAGAGTAGGGTTAACTGCATGAAGTTTAGTCATGTCCAGTTGGGTTTTGAGTATCTCCAAGTATTGAGACTTCACAGCCTTTCTGGAGGGTCAGTTTCATTGTTTGATCCTCCTTGTAGTGCAAAACATTACTGTTAAGTGTATGTGGGATTTGCTGTAGTTCAGCTTGTGCATAACTGCCTCTTGTCAAGTCACTGAGTTTGGATCCATCTTCTGTACTCTCCTCCCCTGTTCCACCCCCAGCGTGTATATACACAGGGAGATTGGCCCATGCTGAGCCCTCTTTTCTGAGTGATCCCAGCTCTGTCTCTCCTCCTATCAGGTGGTTTTGAGCCCTTTAATGATCACAGAGGGCCTTCACTGGACCTGGTCCAGGAGCATTCAGAGGGGAGCCCAGTCCTGGGCACAGCCCTCCAGATGAGAGCAGTGGTGCCTTCATTCAGCTGGTACACAGTGGCTTTGCTAAATGCAGCCCAGGAGCACACTGCCTGTTTGCTGCAAGGAAGGGCACGTTGCTGGCTCAGGTAGTTCCTGCAGGCTTCACATGAAACTGTTGTTCTGTTTCAGCTGCAAACAATGGAAAGACTTCAAGCTTTTCCAGGTAGAGACTGAGCCTGGGAGAAGCCTTTTCTTTACATCGAAGTGCTGTCCCAGAGTTCTTTCCTATTTTAATAGCTGTTTTCCTTAGTAAGTAGATGGTGTCATTCTTCATAAAATTACTACAGGATAAGCCAAATAGACTGTAGAAATTGTTTTTTGTCTCTCACAGTGATAGCTCTAAAATCTTGTCTCCAAGAGCTCATCAATAGTGTTCTGTCCCGAGCTATAAATTTTTCACCTACCTTATCTTCTTACAGTGAAAAGTTTCAAGTTGCCATTGTGTCTTCCATGCAAATTATAGCTCTGTTTGCTATTTCAGTGATAGCTGATGTTGTAGAATGTGACTTAATTGGGATGTGTGCTTAAAACAATTGACATTACTCCATAAATTATATGGTTATTATACAAGGTTTGAGGCTAAATCAAGCTGCTGTCTTAACTGTTTCTGAGGTGGCTAAGTAGAATTACAGGAAAGAGTCTAAGCTGAAAGTGTTGAGACTGAATTGCTGTAATTAATTTTCTGCTCTTACTGAGTGCCTGAGATGTTCTATTCAATGCAAAACTATTCATGAGAAAAAAAAATGAACCTTAAATGAAATGCAATATCTGAAATTTTTGTAGAAAAGTTTTTGGTATGATTTTTAATTCTGCATTTAAACTACAGGATTAGATACCACTCAGCTGCATTAGTAAAAAATGATACTTGCTGCATAGTACCTTGCATTTTAGGCTGGATGCCAGGACAGCCCCAGCTGTATGGAAGTTCTGTAACAAATTATTAGTTTCTGCAGGAGAAACTGTTCCTGAAGCTATTAGTAACAGCCATATCTGACAGAATATTGCTGTTGTTAAAGATCAGACAGAGGCAGTGTGGTGTACAAAGGCATTTTGTCTTTGACTCAAGATTTTCTGTACAAAAGAGGTTCTGCTTGCTTACCTTAATGGTGACTAACAGGTTTACTTAGGATTGCTTTTGTGTTAGAGTTCCTGACAGTCTGCAAAGTTAGTATTATTGATGTCTGACAGATGGGAGAAACCAAACTGTGATGTTTGAGACCCTCGAGGACTGGCGTGATGAGCTGGAGCGGACCAAAGGGAATGTGAAATACAAAGCAGTGACCACCAACGAAGGCTACAGAGTCTCTGAAAAGTAAGCTTGCCCTGGTTAATACTGAACTTTGGACTTGTGAAAATCAGTGCTACCTTGATACTGGGGATTATACAGGTTTTTAGGAGTTTTTTTAGGATCTGGTTTCCATTTTTATTTATGGAATAGTTTGGTTTGTAATCACAGGAGGTGATCCTGCACAACCCCTGATTCAAGCAGGGTTAACTTCAACATTAGGTTCAGACTACTCAGGACCTTGGTCAAATCAAGCTTTGAGTATATCTAGGACTGGAGAATAGAAAATACGTATGTCTGGGTCCTACACTTCTGTCATACTCGTTAGGATGACACTTTCTTGGTCCTGTACCTTTACTGTGGTAAAATTTCAAGTTAAATGCACTGGAGATTTTCTACTGTTTTTGTTGGGAGGGGGCTGGGTGGGGAAAAAGTGACTGGTTTAAAGTAAATCTGCAAAATGTGCTGGCGGAACTTAAGTTGTGTTGCCTTTAGGAGAAGGTTAGCTAAGTTTCGCTGAGCCACCAGTTTAGCTGAGTAGCATTTAGTGGTGAGCCCTTTAGGATATATACAAGGCATTGTATACTTCTCTTGTTTCATAGTCAAATCATTTGAAAGATCTCACAGGCCTTGGAAACTAGTATTTCAGAGTCTTAACTATTTATTCTAGAACTCTGTCTTGGGAGACCCAAATTGAGTTTGTCTTAACTATTTATTCTAGAACTCTGTATTGGGAGACCCAAATTGAGTTTAAGTACTTACCTTCATTGCTTCTTTGGACCTTGAATATAAATAGTGTTGGTTGATGCTGGAAATCCTTGATAAATTAAATTACATTCTTGAATTAGGATGTGAACTGCTTAACAGGCGTTGAAACAGAACTAGTCACTTAATACTGCAAGGATATCTTTTGAAACAACAAAGCATGAGAGAACAAAGGTGGTCTTAGAGGTTACAATTAATTGCACCTTTGCAAAGGCCAGGGGAGTGCTGCAATGAGAATAGTTAAGACCTCAAGGTTGGGAAAAAAGCCTTATCCAGCTGAAAATAAAGGGACAGCTTTGAGGACAATAGAATTATGTGGTAGGAAAGATTATTGTAGCAAGGTGAATACATAATTAGAATTTGAGCTAGAACACTCACCATCATTAAAAGGAACTTGGAGATTTTTCTTTATTCAGTTTTTAAGACCAAGAAACTCTTCTTTGTTGTCTTAGGCTGCCTTTGTATTTTGTTGTTCCCATATGTATTTCTGAAGAGAGTATCTTGAAGTATGAAGGCAGAGGCATTCCTGTAAGTATATGTGGATGGCTGAGGGTAAGACTCTTACTGAGATGGCAGAATTTCAACTAACATTGCAGATGTTACTGCATGTTGTTTTCAGAACTTTTTTTTTAACAGTGTACATGTATACCTGGTCACCTACAGAAGGGAAACTGATGTTGGAAGGAGAAGTGCTTGATACATTATATATTTCACTGAACAGTGTAATACATAGCAAAACATATATATAACATATACATAACGTAACAGCAAAATATGTATTTACTGTTCAGTTCCCATTTACTAATGTCTTATAGCCTACATATATTACTAGCCTGTCTGTCCATCAGCCTGTTTTTCATGAGACTGTGCTGAGTGGCATGTGGCTGGGGTGATGTGTAGGCCTTGAAATGCTCTTTGGTATTGAGGTGAAGATGGTACATGTAAGGTGTAGCTGAACACCTCCAGTTACCTGGCTTGGGTTCTGGTAAGTGCTATGGCTGTGATGGTGCAGTGTTTTTACAAAGTCAGGTAGCCCAACTGAAAAACTTGTTCTACAAGTCCAACAGAAAAGGAAGTTAAATATACTGGTTTGCAGCCTGTAGCAAGCTGGGTTTGGCTTCCTGCCTTGTAGTTCAAGAACCAGTAAGACAGAGAAGATGGAAACAAGGAGCAAAATAATCGCACTTGTGAGGTCTTACCTTAGTTGCTATGTGTCCATTACATTTGCCAAGGAAAACCATGTTCATTTTGTGCTCTTAAGTTAATTGGTCCAGTGGAGGAGATAGTACTGTACTGTCCTGCCTAAAAGTCAAAGTAGTGTGGTTGACTTTCTCAGAGAGTCAGAGACCTATTACACTGGCTCTTACATAGAAATAGAAGTGTTTGGGATTTTTTATTCCATCTTCCATCCATCCATTTCTTATTCCATCTTCTTCACATAACTGTAGAATAATTTGGACCTTTGAACAGCATCTAGTCTAATCCCCCTCTGTAATGACCCAAAGCATTTTCTCCTAGATCAGGAGCCTTGTCCAACCTGGCCTTGAATGTTTCTGGGGCATCTACCATCTTTGTGGGCATCCTGTTCCATCCAGTGTTCCAGCACCTTCCTTGTAAAAACTTTCTTCCGTATATGTTCTAAATCTACCATCTTTTCATTTCAAGCCATTACCCCTTATCCTATCACAGCAAGATCTATTAAGAAGTCTTTCCCCATCTTTCTTATAAGCCCCCTTTTAAGTAATGAAGTGCCACAAAAAGATCTCCCCAACGTTTTCTCCAGGCTGAGCAACCCCAAGTCTTCAATGTATCCTCACAGGAGTGGTGCTCTGGCCCTGTGACCATTTTTGTGTCTCTGCTCTGGGCTCGCTCCAGCAGGTC
>VXBC01007676.1:30524-49120 GCA_013399945.1 Ploceus nigricollis
TCCTGTGCTGGGAGCCCAGAGCTGGATGCAGTGCTCCAGGTGGGTCTCAGCAGGGCAGAGCAGAGGGGCAGAATCCCCTCCCTCCCCTGCTGCCCACGGGGCTCTGGATGCAGCCCAGGACACCTTTGGCTCTCTGGGCTGTCAGTGCCATGGCCAGGCCATGTGCAGCCTCTCACCCACAGCACCCTCAAGCCCTTCTGGGCAGGGCTGCTCTGGGTCTGTTCATGCCCAGCCTGTGCTGGTACCAGGGGTTGTCCCAGCCCAGGTGCAGCACCAGCACTTGGCCTTGTTAAACCTCATGATGTTCCTGTGGACCTCTCCTTGAGCTTATCTAGGTCCCTCTGGATGGCATCCTGTCAAACCACCACTTCCACCAACACCTTGGTGTTGTCTGGAAGTTTGCTGAGAGTGCACTTAATCTCACTGATTGTGTCATTGATGAAGGTATTAAATAGTCCTGGCCCTAGTACAGACGCCTGAGGGACACCACTCATCACTGATCTCCATCTGGACATTGGGAAGCTGACCCCTACTGTCTGCATGGGACCATTCAACCAATTCCTCATCCCTGAACAGTCCATGCATCAAATCTCTATCTCCCCAATTTTGAGAGAAGGATGTTGTGTGTAACCATGTTAAAGGCCCTACAGATGTCCAGATAGATGACAACATCTGTAGCTGCCCACTGTTCCAAGGCCTTGTAGAACTCTTCTAATTATTTCCAAACTGTTTCTGTGAGGCTAGTGTCAAGATAGCTGGACCGTAGTGAATTGGTTTTAGAAGGCAGTGGAAGGACAGTATAGTAATTTTTTACACTCTTAATGATTGTGAGGTTTCTGTATCCTTCTGAGGTGCACCTCTTGGTTACTGTAAATTGGTAGCAGAACTTCTGTTGTCTCAGGCTTCTGGCTGGGTAATAATTAGCATTGACTCCATGGTTCAGAAGGCTGATCAATTGCTTTATTGTATCTTCTTATAGTATATTATATTATATTTCTATTTTGTTACAGTATATTACAAGCAATATACAAGAGAGAGAGCAAGAGCTCTCTCTCAACTCCCCAGAGATGTGACTCTCCCCTCTGGGCTGATCCAGCTGTGTCTCTCATTGGTCACTAAATCCAAACAAGCAAATCACCTTGGGTACAATCTTCAGAATACATTCCAGATGGACAAACACATGAACAGAAAGAGTGATATCAATTGTTTTAATTCCTTTTCTCTAAATTCCCAGGCTCTGGCCTAGGAGGATTCTCTCTGTTCCCTCTTCGACTGAACTGAGAGCTTCCACAAACTTCTACCTCCTGATTTCATTTGTGTAATATTCCTCCTGATGAAAGTGATTCTTACTCCCTGTTTCAATGCAAGTTTACAGATCATCTTGAGAGCTTCAAGGAGTAAGAAGTATGAATGAGGAAATTATGTGTAAAGGGAAGTAAGAAGCTTTGAAGACTGATTTGCCACAAGAAATACCTGTGACCATGCAATCTGATTTAGCTGTGGAATGTTTGATACTTTTTCATATGCCTAGATTACTCTTTATGCATAGTTCACATGGAAGAATACCAGTGCATCTATTGTGAGTTATCTCAAGGCTGAAATATTAGAAAAATCGAATAGTGGAGAAACTGATGGATAATTATATATATAAGTTACTTACAAGTTTTATCTTGCTGTGGCATATATTCTGACATAATTTGGCCATAGACTTTTTGATCAATTTTTTTTTTACCTGTGAGGGAAGTTGAGAAAGTAATGTTTTGGCATAATCTGTCATTTTATATTTCCCCGTGTGTGTGTAAACTCTAACTTAAAATTTGCAAGTGGTTAACATAGTGTACTCAGGCATGTATTTTTGGTGCAGGTGTAGGAGTTTGCTTCTGTTAATGTTTGCTTCTACTAAATACACTAAAAATTCAATGAAGCAAAAGGACAGAGAGATTTTGAAATCACTCCATTACTTCAGCAATTGTATAGGACAATTTACTTATTTTTCTCATCTGATGTCTTTCTGCAGATTTGGTGTTGGTCTTGCCATAACGGTGCTGCTCTTCTCAAAATGTCTGCGTTTCCCAAAGAACAGGATGACAGCACTTCACAAATGCAAAAGGCCTTCTTGGATGGGTCAGTAATAGCTATTCTGTCCACAACACTTTGCTTGGTATGGACCTTGCTTCTCTTTTTCCGTATATGCTATGTCTTTTAAGCTTTCACACATCAGGAAACAAGTTCTATATCTGAAAGTAGTTTGCTGTAGTGGAATGTGTTTAAGTCCTTGACCCAGTGGCATTGGTCACTTGTGCAGGGTTGGAACTTCACCGATGGGCTTTTCTGCAGAGATGCATACACATATATTTCTGAGGGATCTGTACTAACCGTGGTGTGTTTTTTAGGTAAAGCAGCAGCACAGCCTGTAGGGTTTAATGACTTGTTTTGCAAGTAAGAGAAGTGTAGACTGCATCTCTAAACGTGCATTTGCAAACTGAGTTTTTAACACTCTGCCACCTTCTGAGAGGAGCTAGGTTCATGTTCCTAAATAACTTGAGATAAGGTGCCCTAAAATGTCTGAGGCAGCCTAAGCAATTCACTACTGCAGCTTTCATATATGAAGGCAGACAACACTTCTTCAGATGGGGTAGTAAACCAAATTAGTTCAGCAGTTTGAAAAAATGACAAGTTTAACTTAAGGGAAGGAGCACAGCTGTCTGACTGTTACGGCAATGACTTTTTGCCCTTTAATTTTGGCTTTTTTTTTTTTTAACTGTTGTTTATCCTAGACAGAACTTCTCTCTCAACAGCCACCTGTTAGACCAGACTCATATGTACAATCTGTACATTAAACATTGGCTTCTTGCTCCTCATAGATGGAGACCTGTTAATCACACAGAACAAACAGAAAACAGCTTGTTTGGGCTCTTAAAACTGCTTTTGTTTATAAAATTAATGATACTTAGGAAAGAGCTGTGGCCCTTCCTGCAGGTTCTCTAATATTTCTACCCTGAAATGGGAAAGATTATATGACTTAGAACTGTCTTTAATGCTATTTCATGATGTGAAAGTAAATAAAACTAGCAGTAAGCTGTAACATGGTATCCTCTGATACTTTGATCCCATCTCTGGTCGTTTAAACTTGGGGCAGTATTGCTGGTTTTCTTTGCTGTGCAGTACTGGTGTTTCATCACTAGAGTCTGAAATATATCTACAAATTGGCCATCAGGGTGTGTTCAAGTGCCATTATAGTAATAGTCTGAACTCAGGCACAGAGCAGATGTTTACAATTAGCAGTTTATCTTTTTAAAAAAGCTGTTCAGAGCCTGATCTTGCAGCGTAAGTTCTTTGCTGTGTCATTTGGAAGAAGTATTTTATTTGGCCAGCAATTGCTTTCCCTCACTTCTCTGATCTGATGCATCTTCCAGTAGGTCTGGTAACCCGTGTTTCTGATGTGGACTCCTGTAGTTCTCGCCTAAAGCAGGTTTCTGTACTACAGCCTGCAGGAAGCAAAGCACTCTATCCTGCCTGGAAAAACTGCCCACAAGACCTCACTTCTGAAGTATGAGCTAGAGCAACTTTTCCCAGGTTATTAATAATAAAGAGGCCAGTGTGACAGCAGATAAGTTACTACGTTGATGTTCATCTGAGCTCTAGAACCTGAATGAGAGGGAATGCTCTGGGTCCAAGCCAAAGCACCATCTGGCCTGGTATTTTTTCCTCTCCTTCAACGGAAAAAAATCTGTAGATAAATAGGGAAGTGCAAGATACATTGTCTTGTTTGAATCCAAATAATTTCCTTTACTTTTGTGTTTCATTAGAAGACCTAGCAGCTAGGTATCAGAATCTGGTTGGCAAAAGTCAAGAGAAATTGTAAGCTTCTGCTGGGAGTTTTGGATGTTTCTGTCCTTCTCTTCTTTCAGGATACAGCTCTAGCAGCCTCCTAGTAAAGTGGCTTTGGTGTGTCTAGTGAAGAAAATACTAAAGAAACAAACAATAGTAAAAATCATGTAGTGCTTGCAATATTCATAACTGCACAAATAGGCACGAGTATAACTTTATTGGTTAAAAGCATCAAATCTTGTTATAAGTGAGTAGGCAAGCTTCCAGACATTACTTAGAAATGCATGGAGGACACTAGATTTCCAGGGTGTCTGTCTTCTGGTATTACAGCTCTTTGACAAATCATGCCTATTAACTTTGTCTTCAGTGATAATAGTTGATTTTTTGACTTGTGAAGCAGAAGGCTTTAATCTCTTGATGGTTTGATTTAGAATCTATAAGACAATTAGCAAACCTCCCTATGAGCTCCTGAAGACAGATGACTTGTCAAGCAGCCTTCCATCTCTGCAAGATATCCAGACTGCATACACAAGATTTAAACAGCTTTTTTTGATAGGTAAGTCAGACTTTAAAGCAAAGCATAACAATAATGTGCTGTGACTCCTGAGTGCAGTAATTTTCTTGATCGGTGTCTTGATTTTCAGGGTGGTTAAAAGCAGGTTTTAAAAATATGTAACTGAAGACTGTGCTTATGTCTGGGATATGAATGAAGGTTTGTAGTTCTTTGACTTAACCACCTCTTGCTAAGCTGTCACAGTATCTGAAAATTACTTTTGAAGGAGTGGAGTCTTAAGTGTTAGTTGGATTACACTAACTGGAATGAAGTTTGTGGGGAAGATTTTTAGTCTTCTGTGGCCAAACTTTTAGCCTTTGGGCTCTGTCAAGAGTAGAGACTGCTAATTAATTTTTGCCCTGGGTTTTGTTACACACTAGTCACATCTCACAACATATGAAGCTGCTTAAATTCTAACCTTTAGAAAGCAATCAAATGGGAGCCATGTGAAAGTATGATCTAGGCTTTCAGACTTCTTCCTTCTGAGACTTTCCAACTATTTTGCTGTCATGAAACACTTCGACCTCACCTCTTGAGATGAAAAAAGCTCCACTCCACTTCTAATATGAGGTATTTGAATTTCACACTGAGGATTTGTCTAGAATACACTGTCAAGTCCACAGTGAATCTTAAGAGCTAAAGATAATTACCTTTTTATGTGGTTTCTGGTTACTCATCCTCTGTAGGAAAAAAGCCTAAGCTTGAATTTAAGTTATTTAACCTGTGTAATGAAATACCGTGTATTTTAATGATGTAATTTTATCATTGTCTTATATTCATGCAAAAGGGAATGTGTTGAAACTGCCATCTAGTAAGTGTTTGTTCTTGCAGTTTTTTAAATAAGGTTTGTTAGTAGACTGTACCTCACTGAGTATAGCACTATGCACTTTCAGTCTGAGAAAAACATTCAGGAAACCTTTTGCAGAAGTACTAAGACCTTACAGAAATTTATGACCTTATTACCATATTTTAAAGTCTGAACACATTAACTTACTTTTGTCCTGTATGTGCCTAGTTAATATGATACAGGCAACTTGTCCTGGCCATGGCACTCACAGCCCAGAGAGCCAAATGTGTCCTGGGCTGCATCCAGAGCCTGTGGGCAGCAGGGGAGGGAGGGGATTCTGCCCCTCTGCTCTGCTGAGACCCACCTGGAGCACTGCATCCAGCTCTGGGCTCCCAGCATGGGAAGGACAGGGACCTGCTGGAGTGAGCCCAGAGGAGGCCACCAAGGTAATCCATCAGGGATGGAAGATCTCTCCTATTAGGAAAGGTGGACAGAATTAGGATTGTTCAGCCTGGAGAAGAGAAGGTTCCAGGGAGACCTTATGGAACCTACCACTTCCTATAGGGGCTATAAGAGAACTGGAGAAGGACTTTAGGTGAGAGTGTGAAATGACAGGACAAGGGAAAATGGGCAGCTTTAGATCAGGTATTAGGAAAAAATTCTTTACTATGAGGGTGGTGGGATTTGGTGAAAACTATGTCTAATGGAACAGAGCTTTGGAGATGCGTTCTAGTACTTTTGTGGAGAACTACTTTCTATGGCCAGGGTGAAAGAAATTAGGAGAGGAGTTTAAATTGTGTAATGAACAGGATGAGGTGCAGAGGCATGGAGGCAGCACAGCTACAGGAATAAAACACGTATATGCCTGTGCATTTGAGGCATAGGTGAAAGATGCAGCAGACACAAAAGTGTGTGAATGTGCTGGAATTGAACACTGGAAGTGTTTGGAGAAACTGGGAGGTGGGCAGTTACACAGAAACATGTGGAACTGAAGCTGTTGTGGAAAGGATGGGGGAGGAGGGAATTGTGTGTATCTGGTTTCTCACTAGTAGAACCATTGTAGGCCTTGTGCTTCAAGCTTTGTCTCATGCAGGAAATGTAATCTATTCTTGTTTTAATTGACTATATCAGCTTGTGAAAGCTTTCCAGTATTTGTTGACTGGCTTTGATAAATAAAAGCAACAGACACTTAGGTGGCATTTGGAAAAACCTACAAAAGTCCTAGTGAAATTCATAGAAGTTGAATAACTTTGTGGTATTGAACTTGGCCTCCCTGCTATGTATTTTAATGCCTTTTTTTAGTTGCAGCAAAAACTGTTCAAAACATTTTTCAGGTAGTCTTACATTCCATAAAGTTTTATAACCTACTTCTAAAACCTGCTTCTAAAATTGATGTCTCTGGCTCTGATGGTAATGATTTTCAAAATCCAGCATCTTTAGGTTAAGCTTTATGTAGCTCATCTTCTCTGATGAAACTTTTTTATTCCTTTTCCATTTTGTCAAGAGGTTTATTCACCTGGTTTGATTGCCATGAAACTTCAACTTACTTTTTCTAAAAGGCTGTGGTGCTATAAAACTCTGCTGGTGTTTGTAGGACTACTTCACTTCCTTATTTAGTTATAAGGTGTCAACTTTAATAGTGATTGAGATTGCTGACTCCTTAGTATTGGTTGCTTTGTACCTGTTCATAACTGAAGGGTAATTCAATGGATGGCTTTTAATTATCACTGTGTATGTGTGCACAAACCAATATTTTGTTTTTCTCTTCTTTTTGCAGATAACAGTACAGACTTCTGGGCAACTGATGTGAAATGGTTTTCATTACTGGAGAGCACAAACTGGCTAGAAATAATCAGGTTTGCTGTATCTTCAGCTTTCTGTGTTTCATGTTGTTGGTAATTGCATTTGTAGTGGGTTTTCTAGCTAGTTTCTTGAAACTGAATTCTTTACTGCCAGTAGGAAAAAAAATTAAGATAGGCTTATGGTCCCATTTATATATCTTATTTCTGCAACTTGAGACAGTGTTTTTAACAGTACAGACTTGTGTTAAGCCTTCCGCTTTAAAGTATATGAGAAGTAGCAGATCATTCCAATTACAATTCTTCTAGAGAGCCAGTTAAAAATACAGATCCAGTAATTTCCATCCTGCACTGTCACCTTCTTTCCAAACTCAAGAATCCTGTTTGTTTCTTGCATGAAACTATTCTGTGTCTCTGACTGGTCTTGCCACTCTTCTCTGTACTCTCTACTTCTGTAATGTCCTCTAGGATGAGGTGAAGTGCAGTGTTCAAGATGTTAGTCCACTAAAGATCTATAAAAGGACATTTCTTCTCAGTTTTGTCCCCCTGCTGTGCTGATTGTTCCTTAAGTTCTCTTTCTTTCTTTCAGAAGTCCACAGTGAGTAAGTGCTGGAATGGTGTTGGCTAACTTAAGGCTTGTTGTAGTGGAATGTTGAGGAGTTTTGCTTTCAGTGTTACTTTGTGCTAGCTTTTTTGTCTGTCAGTTTATTCTGTGATCAGCTAATTACCATGGGGTGCTTCTGCAGTCAGCTCCAGTCCCTTCTGGTCTTAATAACATCAATAAATATTGATAGTTATTAACTCACTAATCCAGAATTTAAATGTGTGTGTTTATTGAAAGGTTCTAGTGAAGACCATATATGTTGAGAAATTCATTGACATAACCAAGATAACAGGTAGTTTAAAGGAAAAGCCAGGCTGGGTCCCTGTCCTTAGGTTGTTTTGAGACTGGTCATTTCCATACTTGGATCCAGTTGGTTCCTGGATCAGCCTGTTCTTGGCTCTTGTAGTTAGTAGGAATGCCTTATCACATGTTCTAGATGATAGAACAAAGAAGAATCTGACAACTCCACACTTAAGAAATAAACTGTCAGCTTCTATTAGTGACCGAAGATATTGCAAGAAACCTAATTTGTGTGCAGGCTTTTGCTAAGAATAACTAACTTTATGAAAATTTAGATCTAGAAACCAACAGTATTACATCTGGTTTTATGTGATCTGTAATTCCACTCAGTCTTCCTTGTGTAATAATGTTCTCTGCATTACTTTTGTCTGAATGTTTACAAGAGCTGATTGCTCATCCTTCCCCCTCCCTCTTAAAAGCAGATTTTGGAAGAAATGCAGAATGTAGGACTTTAGAACATAAATGTGGTGATGTTGACTCTTTCCAGGATAAAGATCTGGTTCTTAGCAATTGCAGTACTTCAGTATGTGATGGCAGTTGTTGATCCAAAATAAAATGGTGTATCACAGCAACTGAAAATGCATGGTTAATGGCCAAATAAAATGTGGCCATTGAAGCTAAGCAGTTCTTCATTTACACAAACTGAGCATGGGTTTTGTGTTTTAAAGAACTAGTGAAGTTTCAAACATGGCATTCTAACCCTGTCTAGGGGAAACTAATATAAGAAACTTCACTCAACTTTTCCTGTACCAAAACAGGAGAGTCTTGAAGAAAGCCATAGAAGTTGCTGAGTGTCTGGAAATGCAGCATACAAATGTTCTCCTCATAGGTAAGAATTTAATGAGATAGTCCTATATATTGATTTGTTTAAATTCATTTTGAAGTAGCTTAAGCTGTGAGTTTATAATTATGGTAGAGACTTGCTAAAATTCTTACAGCACTCAAGTAAGACACCTAAATCTCCCACAGTTCTGGAAATGCTTCCTGTAGTTAAAGAAAATATGGTAAGCACAGTTCCAGGATATGAATGAAAAAGCTGCTGATAAATTGGCAGGAGAGTCTTGCATAAAGAAGAGGTAACATTCCTGTTTCCCAGTTTATTTTGTTTAAGGTCTCCTAGGACTTTGCTGTACTTTAAGGGGCAGGGGAACCATATCTACACAAAGGACCAGTTATATGAAAACTTTGAAAAATAACCTTTATATTTTGTAGATACATGTTGGATATTCTGCAGACTCTTTATTAAAAATACATGGAATAATATGCTTACTGTAAACATGTTGAGCAGTTTATTTTCATAGACTGAGTAATCACATGTAAAACCAAACCTAAAGTTAACCATTAAATGACTCCTGGATTGGTAATTTAGTTGAGTTTTTCCCACATATTGCCATTTGAGAAACCTGCCACAGGCAAGAAGTGTTCTCTGGAGGCACCTTTTGGAAAGATGAAGACTGTATGTTGCATGAGGAGGCAGTTTCACACCTTGTGAAAAGAGGTGTGGAGGATAGGAAGGGTGAGGACAAATGGCTGTGTGGGGCCGTGTGTGCTTGTGGCAGACTGAAGGGCACAGGCAAGTTACAGTAGTAAGGGTTGGGGCTTGCAGGTTTCATTGTCAAAGTGCTTTCCTAGGATAAGCATGTAAGTAACATTAAATTTGGAATCATGGAATAACTTCTCTCTGACTTGCAAAAATGTCTGTGCTACTCTGATCCTGAAATATGATTTTGTTTATGTGAACATGGCAATGCTTTGCTTTCTTACATAATGTTTGAGGAATGGCTCAGTGTAGAATGCGGTTTCTGTTCTCCTTTGTAGAAGAGAGTGCTACTGATCTGTGCTGTGTAATCTCCAGTCTGGTTCAAGTGATGATGGATTCATACAGCAGAACAAAGTCAGGGTTTCAGAGCCTTATTCAGAAGGAGTGGGTGATTGGAGGACATGGCTTTTTGGATCGCTGTAACCACTTACACAAAAGTGAGAAAGAGGAGGTATGATTTTTTAAATTTCTTTCCTTACTATTTATAAGCTTACTCAGCATGAGGAGGGATGTACCTGTTAGTCCAAAAGTTCCAATTACTCTGAGGATCTTTTGTGTTTTGTTTTATGGGTTGATGTTTGTACAGTGTCACTGTTTTGCTGTTTAGAGGTCAGCAATGGCTTTATTATTAAAGAGAACAAATGTAAAATTTCCCAGTCATGAAGTCTTTTGAAAGTCATGTATCCTGTGCCCTTGAAAACGGTGTTAAATGGTAGTAGCATCCATAGAAATAACTCAGTTAATTGCCTATTCCTGTCACAGCTGAAGGTCAACTTTTTACTGTCTTGCTTTGGGACTAGGTCAGATTGCTATTCAAATGGAAGTAATAGGTGTAAACTGACTAATTCTGATCAAGAATTGCTATAAACTAGTTTTGCTTTGCCACCTTTAAAAGGCTTCATAGCGGCAACTTTCAAATTCAGAGTAGAAAGTGCTCATCTCTTCTGTCAACACAATTATTATGGCTAAGGATAGCTCAGATAATACTTCAAATTTCAGCCAAATGTACATGCAGCAGTTCTGTAGTTAATCAGGCTTGTTGCCTTAAGATTTGTATTTAGAGACACTAAATACTATAAAATAAATAGTTTGCATGGTGGAACAATTTTAACTTTTTTTGAAACTGATGAAATATTTTGTTTACTTAGGCTCCTGTTTTTCTGCTCCTGCTAAATTGTGTTTGGCAGCTGGTACAACAGTATCCTCCAGCATTTGAGTTCACAGAAACTTACTTAACTGTCTTGTCAGACAGCCTCTATGTGCCTATTTTTAGCACTTTCTTCTTCAACTCTCAACATCAAAGGGACACTAATAAGGTAAGGGTTTGGTATTTTGTGGATGCAGGGTGTTGGAGAATGAGTTTGACCAACAAACAAGGAACACTCAAAAAAAAGCTAATTCCCAACAGCACCTTTTTCCTTACTCATTGAACTGCCTTGAAGGGTGAACAAATGCAATTTTGGCTATAGGGAGGCAAGTTCAGGACTTAGGTGTTTATGATGACAGAAGGAATACATTACCTGTAATATGTTGCTGCAGTTTCATGTTTATTGCCCTTCCGTGAAATTGGAGCTCCTTAACCTACAAGGAATATTCAGCTGTCTGACAGAATAAGTTATCTATTAAATTCTTGTATAGTATATTCTGTTGTATACCAAAATGAACATCTCCTGGATGTTGATTTATATTTGATTCATGCTCTTCTCTAGCCTAAGAAGCTGGGAGCAATGAGAGTATCCTCTGCAAGGCTGCACAGAGACCAAAGGAAAAAGCGAAGATTACTGTCTTTCATACAAATTGTTGATCACAAAATCTAGACCAGTAGTACTGCATGACTGCAGTTACAGCTTTTGATGTTTGGAATCCTAACAAGCCCCCTGTGTTTGAAGAATCCAAGTGTCTGTCTCTTGCCCAAGTTTCAAAATGTCTTTTTTTCTGAGACTATTTAACTTTATTTTCATCTGTGAAAGTCTAATTGCACCGTTGTTGTTCAGTAGTTGAACACATAGAAAGCAAGAGTGTTGTTGCAACTCTGTGGCCTTTTGCCTGAAAAGCCAGTTTCTTTATTTCACCTTGACTTGGTCAGAATTCCCTTCTAGCACTATTAAATGTCACCTGTTTGTTTTGGCAGAGTGGGGAAAGCCTCAAGACACAAAGTGGTCCTTTCAGATTCCTTACTGTGTGGGACTGGTCTGTGCAGTTTGACCCCAAGGCCCTGGCTTTCCTGAACAACCCTCTTTATGCAGAGAAACCAAAACCAGATAGAAGTCAACGGAAGACTGCACGGTTCAAAGTAAGATGTGTGCTGCTAAACAGTTTTTTTAATTCTAGAAATATTTTGCACATCTCTTATTTCAAATGAATAAGTGAAAATACTTTTACTCACAGTGAAAGTATTGGTGCAGACTTTTTTTTAATTGACAAAATACATGTTTACCTCAGACCCACCTGGATCTTAAGAACCCAGTTTGCATGCACCTCAGTTGTAAATAACACTTTTATAGTTCATAGCCATGAAGTTAGGGATTCTTTTTCTTCATACTTCTATGCAAGTCTGTTGGTAGGTCATGAGATTTAATTTTCAGGTGAGTTGCAATGATGTGTTTGAAAGGAGTTCATTTAGTTGTTCCATAGAGTACCTGACTGAAATACATAGGTTTGTAATTGCCTCCCTAATTTTGTCTGAGAGTAACTGGAGTGTGTGTGTGCACTTAGAGTGGGAGGGGGACCAACAACAGCAAAAAAACTGTCTGGAGTATGGAGGATTATGGATGGACCATGTCATTACTGGCACATAGCACAAACTCAGGGGAAAATTTTTGAGGTAGCCTCTCTCAATTGCAATTCATTAGTTAACTTCTGTCCTGTATAAAGCATTCTCATGCAAGACACTGCCAGTATGATCTACAGCATTTATCTGAGATGCAGTGAGGGACCACTGGATAAAAACCTAAAAATTAACTGCTCTCTGATTTCTAACTAGCTTAAACGAAAAATGGACACTGGTAATACTTAAATGTAAGCAAAGGGTTTGGCTTTTTCGAAGAAAATTGCTTTATAAGTGTTACTTTTGGTTAGCAGGGAAGGAAGCTGGCAACACTAAGTATGCTCTGTAAAGTACGTGATGTATTGAAAAATAATTTAAACACAGCCAGTTTTCTATATAGGTCAAGTGACTATTGCTTGCAAGAGATTTCTGAATACAACTTTGTTTTTCTTCCTCTTAAAACTGCTTTCTGAAGTCCCATTCCGTTAATATTTATCTGAGTATTTTCCCTTTTTTTCCTCTTAAAGCATCAACGGCAACTTTCTTTGCCACTGACACAGGCAAAGCCTTCCACGAAGAGGGGATTTTTCAGGGAGGAAACAGATCATTTAATTAAAAACATTCTGGGTAAAAGAATTGGCAAGTTCATAAATTCTTCAGATGAGTCCCCTAATAGCTTAAGGGAGTTTTATGATAGCTGGCATAGCAAACCTGTCGACTACCACGGTCTTCTGTTGCCACGCATTGACGGCCCTGAAATCAAAGTCTGGGCACAGCGTTACCTTCGATGGATTCCTGAGGCCCAGCTTCATGGTGGTGGAACAATAGCTACAGCTGCCAAGATTTTGGACTTGATGGAGGAAGTGCAAAGCCTGCAGGTGAAAATGGATGAAGAGCACAGTCAGGCTGTTTCTGGAGACGTACATTCTGTTCCTATGCTGAGAAATTCTGCCCGTTTGTCATCCTTGTTTCCATTTGCTTTACTGCAGAGACAGTCCGTCAAACCAGCTTTACCCACTAGCACCTGGAAAGACTTGGAAGATGAAGATGACTTGGTCAAGAGGGATGATGAATTTGTTGATCTAAGTGGGGATATGTTATAACATGTATAGAGATTACAGTATGGATTGTATGTGGCTAAGCACTGAGTTTTAAATATTGTGCTGTATCTTCATATAAGGAACTTGAGCATCTGAAAACTGTTTAATGGGTTTGTGGGGTTAAAAACCCTTGATTGGAAAGAACTACTTGCTGTAATTAACTGAGCATGTTTTGAACTTCATTTCACTCTAACAATATTTATTGCAGAACCATATTTTTAGCATAGGTGTAATAAAAATGGGAGTCTTGGCTGTAGTAACAATATGGCCACTCTGTTAAAAAAAAAAAAAAAGGAAAAAGAGCAAAAGAATACTTTCTGCTGTAAAGGTGGAATGATAAATACATATGGCAACAATCATGCTATCTTAACAGAACATCTCTTTCCCCTTATGCTAAGAGTACTGGAGTGGAGTACTGTGATTTGCAAATTCCCCCCACATGTAAACAGTGAAAGATGCAACTAACTGTGCACTCACAAATCAGCTTTTGACAGCTGAGGAATATTCTCATGGTCACCAGGGGTTTTCTGTCTGCTGTTGGATCAAGAGAAGTCATGTGCTTGCCCATTCCCCTTTGTCAGTGTTGGTCTGTGTGGTGTCATGGTCACAGGTTGGCTGCTCTGAGCCTGTGCATGTACTTAGCTCAAGGGTCAGATGCAAGAGCTTAATGACAAATTTCAAGTCTTAATGTATGGCTGCTGTGCTACATGCCTCTGCTGCCTTGGAATTTTATGTTTGCTCTTAATTTTAATGAATGAGATTTCCATTTGTCATGAGTATTTTTTCTCCTTTTAAGTAGAAGGAGACTTTCATTGGAACTTTCCCCTATTGATGTCAGTTGCCTTTAAGGCTTTCTGTAGCTTGCACTGAGACTCTCCACATAGCAGGAAAGACTCTTTTCCTGTAGTCCTGCAGCGAAGCAGGATTTTCATTCTGTTACCACTTGTCATGAGTTGGTGGTACAGCTTATAAATGTGGTGTTTATAGAACACTCGTGTCCTGTTGCTGGATGTTATAACAGTACCTCAGTGAAAGAAGCCATAAAGAAATGCCTGTTGACTTGGATCTACTGTGTGTATGTTCATACAAATTTTTACTGCAAATAATTATCCTTTGTAAAGCTGAATATTATTTGACTGTCAGATCTGTTTTAAACGCTTAAATTCTGTAATACCCCGAAAATGGATTGAAGTCGTAAAATCAGTTACACTGAGAGGTTACACATTGAATATTTTCTCTGTTCTCATAACAATTTAGAAATCCATGCTGGAAAACTTAGCTGGTGGATAAACTGTTGCTTAAATTTGATCAGCTCGGTAAAACTGGGGATATTAAACTTTTGTTACTGACTTACCATATCATACTGAGTTGTATTAATATATAGCAACAATTCATCAGCAGCCCTCTAAAAATAAATTCTCATAACTGGGAAAGGGGAGAGCTTGACGCAGCTATGCCAAACTGAAGCTTACCAGCTCTTAACTGCCTTAAAGTCTTAGTGTGAGGACAATACTTGAGTTTGTAGTGTTTTATTTAAAAATACAGTAGTACTCATGCTTTCTTCTCTGATATTTACAGCTAGCACTTGCTAGAATGGGCTTTACAGCACATTTTCTTCAGACTTAGTTGTAATTCATGTGACTCATGTATGCAAAAATACTTTGCATGTTGAATGAGCGGTGTATTAGTACGGTGAAGAAATACTTGTCCTTCTAAGGTCATTTGGGTTCAAGGGTGGAGTTTTTTAAACACTGCCATCAAAAAAAAAGATATTGAAATGATTTTTCTATACTTTTGATCAAACTGTTGTAATGTTTCAGTCATGAAGATTACATATTTGTATTAAAGAACAGATGTTGGACATCTTATTTGTACATAAGTTATCAGAAATATATATAGAAGAGAAGTATATATCTAGAATTGAACATGGGAACACTTCTAATGTACAGTAAATGCAATTGTTGCTGGTTTTCTGCACTGAAAGATTGGAAATATACTTCATATTTTTACTCCAGGCTTTTGTTTATACCTCCAAGTTTTAACACTGAATGCAAGCTAGCAGTTTTACAGGTTTTTATCTTCTTTTTTCCCTTCTTTTTGTTAAATACTGTTACTTCTCTCCAACAGGCTGTTTGAAGATTGTCAATAAAATATACTTTGAACTATTCATCCTGAAATAAGAATATATGTTTAAGGTCCCCTTTGCAAGTGATGCACTAAATCACAGCAAACTTCACAGTCTGCAGTGGCAAGGCTTTTCTGGTTATATCCTGATTTTTACAGACTGTTATGGGGAAGCTGTCCAGTTTTGATCTGGCTGTACTTCTGATGCCACCAATGCAGGAGGGAGGACAGTTCAGTGCAATGAAGTAGGATGGCTGTGAGAAGTTAAAGGTGATCTAGAAATTGTCTGCTGAGTGTCTGTGTTGGGGGAGTTATTAAAGAGTGCTTGTTTCTGTCTTAGCAATATACTTCCCCAGGTCCAGGGTGAAATTTGTTCTTGCATTGTTACACTGAGCAACTTGTTGAAATTGCCACAGGTGGGTGTTTCTCAAACCAAATGTGTGTTTGAGATGGACTGAGGTGGCCATAGTAAGCTGTGGAGTACAGATTTTAAAATTCCACTTTTTTCAAGACACTACATGCTAGCCCCTGGTCAAAGGCATCACTAGTGCAAATCACACATTAAAAACCCATGAACATTAGAAGACTGTGCCAGCTTTGTTCTTGAAGCCCCACACAGCAATAGCTGTGGGTCATGTTGTACCACAAGGTGTGCCCCTGCCTCACCCATACCTGCTAAAGATCAGCAATTGTACTTTGACCACTTGGCTTTGATTTAAGACTGTATTCACTATTGAAAAGGTTCAGCTATTGATGTGCAGCATAAAGGAATGCAAACATGTACTTCATTAAGGTGTTTACAGCCAGCTTGCCCTCCTGATCTTTTGCTCCAGCTGAAGCTTTTTCCATTTGTGCTTGAAGCACAGAAGCATAACTTCTTCCAGAGGCAGCTTCTTTCTGCTGATGATTTCTTAAAATGGATTAGTTTTGTCACAGCAGAGGTCACCTTCATTCTAACTACCTGGAGATCTCATGCAGTATTTACGGCTGGGTGCTCCTTCACAAAGAGCTAGGTTTTGCATAAATCTCTAAAAATTGTGTGAAGGACTTCAGTTTCTGGGAGAGGAAGGAGATCTGAGTAGTGAACTTAGCTGAGTCTGAAAAGAGCATTCTGTGTACAGAATTATACATGCTCTTCCAGGGTGAACTGGGGAGGTGCAAGGAGTGGAAGGGACAAAGCCCTTCTTAGGGTCTTGCTTCCTTTTTCTTTGTAATAAAGTCAACGTGACAAATGCTTTTTGCCAGCATTTGCAGAATGGCAGAACTTGGTGGGATAATAGAGTTAACTTGGTGAGGAGTGCACACAGAAAATAAGGAGAGCTGATACTTGAGCTGGAGAGACAGTTATGTGGGGAGGGCACCCCATGTTGAGTACAAAGGCAGTAGCAATGGGGTTCTTCAGCCTGTGTTGGAAGAACATGGGTAGACATTTACACATAGTTCTGAGCCCCAGAGGACTCCCTCTGCTTGGGTGGTAAGTTTGACCACAGCTTGACCACAGGGGTCACAGCTTTAAAAGTGCTGTGGAGGCTGAGAAGATGTAATAGAGGACTGCTACTATCTTGGCAAGTATTTGGATGGGCAGTGGATGCTCAGTGCTGCCGTGGTTGGCTGCTGTGGAGCCCTGTAGAACAGTAAATGCTGGTGCCTAATGGCAGCATGTTATTCTGCTTTCAGCAAGCATTTGTTTTCCCTGGTTTTCATGCAGCAACCCACTAAAACGAAATAGGCACTTATCTTAATGTTATCCCTCGATGCTTAAAGCGGGTGAATAAGATATGCTTAGGAAATGCATTTGTAAATTTACTTTGTGAGCAGCAGATCTAGGAAGACTGATTTCCTGTGGCCTTGGCTTGTCTGGCCAGACCACTCGATGTTGTCCTTTCTTCTGACATTTCCTGCCTTTGCAGCACATTTTCAGTCTCCATCCATCTCCTCCCTGTTCCTAAGTCATGTCCTGTTCCAGCAGTTTATAGGTTTGTCACTGCTGCTGACTTGCTGGACAACTCAAACACTGTGACTCAGTTCCTGGGGACCAGGTAATGCTCATGACTTGACATGGCCTGGCCACATAGCCTCCAGATTGCCTGTTGGAATCTAGCAACTCCTGAAATAATTTTTTGTCAAATATCATCAAAATTATTTACTGGTTTTCAAAGCAGGTGATGAACGGAACATTGATTAGATGCCCGGTGTCATTAGTAAGGAAATCAGGGTAGGAGAATGCAACAGAAACCTCTGTACCAGCAACTCAGGCGTGATCCAAATCTGAAGTTCACAGGCTAAAAGCAATGCTTCTCTCAAATAGGAAAATCTGCTCATTTACAGTCAAGTCAGGTATCCCAGTTTCCTCTTAAAGCAACTTTTTAAAAATCTTGCATTTTGTCTCTTTCTGGGTCCTGAAATAAAATTTTTATTATACTGTAGAAGCCAAAATTCAGTCTATGGAACCACTGAATTTCCTGGAAACCAGCTGATATTTCCACGAGTTCTGAAACTTACAAACATTATTGTTATCTGAAGAAAATTTCCAATTAAGAACACCTAACACTACTAGAAATAATGTACAGTTTTGCTAATAGAATGTAAACCTTCAAGTGTTCTTAAGACTTTTAAAAGTCAGAACTCTGTGGGTTTACTTTGCAATCAGTGGGACTAATTTCCTTTTGTTTTAGAGATATTAATTGAAAGTATGTTTATGCATGACTGTGATGACAGAAATGCTAATTTTATGTAGAGGGTGTAAGTGCTCATTGCTTTATGTTTTGGTGATGCAAGAATATATTTCCACTCTCACTCTGACCCCAATTCATAAATCAAAACAGACTGTTCCTCACCACCCTCCTTGAGTTCACTATACACATGAACTCAGTTTCCTACAAGCCACTTCCTGTATTTTCCAGTTTTCCATCCCAGACTTTCCACTGTGGATTCACCGTTAGAAAATATTTCTTCCTTTTCTGATGGTTGCTCATTCAACTTTGGAAAATACTGGTTTTATACCCGCCAGCTGCACTTAGTTTTTCCTTTTGCAAGAGGTGGTGGGAATATTTGAAAGCCAGACGAGAAGAACTACAGATGACTTAAGCAGTTCTCAAAGTATAAGGTCTCTCACTTCCCTGCAAATATAGACCATGGTTGTTTGGGAAGTTGTATTGTTATTGTATTATTATCATTATTAATTTTTAAAA
>VXBC01007677.1:11688-49087 GCA_013399945.1 Ploceus nigricollis
AAATGGCCTCAAATTGTGCCAGGGGAGGTTTAGATTGGATAACAGGGAACATTTCTTCACTGAAAGGATGACTGAATTGATACAGACTGCCCTGGGAAATGGTGGAGTTACCACTCCTGGAGGTTTTTAAAATACATATATATGGATGTGGGGGACCTGGTTTAGTAGTGAACTTGTCAGTGCATTAGGCTCGATGCTCTGAAAGTCTTTTCCAACTGAAATAATTCTCAATAATTCTATGAATCATCTTGTAACAGTAATTCTAATCTTCCTTGAAAACCATCATCTGTATGATATGCTAATGATATCCAGAAACACTGTATTTTGAAGGACTTAAAGACAGGTCATTAAATTTAGTGCTGTTCTAAGAAATGTTTTATTCAGACTACACCCACATAATTCATTATGCTGCTTTTACCTCTTCAGCCCAATCTATCTTTCACTATTCCATTCACCGATGAGATATTTTTCAAGTTAGTGGGAAAAGTGCCTGGAAAAAAAGTCAACCCCCCCCACCTCTCCAAAGACATAAAAGAGAAGTATGTAAATATACTGATAATTATTTATGTTTTGTGCTATATACTGGGCTTTCAGCAGCCATAAAAAAAAAACTCCAAGAGAAATTTGCATGAACAACCCTAATGGGACATGTTCCAGAAAGGAAAAAATTGTTTGCAAATAGAACAGACATTAATATTCACATGATTCTTAAAAATAATACTGTATGTTTCCTTCCAAATAATTCCATTCAAGGAATTCAAGGTCATATACTGATGACAAGTAAACAAAAATTATTTAGGTATTAAGTAATGTTATAACAATGTTGCTGTTTAAGAATGAAATACAGAAACCAAGTTTAACTTAATTCCCCAAGTTTAAAAAATGGTTATTCATTCACTGGGGAGTTCTGAATTGCATTTTTGGAAACTGAACAGAACTATTCTCAGATTCATGACTGTGAGTACACGCTGCAGTTTCATAATACACTGTTAGAGAAAGTTAACTGAATATCTCTAAAAAATTCTACAGAACGGAAACTTTAGTTTGGTTAATAAGACCATTTAAACTCTGTTTAACTTCTTCTTTAACCTAACTTCTGCTTGACTTTCTAAACTTCTTGAAGATAGTAAAGATTTCTGATGGAAATAACAATTAATATTTTGCAATGGGAGGAAGACAGAGCTGGGAAATGACAGAAGGTCTACAAGAAGGAATTTACTTCACCAAACACACTTTCTGAAGGAAAGACCTGAATGCTGAGAAAAACTAAAGATGACATGGACTATCTGAGCAACAATAAAAAATATTAAGGAAAAGAACCTGAAATAGGAAAGAAGTTTTTTTTTTTTTAACCTCTGTATATGCATATATATACACATATATATATTTACAACACCATGTAAGACTCCATGTGTTTGGATATGTACATACAGCCAGATGCACAGAAGCATGGATCTGCCTCCTTCTTTTGAGAAGAGAATGATCTAAAATACTGAGTCAACAAGGCAGTAATACCTGCTTTAAAGAACCTGGAAGTGAAGTAAGAAAAACGATGATATGATGCAGTGATGTGTTGTCCATGGGGCAAAACAGAAGGTGCTCTTCAGAAAACACTGGAACTTGAAATACTCTCCTTTTACTCAGCCACTTATTATGACAAACTTTTAGGGACTTAGTAGTCTTGGAAGCTTCTGTTCCTGTTTAATTTTTCATTAAAAATGCCAATTAGATAGGAATGTCTATAGTATGAACTACCTCTTTGGAACACCAGGCTAAAATATGGACATAAGATGTCTAATTTTTGCACTTAAATGGAATAAAAAAAATTTTACAAAGAAAAGTTAACAATGTTGAGAAGAATGTCTTAAACCTTGGAAGTGGAAACTGATGGACCTTGACCAATCAAATTTTTCTAAATTATTTTAAGTGGCTTGTCTTTGAAATTTACAGAGAATAATGAAAATTGTGGCAGCGAGAACTTCAGATCAGTGATTAGAACCCCACCATAGCTCTACAGGTGACATATAACCCAGTGACCCATCTCTACTGATGTCTTTTGATATGGTTCTGCCTTTCAAATAGTGAAGATTCAAAAGTCTAATAAATTAGGAGAGTTGCTCTGTACTTCTAAGTAGTCAGAATGTGAGATTCTTTTTGTTTGATTGTTACTTAAAGTAATTCAGGAAGAACTCTGTAGCAATTTACCTTTTTAGACATTTTAAAGGTTCAAATAATGTGCTTAATGTTTTCTTTGGGAATTTACAAAAGAAAGTTTTCTTTGGGAATTTACAAAAGAAACAGTTAATTAGCAGAAGCATATAATTATCTTTTATTCCTAGAGAAATGTCCATACATTCTGCTGTTTTTAGAACAATAAATTAATATCCAAATAATCAATATCTACATAAAATCCAGTATACTGCCTTGTTAAGGCAGTAAAAAAATGTTAAAATATTATGACAGATCTGTAGTGCAAACTCTGGGCAGTAGTGAAGACTCAGATTTGTCTACAGTAGAAACAGATGCGAATAAATATTGTACCATCTAGAAAAACAAACAAGAAATTGAGTAGCATGATTAAAAAATTTTATTATGGTTTCCAGACATTTGTTTTAATATCAGTTATTTACTTGCTGTCTCAATGGTCCAAATAGAGCCAATTTCAAACTCTACCCAGTGAGAATAATAACCAAAAGGATGCCTTAGTGCACACAAATTTTGAGACAAACAAGACACAAATGCTAACAAGTGAGTATGTATTTTTATGATCTCAAGTCCATGTATCCATCCAAATTGGCTTTGATGTTGACCCTTGGAACAACTTGGTTTGCATCGTGGAGTAGTAGAGTTTTGCCAGTACTTTGTTTCTAAACATCCCAAGACTGGCAACTGAAGACTATCAACTGATCCAAATTCAATTTTCGTGCTCTGAATCAGGCAAGTTAACACTTGGTCCATGGTCTGCTGCAGACTGCTCTAGGACTGGGTGAAAGAACGAGAAACAATACATGTTCTGTTTTCGTTTTTGTTTTGTTTTGTTTTTGTTTTTGTGGTTTTTTTTACTTTTTGCTGTGCCCCAGCAGCACAGAGAAAGAATATCTGTGTGGGGAAAGAAACAGACACACCTCGCCTTGGTTAGTCTACCTGGAAAAAGCTGTAAGACTGGAGAGCTTTGCAGTGGGTTGTCAGAAGGAAATATGAAGGAAATGGGTGGATGTGGGAAAAAATGATCTGGAGTCTTAATGAGAAGAATAATCTCCTAGAAAGATCTGATGGTATATTTCTATGCTGACTTTTTGTTGTTGTGACAAAAGTCAATTTAATTCACTCAGTAACTATGTCAAAGTTCAGTTCACAGACAGCCCTACAATCTTTACTTTCACAGTGAGGCAGGAACAGAAGTGATGAAGTAACAAGAGGGAGGAACAGCCATTTCCTTGTGACAGGGGCTATTGTGCAGGCCTTTGCATATCACGAGAGGTGCATTGTGGTTATTCTCCAATGAAAAATGGGGCCCGTGTTTCCTGCTCTTCTCTTTGAGTTGAATTGAATCCAGCTGTAGTTATTTCAAACTATTTTTTTTAGCTTTTCTTTTGAGATGGATAATTATCTGGAGAAGCGCTGAAATACTATAGATCATTTTCATTTGACAAAACCTTGTGTGCTAATTGCTTGCAGAGGTTACTCGTATTTAAGGATCACTATCGTGTGTAGCGTATGTGGTAGATGGCCCCCAGACTTTCAGGTGCTCCTTCACAACCTCACGCACAGCCACTGATGCTTCAAGGTGTCTCTGCCTCAGCACAGACATAACCATGGCCATAGATGCTTTGAGATGCACCTGCTCTGGTGTGGAGCAGGTGCCACACATTATCCATGGCCACAGACACTTTGGGGTGTTCTGCTCCCCTGTGGACCCATCCACAGGTCACAGTACCTTCAGCTCAACTTCACACTGGGTTTCCAGTCTCTCCAGCTCAGCAGCACAGGCACAGCAGTGATGCCCTGGCCATCTGCCAGCCCAGACACATCACAATTGCTATTATCAAAATGTTCCCAGGCACAGCAGAGTAAGACAAGAAGCAGTGAAAGCAAAAAAAGAACCACTAATGAGCACTAGACTCTAAAACATAGGTCAGCAGGCCCCATGGCAAGCACAGGAGCTTGGCAGTTAATACAGAAACAGCAACACCAATTGTACATTTGATCTACCACATTCCAATCAAATTTTATCTTGAATGCTTTGAGCCCCACATTATATTTCAATAAGGAATGTTGTGGTTTAACCCCAGGCAGCAACTAAGCATGACCCAGCCACTCCCCCCTCCTCCCCACCACTGGGATGGGGTAGAGAATCAGAGGAAAGGTGAGAAAGTCGTGGTGAAATAAAAGTTTAATAGATAAAGCAAAAGCTGTGCATGCAAACAGCGCAGAACAAGGGATTCTTTCACCATGTCCCATCATCAGGAGGAGGTTCAGCCATCTCCAGGAAAGCAGGGCTTCACCACGTGTAACAGTTACTTGGGGACACAAATGTCATAATTCCAAGTGTCCCCTCTTCCTTCTTTTTCCTAAGCTTTATACTGTTGGGCAGAGAATAGCACAGTATAGGATATCCCTTTTGTCAGTGGGCACCAGCATTCCCAGCCGTGCCCCCTCCCAGCTCCTCATGCACACCCCGCCTGCTCACTGCTGGGTCAGTGGGAGAAGCAGAAAAGGCCGTGAGTGACTCTGTGTACGCGCTGCTCAGAAACACAAAAGTATCCCTGAAATATCAACGCTGTTTCCAGCACAAATCCAAAACACAGCCTTATATTAGCTTCTGTGAAGAAATTTAACTCTGTCATCTCAGCCAAAACCACCAAATGACATTCAAAGGAATTTCAATATCTACCATGTCTTTTTTTATATTGTAAAGTACAATTCATTAAAGCACCCCATTTCAGCTAAACTTCTATTGAAAAATTCTTCTCAGGTCCAGGATGGAGCTTTATATTGCAGTAAGATTAACCCTGTCAACCCATCTTCATGTAGAGTCTGGTCACTGTGGTTCGCTCATGCCGAACATTAGGACTCAAGTTTCTGTTTTAAAGAGTCTACCACATCCTAGAGGATGATACTGTTCCTAAATTACTTTGTGGTTTCTCTTGCCCACATTCAAACCAAAATAAAAGTATTAAAAAACCCAACCAACCAACAAACTAAACCTGCAAATGCCATTAAATTATTTCAATCATGGGTCAAAACCCAGCAGGCTGAGGTTTCTAAGGCCATGTTTATGCCAGTATTTCAAAATGGCACTGAACTGCTCACACGTTATGGTTCAAGTACTGCAAAACTGAGTGGCTACCTCCACAGTTGTAACTGGAATTGGGCCCCAACCCATACCAGTTCCTCAGCTGTGGATGGGTGGCCCCTGCTAGGGTTTGATTTAGCTTTTTTAAATATTAAGAGGATCTTGTTTTCTTGCTTGAGGATGTTGCTTATTACTGCACAATTCCCAAGAAGTACAGACTAAAAATGTCTCTGTACAAGAAAGTTGCTAATCTCCCAAATTTATCAAGCAGACACTCAGAAAAATGGTGCAATTAGGTTAAAAAGGTTCCATGCAGCTTTTCAAACTGTGGTTCAATTTATTTCTTTCACTTTTGAGCTATGAAATACATCTAAACTAGGAAAGTTGTCTGAATATTTTAAATAATTTTACAATATTTACTGAAATATCTTTCACTAGCCTTTTTGTGTGTGCTTTCCATTAAAATCAGAGGATCAAGTGGCAGTGATTATCTAATGTGAATGGTCACAGAAAATATAAACAACATAGTGGTAAAGTGGTTTAATTCATACTAGTAGTAGTGCTCATGTATAAACCAATCAAAAAATAGAAAAAAAAAATTGTCATTTTTTATCACTTAGGAAAAAACCCCCCAGTATTCAGACCATAAGCAGTCATCTTTTTGTATAGTCCATCTGCTTTCTCACAGAGCAGTTATGGAAAACTCAGAAGAGCTAGTAAGGAATTTCTTATTGTGATCTTGTCACACGTTGACGGGAGAAAGTGGTGCATTTGTGTTTGCATCTTTTCACAGAATCACAGAATTGTTATGGCTGGACAGGACTTCTGCACATTATTGAGTCCAAACCCATGCCAAGGCAGGGTCGTGTAGAGCAGGTGACCCAGGAATGTGTCCAGGTGAGTTTCCGGGTTTTGAATGTCTCCAGAGAGGGAGACTCCACAACCTTCCTGGACAGCCTGTTCCAGTGCCCTACCACCCAGAATGTAAAGAAGTTCTTCCTCATGTTGAGGTACAACTTCTTGTGTTTTAGTTTATGGCCACTGCTCCCTATCCTGTCGCTGGGCACCACTGAAAACACTCTGGCACCCTCCTCCTGGCACCTGCCTTTGAGGTATTTATATGTATTAATGAGATCCCCTCTCAGTCTTGTCTTCTCCAGAATAAGCAGGCCCAGCTCCTGCAGTCTCTCCTCATAAGAGAGATGCTCCAGACCCCCAGATTATTGTCCCCAAAACCCTTGCGGAGGAACTTCAGAGCTGCTACTTGAGATGTTTCCAGTTTGGACTGTATGTTATAATCTGCTTCTTGAATCAGGATCATTGCTTTTTTTCCTCTCTATATATCAAAACTCCTGGCATCATAACTTTCCATGAGTTGCTACCTACTGGCATTCATTGTGAACCATGGAGCATGTCTGAGTTCAAAGTCCTCCATTGACTTGGGCTGGCTTTTGGTCAGGCTTAGAGACACAAAATAGAGCTACAGTGGGGAAAAGGAACCCTTCACAGCCTGCTTGTCTCTACTCTACAAGAGAAAGGAGAGAATAAATTATTCATTGTGAATCACTCAGCCTGCCTTGGTAGTCAGCCTTTCATAGTGTAACAACTTTAAATGAACTGCTCCACTTCCCTCCTCTCAAAAGTGCCACCAGTTCTTAATGCATAGTGACACTCAATTAACATGATAGGCACATGACCTAAATGCTAGATATGGCCCACTGAAGAGACCACTTTTTTAAATACTTGTGAATATTTTATAGATATTGTTTCTTTTCCACAATCAAAAGGGAAAAAATAAATGTTCCAAAGTATTTTGTGTGCGTTAAAAGAAAAAAAAAACCAAAAAAACCAGAGAGAGAACATGCTCACTGTAAAGCATTTTAGTACTGAGGGTATTCTCTTAGAAAATAGCACTACCTACCTGCAGGCAGGTAGAGTGTAGAGATCACTAGCCTATTAGCTGTTCCACAGTTAAGTTGTCCTTTTTCTGTCTTTGCAATAAAAACTATAGTCTAAAATTTCTGGAATTATGAAAATAATGAAAAAAAATTCCTTAACCACTTTCAATTTCAGCCATTTGTCATTTTCACATGACAAGCTATTTCATGGGAAAATGTTAGAAGAGCTTTCAGTTTGAGGCTTTGAAGTTGATACTGTTCCCCTACCTAAAGCACAGTTTTGTATACTGAATTTTGGTTGGTTTGCAATCTGTCCTCTTCCTTCCTCTTTCTCCCCCCTGTCTACCCTTTTATCCCATATGTCTTCTGTCCTCTTTGTTGCCACACTGTAAATGTGAATGATCATGTTCTTGCATGCCAGGACATAATAACTTGCCATTATATCATGCAAACACTGCTTTCACATAACTCACAGCATACTTAACCCCCCTCTGTTTCCATTTCTTATAGACAAAACCAAGGGAAACTTTCCATTGACCTCAACCGTGTATGAAAAGAGACTTGGATTTTATAGATTTGAACAGGTTAGTGCAGGGCTATTACTCTAGCTGAATGTAAATACCATCAATCACCTTTACAGTTTTCATCCATTGTAAGTGACTCATCAGGCATTAATTCTTTTTTCTTTGCAGACACGTTTTTTATCCTCTGAACTTCTCCTGGGTAAGCTCACCTTGGCCTGTGGGGTGAGAACTTTTGTCTTTGAGGAATGTCTTTACTTTTTCTTTTGCAGACCTTTTTTTCTCCTTCCTTTTTACAAATGTCTAATGGGTATTTTCTAAAGCATGGTAGAATCGTACAAAAGCAAATAGCTGATAAGTGGCTATGGGGAAGGTGTCCTGGAGAGCATACTGAATGGACTCCTGGGAGAAGAGGTCCTGCCTGCTGCCAAAGGCTTCCCACATAGCCCCAGGCAAGCAATTCAATTGCTCTGTTCATCAGGGAAATGGAAGATGAGATTCTGCTTCCATTTCTAGCTTGTGTAGACTATGTGGACTCTAGAGTGGCCACTACATTTACATACATTTCCTAATATGCATGTGTTCCCCACAGCTTGGTCTGCATCCCAGTGTTAATTACAATGGTGAAGGTCAGGCAGAAAAGAGGGAGTTTGAAAATAATTTCTCTTGATGCTTCATCTCTACAATCTCAGACCACAGTTCCAAGCAATCTCTGTTCTAACACTTCTGTGTCCTCAAATAATATTATTAATTTTTGACTGAAGTCACTATCACAATGCCACAGCTCATGATAATTTTCATTCTGCATTGTTGCTTCAATGAAGTAACATGGGTTTGCTTGACTTAAAATCTTCCAGTTTGGCAATCTAGAAGAAACTGATAGAAAACTGCAAGTGTCCCTCCCTGAGGCAGCCAACCAGGAGACAGTGACATTTGGCACATTAGCACAGCAGTGCACAAAATAGATTTCAGGTTTCTCCCCATTGATTTCCCATCTGAAGCCACTAATCCGTCCCAGCTACAGTTCCAATGCCACCACAAGAATGTGCAGTTATAGACTCCCAAGCTGTTTTCCTCAGCATGGATCTTGTTCTCTCAGAGCTGACCCCCTTGAATCAGATGTCACTTTTCTTTGTAGTCCTGTTTGACAGACTGAATTGCTTTAACAACTAGTGTCCAAAAGTTTTATCAAATGACACAGATTAATTTATTGAGGATAGTCTTCCTTTAAAACTGCCAGCTTTCAGTGTGTTACAGCACCAATCTGACCATTTTGGAGCCACTGGGATTGACCCTGGGCTCCCTTACACTCCTTCAGAATAATGAGAACTTTGAATTGTGTTTTTCCAGAACTTTTACAAGTCCAAGGCAACCCTATTTATGTACATAGACATTTGTGTGACAGTTGTTTTCCTTCTTATTTTTGGCCTGGAGAAAATAGTTCTTTTCGTGTTGAAATATGTTTTCTTCCTTCTGTTGTGCAGAACATCATCTCTTATAGATGATCTGTGGAGTGCTTTTAAAAGATGCTGTGCTGAACAAAACATGCTAACATGCAGTTTTAGTTAATCATCCATCTGGAAGGGCAGAAGTATAGATACACCAGTGTTAGCAAAATCATATCATTTTGAGGCTGATCACTAAGAAGGTTGGATAATTCAGTACAACAGCCTTTTATAAATATTTGCGTTACAATATTTGCTCTTCTTATTGTTTATTATTTGCATTTCTGAAATTAAAGTAAGGGGTGTACTTTTCCTTTCATTTAGCATGTGATGAGAATTTTGGTGGAGCTCCCTGCTTGCTACACCCCAGGCAGGAGGCACTAATTTTTTAAGGCTGGGGTACTGTGAGACAAGATCTAGTGACATTTCTGTCTTTGGCTGTCTCTGTGGGTGCCCCCTGTAAGGTTCTAGCAACACTTTGCATCTCTTTGGAGAACTGGCATTTCTCATTCCAACCAAAAGCTCTCCAAGAGCTGGCTTTTCCTGTAGAAAACAAAGGAAAGAAAAGAAAAAGAGCAGCATGAAAATCAGATTGTGGGTCTTTATATTTCTTAACTCTGGGTTAACTATATTTCTTAACTCCTGGGTTTTTGGAGGACAGGAGTTTGTATCATGTGCCAGCCATGAAACAGCTGTCAGGCTGAGCAATCAGATCCATGCTAGAGGGTGCATCACACTACCTTTACCTTCCCTATTTAGCACTGGTTTTCCCTGACTCACCAATGGCTGCTCTTTCTCCCTTACTGTGCTCCTCTGCAAGAAGCAGTGTTTGGGTGAAGTCTGCTCCTTGAGTATCTGCACATCCCAGCTCAACATCACTGCTTCTGCTTCACCACCAGATACATCTGGGAAACCTTCCCCAGCACTGCAGCCACCAGCCAGGACAAGATCCTCTTGAGGTGGCTGCTGAGCTTCTTAGGAAATCAGGTTGGCTCCTGAAGGCAGGAAGCAGATGAAAAGTCATTGAAACATCTCTTTCCTTTGTACCTCCCACCTACATCGAATCTGCTTGGAGTTTCCCCAGACCTGCCACAGCTCTCTGAGTCTCTTGTGCTAGTGCTCTGTTCACAAATTCTCATTAAACCTTTCTGAACATTTCTTAGGGATCATACCAGGGGCCTGCTTATGTCAGTACTACAGAGTTTCTTTTTTGGTATTGCAGGTAAAAATTATTTTGTTCTTGAGATAGAAGTTGACGGTTTTGCCTCTGAGAAGCTCTGAGTGAGGTCTGTGCCATCATATAACATGGATCCTAAAACGTGGAAATGTCCCTAAGGATCCCTATGGAAACATGCCTGTGCATGTCCAAGTGTGGACCCTGACTGACGGAGTTCTACTTTGAGTGCATGACAGTCCTCGAGGATATGGGACGCACAGAGCAATCTGCAGACCTTCTAAAAGCAATTATTCCTTAGGTATTGTGAGAAAAACAGAGAAATAAATGGACTACAGAACATCTCTGCAGAAACAATATTCACTTTGTGAAGATTTTTTTTATTGCACTTGAGCAATTTTGAGCTTGTGACCAAATCTTAAAGAAACTGTTTTCCTCTTCTCTTCCCCATACATGTTTTCTTTTCTGGAACATGAATCCTCTTTTCAGCAGCAGATCTTATAGCCGGTATTCTAAAATTATTCATATTGCTTGAATAACTCTTATGATAAATGGAGATTTCTGAGGGAAGGTCTAATGGACCATTCATTTCAGAGACTGTGGTATCCTGGAGGATTGGCATGAAGGATAACCGTTACTACAGGATTGGATAACTTTTCATTTTATAAATGTGTTAGGATTGAAGGAATGAATTCTCAATGTAAAATATAACAGATTTTAAAATGTTCAATTTAAAAATTTTTATTATGGGAGTGTATTTCCATGGATGTGTTTAGTCTGATTAGGTTTAGTTTTGCTCTTTTTGTGATCACTTCCTCTTCAGCCTTTTTATTTTGCCATTCTGTTCTTAAAAAAATTCTATTATTTGTTAACAAATATTTTTATCCATTATGCAACCTTTGCAGATCTTATTTTCTATCTCTGTGAGGGAGAAGAGAAATAGAAATTGAGTGTGAAGGAAGCCAGGGAGCATGTGGGAGCTGTCTTATTCTCGCAAAAACAACTAAGACTAGCAGCATTGTCAGGTTAATGATTAAAGGCTCAGGGAACTGAAATACATTCTCATCATGTTTGCTGGGCTACTATGTTTTGATAAACAAACTACCCTGATGACAGAACTTCAAATTTTATCATTAAACCTTAAGATGACTTATTTCACCCTGTGGTGACTACTGCCACTTTAGGAATAGGATCAAGAAGGACTCTCCATATAAAATGTAGACATCTCTGTGTGAATTATCCTGCAACTCAAGGTATGTTAACGCCCAAACAAAGTCATCTTTAGCAAACTGCTCAATGGAGCAGTAATTTCAGCATCAAGTGATCTGCATTAAGATCCAGTCAGATGCAGGTTTTGGTTTTGAGTGGAAGTATATTCAACAAATATGACCACCTCAATTATCTTTAAAAACAGTACATTTGTACATAGTTGAAAAGCTTTGTATCAGTTCCAGCACATTTAGCAGTTTTGGGGTCTTTTACTTCACAATTATTGGTTCAAGATTTACCCTAAGGTTTTGATCTTACATAATATGCTTAATAAGTAGGAGATATCCATGAGAAGACTATAAGGTTAACACACACTGTGTACTCTAATAGGACAAACATGGAGAATGGGATAACCTCCAGTACAATATCCAGACACAGGCCCACATGACAAAGATGTTAGATGACAGCAGGTGCCATCTGTATTTAACTTGCTTGAAAAAAATTTTAAATTCTTTTCTTATCATTGTTTGTCCTACATGGGCTATAGAGTCAATTCAGCAAAATAATTCAGCCTATGCTGGGATAGGATTGTACAGGTCTCTGTTGAGAGAATTATGCCGTGTTGGAAGAGGTGCAGGAGCATTGCAAAGACTCCAGCATGTTGCTCAGCATCACTAAATATTTGACAAGGATTATTTGGCTAATCCTCCCTTTCCTGAAAACACCTTGGTAGTGGGCCAAGAACAAACTTTATGCCAACTTTGTCCTTTGAGCCTAAGATTGCCCACAGACTGTTCCTAGAACTGAAGTTTTGGCTCCAAGTGATCCCAAAAGGAAATTCAGTAGCCCAAAATAATCAATGTGTACCATAGCCCAGTTACAAGTGGAGCAGTTTTATTTAGTTCCTATTTAAATATTTCTTTAGTGTATTCAGGATTCTTCTATAATTTATTTTAAAATGCATACAACTGCACTGGAGTTGCAAAGAGATGAACAAAGACAATCCTCTCCTCTAGGAGTGATTTTTAAGAGAAACAGTGACTTTCTTTTCCCCTTGGCAATGTGGAAAACCAGTTCTGAGTCAGGGATGTTGCCTTCTGCTTTGGGAATAATGCTTCCATTTGTTCTTGAGTGTTCTATAGGCTCTGTGATTTTACTGCAAGATTTTTGCAAGTAGTCCCAAGATGAATTTCTGAAATACTCATACGAATGTGGATTTGATTGGAAAAATCATGTCCGTCCTCCTCAGTGTGAGAAGGAGTGGAGTGATAATGGGAAGAATGATGTGGCAAACATAATTATCAGAGCAAACATTACAGAGACAAGAGTAATTCTTGCATCAGTGTCAACATCAAGCTGTTTTCTATCTATTAAATGGTGATTTGTATGAGAAATTTGATATGAGAGATGCCCCTTGAACAATGGAATTTTTTTCCATAGAGGGAACTAAAAATGTTCATTCAAACAGTTATTTTTTCAAATGTTTTTCTAGAAAGTAAATTGGAATTAAAACCATTTAATTCCTTAATTCTTACCACAGGAGAAATCTTTTACTACTATGCCTGGATTCACGGTTTGTTTTCCAGCCAAGGACAAATGGATAAAGTAGTTTCCAGATTACAGTGTTAGTAAGAAACAGTTGGTCATTTCTCAGATTTCAGTTGATGATGCCTTTCTAAGGCATCCAAGGTCCCTCTGTGGCGTATTTATGTGTTTTAAACCAGAAATGGAGAAAGCTTGGAAGGCAGGGTCATGGCTAGCTCTCAGTTGCATGATAAGCTCTCACTTCTGCTTCACAGAATGACCAGACTTCTCATATGCAATGTTCTGAGAGGATAATGGGAGCCAAGAGCATCACAGTAAAGTCCAGCTTCTGCACTACTGATTCTTGCTTTATTTTTGGCTCAATTTAGAGTGAAAACCATTCTCCAGGTATGAAGCCAAATGGCAGAAACAGGCACAAAACAAGAGAGGAAACCAGTATTTCTTCATCCCACAAGTGCACTCAAAGAGGCACTTGATAAGCCAGTATGTCCTTTAGTACTATTTAGTACTATTTATTTCAAAAATACCTATGGATTAGGACATAAGGGAAAACTAGGTGGGAAAAAATGTCTACTTAGTGGATCTAGAGGAATTTAGTAAGTTTCACACTACCATGAATGCAGTGAAGGTATCCTTCTTCAGCACCTCTGAGGCTTGACTCACAAAATAATTGCTGCAGGCAGATAGATGTTATGTCTCCAGGGGAGCAAATGAGATGGAGCTGGAGTATACAAAACGTTGTAAATCAGTGTCTAAACGGAGATTTAGGAGATGTTTAACATCATTATATGATCACCACAGCATGCAGTGTTCCAGTGTTTGTGGGTTCTTTTCAATGTCCATTCTAGATATAAACCCAATAGATCTGTGCTCCCTATGATCCAGGGAAATAGCCTGTTTGGCTGGAAGCCATCTAGGGTAGACTTCTAAGCAGGCAGTTCCTCTGCTTGGCTTGTCACCAGTATTTTGTCTTCTCTGTGGTTTGAGACGTTAGCAGGCTCTTTCTACTGCAGGTCCTAAGTCCAGAACCCTCTTTCAAAAGTACTACCACATAACTTTCCTTTAAAGACTGTTGTCATGGTTCTGGTGTTCTCTTTCTTCCGTACATTTCCCCGTCCCTTAGCCTGAGTGGATTCAGATCACATCCTCCACCTTTCTGGAGAGTGCTCTGTGCTTTAGACTGGAGATTATGTCTGCCCAATTGTAAATGGAAAAAGGCAAAAAGAGGGGAAGAGAAATTTTTCAATTTTAAGGAAGACAGACTGAAGAAGAGTCTGAATGAGATGCTTTTGACTTTGGTACTGGACTCTTTCAAGGTGGAAAGTGAAAGCAATGTTTTTTTCATCACTATGGAGATGAACAAGATATTTCCTCGAATCCATCATGCTTATAGCACTTGAAGATTCCTGAGTGTTTATTCCTTTCTATGAAGAACTTCAAGGAATAGCTTCACAGAGTTTCACATCAGGATATGAAATCATCTGCAAAGAACGGAGCTAGATGTTCTAAAGGTGAGTCATCTAAAGGTGATGAATCTCTGAAAGGTGTACCATGCTTACTAAATGAATTTGATGAGACTTTGTCTATGTGGTTTTCTTCAGAATCTTTTTTATGAAAAACAGAGGAACATTTTTTTGTTTGTTAGCTTGCCACAGTTGTGTCACAATTTACAAAGCTACACACATATTGTAATTACCTGTCTTAGATGTTGAGCTAATTTTGGAAGTCTTTTTTGTTTTAGGTGGAATTTTCTGTTTTAGCAGACAAGAACATTATTTTGCTCTGCTACAGTAACGATAATTCAAACATTAAAGGCTTTTATTTATGTAGCAGCTGCAGAATGCTAATGTAGCTGTTATATATCTCTTTTCTATTAATTCAGTCCTGCTTGAATTAACACTTAATATTTAAAGCCAAATGTGACAAAAATTAAGAGAATCGGTGTGAACAGCATCTATTTAGAAAATACCATTTTTTACTTTCAATTGGTTACTACTTGTAAGGGGCATCTGAAAAAAAATTACGTTTTCAGAACACTGCTAGAAGAAGCTAGAGGTTATGACTTATTCCTTAAAACATGTCCTGTAGAGGAGGGACTTTGTGAATGTCTCTGTGAAAGATGCAGTCCAGATCATTTGCTAGTGAGTAAAACCCAGAGGAGTGAATGTTTGTGCTTTGGTCAGGGAAAAAACCAAAGGCAATTCAAACAAAACTGGCTAAGAAAAACATGTTTACTGGATTTCCTCTGTTTTACCTCTTCTTTTTTCTCAGTTCTTCCTCTTACTTTTCTCCACATTGCCTAAATACTTACTTTACCCTTGGTTTCGACTGAGATGTCCCGCATCGAATTTGTTTTTAAATACAGGCAGTTGCAGCAGACATTGGGTAGATCTGTGTGATGTTTGAGGATTTGGATACAAAACAGGAGAAGATCTGTATCTAGGCATAACTGAATCATCAACATGCCTGGGAAGACCTCTCCCATAAACAAAGCAATGACAGGGAGGGAGCTGGTGCTTAATCCAAAACAGTTCAGGGTTCCTTAGTGCAAACAAAGACTGATTTGAAAAATGTGGTCAATAGACTTGGATTATATAAAAATACAGCCTTTTNGAAAAGAAAAGAAAAGAAAAGAAAAGAAAAGAAAAGAAAAGAAAAGAAAAGAAAAGAAAAGAAAAGAAAAGAAAAGAAAAGAGAAAAAAAAATCTTTAGCAACTGGAGCAAAGGGTATGATTGCACTAAAACCAGTGTTTACTTGTATCAGTCTTTGGCTTCTAAGGAGAGAAAGTGCATTCAAAGATAAAGTTGTATGAATAAAAGAGGCCTACAAAAAGTTACAATACACTGACTAAGTGGAATTTTAATTACTCTACACTGCTAGAAATCTGAACTTCAGAACTGATCTGAGACCAAGGGAAAGAAACAAGTTTGGGAAGGAGAGAAGCTTACCCTGGAGTGCTTAAGAACAAGTGACTACATTCAAGTCAGAAACAAGATGGGCCTGCTCAACAGGGAATAGAATAAAAAAAAATTATAAAGTACACTTCAAGGGAAAGGAGCTCAGATGAAACCACTAATATCTATGATTGTTTCAGACATCTGTGAGTGACAAGTGATAATTAAGAGATTTAGAGTAAAAATCTGTGTTTGCTTAGAGTCTAGGATTACATAAATATTTCTTTTCCTCCTTTTTGGATTTAACTTTTGAGAAGGTTCCTGGAGTCTGTTTTTAATTCCGTTTTTTCCTCTGCTTAGGGAAGACTGAATTTTACTGCTTTAAACTCTGGCCACTGATGTTCTGAGACATTTTTGAATTTTGTGTTATTAAAGGGAACCTTTAATCCCAACTTAAACCAAATGAAATTATTATTTCAAAATAATTTTTAAAACTAACCACAGATGAATGACCGAGCTTCTTATCTTGTTTCAAACATTTCAGACATGAACCCTTCTTGGTGCAGCCTAACCCTGTCCTCCTCCCAGCCTGCACACAGCCTGCAGCAGCTGGAGCAGGGTGAAAGCCACGTGGGGAATGCCAGCAGATCCAAATCTCCACTCAGATACACAAGAGCAGGAAGCTGCTGGGTTCTGACCCTGAAGTTCCCTGCACAGGGGCCCGTACAAGCCTGTGCTTGTCCACAAAATTTTCACCTCCATAAATTCACTTTTACCTTGAGTAGTTTTTTCAGAAGCGGGTAAAAGATCTTTTGTATTTAGAGCCACACTAACTCCACAGATTTAGCACTTGAGTCTGTTCAAAAAAGGCTCTTGAGAGAAAGTGTATCCATGAGTCCCAGCATCTATCAATAAAGGATGGACTTTTAAAGGAAAAAAACCCCAAACTCATAGTAACAGAGGTCCAGGATACTATCTCAGTATAACTAGTCTCCTGTTAACAAAGCTGACCTAGTGGCAAAGTTAGATCTCTAAAGTTCTGCAAACTCAGTTCTCCACAGATTGAACCGTGAGATCACATCCTGAGCAGATAGGAAGTGTACCAGACAAGAGAACATTAATATTACGTCACTCCAATAACTGATAGGTCCATAAGCCATTTTCCAATGCTCTCTCTATCCCTCCCTTCATGATTTCCTTTTAATCAATTCAAACTTAGGACAAACCCCTCTACCATAAAAGTCAATGAGGTTTTGTCAGGAGAGCTAATCTCACCTTCAGGCTTTCATTTGATTTCTGTCTTTCTTTTTGTCTCATTTATGTTTTGTCTCAAAGCATACAGTGGCAGCACATCAGTCCATCCTTTAAAAAGTATCCTTTATATGTTCTGGTGCTATAGTTTTTAGGATTTACAAACTATGAACATAAAACTGAAGCAACTGTAAGAGTAAGTCAGGCCCAGAAAATATCTGTTGTGTGAAAATGTTTTCAAGAGTAGTTGCATCTTTATTTCTATTCCGTCTCTGAGATGAATGAGAACACTCAAGGTCCTCTGACCTGGGGAGTCATGACTCCTCAAGGGAGTCATGACTATTGCTCTCTGATGGATACCAAATATAGTTTCATAATCAGATTATACAAGGTACTGATAAGTCTTGAAATTGAGCAGAGGAAAATAAAAATGAAAAATGTGCAGAAAATATTCCTCATAGTTGCAGCAAGAGCTATTGCTTGAAGAGATACAAAAAAGATGTAGGTGAAATAACACAGACCTAAAGGCATGTGAGACCCAGGGAGTGTGTAGAACTTTAGTGTGATCAATTGAGAAATCAATATACCAAAACTCTGGGTATGATGGTTAGACTTAGATGAAGAATAAAATAAGGTGTGGATCTGACTATTTTACTCTACCAACTTGAATAAACCCCTGAATCTTGAGAACGTTGATCGCAAGGGTAAATTTTAACATCTTTGTTAATGATACTCACCATTCTTTCCCCTTCGAGTTTCTTTGTATCACCAAAAGATAGTATAAATATATATCACTCACAGAATAGAATTTAAGAATAGAAAGAATGTACGAATAGAAGTACCTCTCTCTTCCCTTTGCAAAGATTTTTTGACAAGTTGAGGATTTCTACAGAAATTTTCTCTCAAAAATAAGCTGTTTGTAGTTTATGATTAATTTTTGGCTGCATAACTACAAAGTTCTTGTCTCAAAATAATATATTTTTTTCTTATTTTTAATTTTTTCTTGCAAATTTTCTACATTTTTTCCATGGTAGCAAAATAGTCCCTTATCTCTATACTACAAGCCCTCAGTGATATTTCACTGACTGACATGAAGCAACATGGTTGCACTAAGCTCTTTGATTCTCTGATTGTATTTATTTGTAAAAGAGTAACACCAAAAAAGCAACCCTCCATATGGATTTTTTGTGACTATATGGTAGATTCAGGATTCACTTGTTTTATTTGTTATGCTGGGCAAAGTTCTCTTCTTTCTGAAGAATATTGAAGGAGATTAAAAACAATAACATAAAATTGTGAAGTATTGCATTCATTCACATAGCGACCTGGATCATTTTTAAGGTATACCACAAATTTGCTGGTTTTTTAAAATGTGATTTTTTTGTTTGTTTTTTTGTTTCTTTTGAGCTTGTTTTGGTTTGTTACAATACAAAGAAGTAAAGGACATGATTTCCGAAAAAGTGCTTTTAATACATCAGGGAAGAATAACAGTAGCTTCAGCAATATAGCAGAACTGTGTGTATATATCTGAGTAGCAGGAACACCAAAATTAAAAAAAAAAAAAGTTAAAAAATAAAGTTGGTATTGGAATATTTTCTCCATGATTACATTAAGAGAAATTTGGCAATGGATGGAAAAAAAGATGGAAATTTTAATTCCATTCCTTTTCAGTGAAAGAAGGTTGAGGGGATCATGAATGTGCTCTGCGACAGAGAGCATAAGGAAGAAGTTAACTGATTTTCCTTGATTGTGAACTACTGCTTGATTGTGAGCTACTACTATTGATTCCTTCTGCCCTGGAGGAACATTCTACAGCCTTTAGTGTGTCTTCCAAGCTGTGTTTGCATGGCAAAAGGGACTTGAAAATGTTATCCACAAAGAGGGGCTGGGGAGCCAGTTGCCTAAACTGTTCAGTAGGAAAGACTAAGGACAAAGGAAAGTCTTAAATCTTTGCATACAGTGGTATTCCAGGCATCTGGCACAGCACTACTGAAACTTGGAAATTTGGATCTGTGGTAAGGGTAACCAAGCAAACTACATCCTTAAATAATTGTAATGCATTATTTTTGTAGATCTAGTCCATAGACAGAAAATGGAAACAAATTTGGAAGCTCTTGACTAAGCAAGATCATGACTCAAAGAATTATTGTCACCACTATGTACTGGTCAGATCTGACTCTAACTCTGTACCTTGCCCCCACATCATCACAAGATGGTACAGAGACTTATTTTAATCAGATTTGGTGAAATATGAAAAGTCAGTGCATCTTGAAAAACTAGGCAAAGTTTTGATTTTACATATACCAAATACGTAGAGAGATAACACATTTATTTGGACCAGGACTTCTACAAATGCAAATTATATGAATTTGCATAGATAGTAACTCAATTTTATAGAGCTGTAAGCTGTGAAAAAATATAACAGAAAAGTTAATGGAAGCATTTAATAAAGGACAGTGAGCAGGCACCATAAATCTAAGCAGAAATAGACATCAGAGAAATGTAGGCAACAGCTCTTCTATACAGGAAGGATTCCTTAACTGCAGGAGATTCAATAATGCTATTATGCATCAAACGGCTCATACACATCCTGAAAAATCACCAGCAAGTTTATACTAACATGAATTTCAAGACAGTTTTGAAACTCTGGTAGGATTTGCAAGGATTCTGAGAGCCTAAAGTAGATGGCTTAGATCCACATCTATTAGGATGGCAGGTGTCTAATTGCCCTTTTTAAGGTAAAACACCAGCAATGGGAAAAGCTCCTCTATGATCTCCAGCTATCCATGAAGTGCTCCCTTGCATTTTGTTCACACATGAGGAGGGCTTCATTGCACTTTTTGCCTCCTTTGTGCAGAGATGTGTTCTGCCTTCCTTGGAGGGGGGTTGGCAGAGAAATCTAACCTCAGTCAAGCAGAAATTGAGCCCATGGGGTTTCCTAGGAGATGCTTCACTGACAGCTTTGAAAACTGATGATGGAAGAATAACCCTCTTGTGACAAGTATTTACAATTTCAGGTTATCTGTGGTATGAGAATGGAGAGTCTGGATGCCAAAAAAGTAAGACCAGACAGGATGCCTGTCCTTTTGCCCACAGAAATTCATAAAAAAGCTTTTAAGACCAGAACTTAACTGCAAGCTGAGGCAGTTTCCTGTGTTTCCTCTCAGGTCAGAAACCCTTTTTTTCCCCCAAAAAAGTGTTTGTACATTGTCCATTCACCTGGCAGGACCTTTGCTTGCAGCTGAGGTTTTGTCTGTTGCTTCATAAAGTTTTGGAGGAGACCATTATAGGATCTTTATAAGAAAATGTCCCTGTGGTAAGATATTTTATTACCTGAGGGCCTAATTTTTTTTTTTTTTTCATCCTTGAAATGAATAACACTCCCATTGGCATAAGCTGGGCTCCTACCAGACCAGAAATTGAATTTGAACTTTTGAGTGTGATCCGCAAATAATATTGAACACATTGAGAAGGAAGGAAATGCTTGTTACAAAAATACACAGCTCGTGCAGTTTCATCTCTCCCTGTGTCTTTATAAGTGTGCACACAGTCTAGGACACATGAACACACACACTCAGAGTGGAGAAACCTTTTATATAACTTTTCCTCAGTATTTATAAAAAGTTTCACTTTCTATCATTCATATACTTTTTTTTTCCTTACTGCATAAAACTCCCCAAAACTCTTTTTTTCTTTTTGAAGCTCTTTTTATATCTTCTCTCAATTTTACTGCCCAAAAGCAAACAAACACAGTAATTTTAATCTTTCAAATGACATCCCAATTTAATTTGGGAAATGTTAAGCATGGCCTTCTCTATTGTCTTCCTCTGGATTTCCTTCAAATAACCCACTGGGGAGGGCTTGGGCTTTTTGAGGTGGACTGTCATTGTCTGCTCATGGCTCAACAGGATTAGCACTGACTCCAGAGTAGATGACCTCATCAAATCCAGGCCTTCTCCACAAAGGTTCTGGTTTCCACAGAAGTGGGGGTTTATAAGTATTCATCATCCTTTATGATAGATAATGTTCTATGCATGTCAGATCGTTCAGTGAACCCCCTGAGGGGTGGTGGGAGGAAGGAAATCAAGTTGAATTATTATGAAAGCTTTGTTTAAGCAGACATACAAAGGACATTTTGAAGGCATAGTAAGTGCAGGTGCTGGTGAGAAGATCTAAATCTGAATTATTAATTAAAAAAAGTAATCTTCCACTTTATTTTTTCACAACAACCTAAAGTTGTACAGCTAGAAGAAGGTATTTGCTATAATATGCATCAAAGGGTTCTTGCTATAATGAAAGGTATAAAATAAATTATTCTATGATCACATTCAACATTTTTGCTTTATTCATGTTATCATTAGAGATTTCTTCTCAGGCAGCTAGATATTGATGATAGTTGTGAATATTTGATGTACTTTAGTAATTTGAGTTAGAGATATGAATAAGAAATTAATTGATAAGTAGTATTATTCAATTTGAAAAGTGTTTATCTGATATGCAAGAATCATCCTGTGATTACAATATCAATATACAGTTTAGCATTGTTAGGTGATTTCATTTGCTGGTGGTTGCCATGTCCTTAAAGGCAATACAGGGTATGTGAATACCTGTGGGCAGTGTCTCAGGACAGTACAGTCATTGACACAACGATTCTTATCTCTGGAGGATGATTATCCCAAGGTACAACATGGATCTGAATGAGGGTCAAAGCTTTTATTTTTCCTTATGTTTATCATTGGAACAAGAAATTAAAGAGGTTGATGAAAATATTGTAGAGGTGGATACTTTTTTCTTGATACTATGTCTAATGTTAATTTTGTAATGGAGGAGTTGGATTTTCTACTGGTATAAAATGACAAATCACCATCAAATCTTACTTGACCACAAGGATTTCATCCCTGTGTTTTCAAGCTGGGCATGTTCTAAAATTGCTATCTTTTGATTCTGAATATTCCAACTAAGGTAAGGTAAGTTCTAAAGTCTTTCAGTTGAAAAAGCTTATTTGTTTTTGCTGCTCAAGACATACTCAGATCCTGTCATCACTCTTGGTTCAACACAGCAGTTACAAGGAAAGTACAGCTTTATATCATTCAGCTTTCTTCTTAGAGAGGGAAGAAAAAGGAGCTTTTTTTTTAAGAGAGAATTTCCAATGCATTTTTGTTGTGGTCGAAAATGACATGGCAGTGTTTTTTCTCTTTCCTCTCTATTATAAAGATTGACATGCTCATTTTCTTGCAAAAAAGGCGTTAGTTTCAATAAATTAATCTGTTTTTTAAAATCATACACTCATCACCATTCTGCTCCAGAAGCAGCATGAACATTAAACTTTCATTATTTCTATTAGCAGAACACATATAACGCACTTCAGAAATACAATTAGCCACCAAGTCTGGCTGACAGTTATGCAGGTGATTGTAACGGGCATCTTTGACAGTGGAGGAATTTCTGCAGTGAAGTAGGAAAATTGTATGCAAGTTAAATAATTTCTGTTTTTACATAAGTCACCAGACATATTTGCAAGTGTATGTTACTTAGTAATCCAAACTAAACACACCAGAATGTGCCAGCATTTTTAATGAGACAATCTTTTAATAAGAATGTCAAAAATGAAAAGCAGCTTTTCATAGGTCTTCAGATTAATATATAATCCTTTGGGAAAAAAAAATTATTCTGTGGATCTATTCTGAATAGAAACATTTCCCTTGTAACTAGGTTGTCCTGGTAAATGTGGACCGAAGCCAGTTTGCAAATAAACACAAGTTGGGTGACAGATTGGAAGGAGCAAAATGGGTAATGACCTTCAGTTCCTGGTTATTTGAGGTGACAATATTATATGCCTTTCTACAATGCCCCTCCCCATAAATATTTCATAGGCCTCTATATTAAAATCATTGTTTGTTACTATCTAATGTTTCTGTGTGGAATATATTTTAGTACCTCCCTTCTACGAGGCATAGATATCCTTCTCTATCTGCTGGTCTACATGCATTGCACACGTGTTATTGATTTCCCAGAAATGGCTCTATCAGGACAAGTTGGTTTTGGCTCCTAAATGATCCTGGCTGTGTTGTGTGTGTCTGCCTGGGCTGGCAGTAGTGACGTAACAGCATGAACAAAGTGCCTTTCCACACTGCAGAGGCCAAAAGAGGTCTGGACAGTCTATTTATTTGTTCATCTGTCTCATATTATTTGTTTGTCTGACATTTGTGCACATCTTCAGAACTGTCAAGATTCCTAGAGAACACAAATCTATGTATTTCCCATTTTTATTGTGGAATGGACTGCTGAGTGGACTGCCATAAGCTGCCTCCGAGACAAAGGAGCTCTGAGCAAACAACCCTACTGCATGCTATTGCTTTAATGGCATGATTTAGCCCTTCAGGATTTATTGAGAGAGAAATTTAGGAGTTTAAACAGTAACTGATAAAATTCAGAAACAAGTTTTATCTTGCTGAAAGAGTTTTAACTCGTTGATTAACTTCAAAGTTTCATTGTTTTATCTCTTTGTCTAGTAATTGTCTTTTACTTTGTAAATACCTGTGAAACAAACATATTTGGGTATTGAAAAAGGTCTTTGTGTGTATTTTTGTAGTTTATCTGCATGCCTGTATTTTTTTGCCTCTAATATCTGCTTGGTTCTTTTTATAGTGTTTATGTGTTGCTCTTTGCTATTAGCATTTGAAGACTTTTCAGGATTAACTTTTAAATGGAATCACAGGTCATTTATCTTGGAATGTGTGCTGAGAAGTAATCAATTGTAGCATCACTTTATTGATGGTGTTTTGAAAGTCTTCCAGAAAAACTCTTTGCCTTGTTCTGTAGTTCATTCTGATGGGATTGATTTATGCTAAATATATGTCCTTGGGTTCCACAAGAGCTGCATTTTAGTGGTTGGCATCTTCCTATCCTTCATTGGCAATAATAATAATAATTAAAAAAAGGATAATGTTGCTCATGAAAATACTACAGCCATTAGCAAAATTTAATTATTCAGCAAAGTACAATGGAGCCATTAATAAGACACTGTAATGATGTTAAATACCACCCACAAAACAGGAACATTCTTATACTCCCATGCAGATTTCACAGACTGAAGCCTTGTTTGTGATAAGAAAGAAAAATATTGAACACAAAATCGCTTAATTACAAAGCAAAAATTATTTCAAATTAAGAGAGGAAATAAAATTTGTGAAAGAGGGTGGAATAGTAAAATACTGTGGTCTTCTTATGTTATTTTATATGTAACTTTCATTAATCCCACGACAGAAAAATTTCCAGAGGCAAGACAGACCTTTGTAAGCCTCAGGTTAAGGTTTCCCTCTTTAAAGAGTGAATACCAATGAACTCTAGAAAAAAATTTAAAAAGAGGAATTAAAATAATCAATATGACAAAGCAAATGTATGCAGAATAGCTGCAAATGGTTTATTGGAATAACAGTGCAATTGCATGTAAAAATCTAGAGACATCTCTGGGGAGACACACTTGTGTCAGATGTAAAAAGATACAAAATTTTAAATTATTTTCAAGTATTTAATGAAATCTCTCAACTGAAACAGGCTTGCTAAATTATTTATTGAAAAATCTAATTAGTATGTGTAGCTCTTAGAACTTGGATTTAGTCTTTCTGAAGTGACCCACATATCTCTCAGAGAACAGGATATTAGAAGAATTCCAAAGATTGCAGAAATTGCTAAGAGGTATTAAAGAAGCAATTTCATCTTTCCATGTAATATCAACTGCATAATTTTCCTCTGATCTACATTATGGGGGAAAACAATAAATGTTGTATATTAAGATACAAAAAATAAATCTATTTTATCTTGTTCCATGAATGCTCAGGCTTCTGAAATTCATGAATGACAAAACAATTTCAAGAAACCAATACTAGGGATCACTGACTTCCTCCTCTATGTATGTTTTAACATGAAGTAATATTTTTCTAACTATAATTTGTTGACAGAAGTTTCTCACTTTCTGAAAGCATAAATTCAAGCAGACAAATAGGACAATGGACAGCTTTTTCTGGTATTGGACTTGGTCTCCTGGAAGGTACTGTGATGTGTGCAATGCCAGTAAGAGGGAGAGTCACCCCACTGTTAGTCATGATGCCTGGAACCTTTTAGTATAGCTTGACTCTGCTTAAAGAAGGTGATTTTCTTCATGAAAACTGGACTTGTTGTCCTGCCTTTCCTTACATCCTGGGGAAAAAAATATGTGTATATGTGCTTGCAAGAAGGCAAGAAAGGGAGGAAATACTCTAAAAAGTAAAAATTAGTTGGAAGAAAGATACTTGTCAGAAGTTCTGGGAAAGAATCTGAAAAAGCTGAAAAAGCTGAAATGGTCGAGCAGAGTTTTTTCTATAATCTAGTGAATGCATCATTTCAGACATTAATTGCCAGTGAGAAAATGAGACAATAGAAAGAGAACAATGGCTGATCGTGTTTAAATCACTGAGTCACATTCAAGCATCATAATCACCGGTAAGTTACAGGTTCAAGAAAATACTGAATTTCCAAGATATCTATAGAGGCAGTGATATTATTTACAAAATAGATTTTTGGTTTTTTCCTCTTAGAAATGTGCCTATTTTAATAATAGATTCCCTTATATTAGCAATCTGAACAGGATTTTCCCCAGTTATAGGAAGTCCTTGTACCAGAACAGATTAAAAAAAATTGAAAGAAAGATTCAGTAGCTTAAAAATGTAGTTATATCTCTCAAAGAGTATAAAACCAAGGGGTTTGAGAAATTAGTTCTGTTGAAGCAGTGAGGTGAGCGTGGGGACTCAGGTCTCTGTTATCCCTCAGGGAGATCTAGAGACCTGGGGAGCATGCTGAGAATGAGTTGCAGCATTTTGAAATTGGGCAGCATCTGCAAGAAGTTATTTCAGAGAGGAGGTAGGCAAGATTTAGAACAGGGAATGTGCCTATGTCCCTTGTCTTCAGAGACTGCTAAAACCAGGTCTCCTTAGGTGTTAGCATAACATACTTTACAAATCAGGGTGGGATACTCAATGCAGGATGATTGGAAAGGGAAAATATTTCTCAATCCTTACCTTTTTTTGTGCTTGCATGCAGATTATCCAGCCTGTCCTACCACCAGTCAGGAGAGGAACAAAGAAAATGTCTGTGTTTCTGGAGCCCACTGCTGTGCATGGCTGGACTGACATGGGAAGGGAGCACAAGTCACTGCTATATAGAAACACAGAGAGAACAAGAAGGAAAGCTCCTGCAGCACTTAGAGGAAATATAGGTGTCCTAGAATACAGAAATGGACTTTTCAGGGGAAAATATATATACTTTTAAAAGCCAGGTTGGAAAAGATTAACAGGGTGAAGACGTGCCCTCAGCATGCTGCTGCCAATGGGCTGTGCTACAGAACACCATTTACTTTTGCTTCCCTGTTGTTAGCTATTGCAGGTGTACTGTTATGCCTGCATTTTCATATCCTGTCTTTAACATAATTTGTCTGATTTTATCTCATTATTTTTTTATATTAGTCCCAGGAAATGCATTAACTGCCCTGCTGGTTTAATATTTCCTTCATGCTACAGGAAGACAATTTTCAATATTTTGTGCAAAGATTAAAACATTCACTCAAAGTTCTTGCTCATATTTATTAAAGGACAGTATTTCTCTCACCTGTACAGTGGTGGCAGTTTTTCCTAGAAATATATCTTCCATTTGGGAAATCTTAACTTCTAGTACAATAAAGGCACTGACAGCCACCATAAAGTATGAACAAGACAGATACCACGTGGGGGAAAACTATAAGAGGCCAGGTATTGTTTTTAATTTATGGAGATAGACTGTGGTTATTAACAGCTTCTAAATCCCAGTAAAAGCTCATTATGCCCAGTTAGTTACAGTGTAGCTCACTTTCCATTCTCTTTAGAAATGCAGTAATCCTGATTCTAAAGGATCCATTCTTCCATGTGCTAGGGAAATTTAAGCAAGAAAGTGAAAGGGCTGATGTTTATTAGCACTAGTGTTGACATTTAGGAATTCAAGAGTCTCTCTGAGGAGCTGAGCCTGTGTCAACTGTGAAAGGAAAGGGGGTTGTGAAATAATTTCATTCCTATAATGAAACCACTGACATGAAATCTCCCAGTTGCTGAATTATTTAGAGGAGGAAAAAGTAGTAAGTAAAATCTGCTTTTGTCATTGCTAAAATAATTGCTTCTGTATTTTTTACTTCCATATTTTTTTCTGGAGGCTTTTTATATCCACAAGTAACAGGTGGACTTTCACCACATATAGGCTTTTAGCAATTTATTTTATGAAGTAAGTCATACAGAAGGAAATAATTAAGATGGTCAACAGATTAAACCTGGGATGCAATGCCCAGTAGCAGCAGCCACTTAATCTTTTTGGGCATGTACATTTTATGTGAAGGAGACCTTCAAGGAGTTCACACATTGACCTGTGTGGGTGTCTCAGACAAAGTTCTTTTCTTTTTGAGCTCCCATAGACCAAATGGGCCTTGCTATAGGACTTTCAAATAAAAAAATAAAGTCCAAGTCCACACTAGGGCAAGCTGAAATGTCAGAGCAGAGGTCACGCTTTCAAATGTGTTTAGTTTTTTGAATACCTCTTCTGTTTAGTCAGGTTTTCCCTAAGTGTAGGTTGTGGGTGTAATTTCCTTGTGGTGATTTGGTTATAGCACAGACAGAGCCTCCTGAAGGCTTTTTCTCCAAGTTTGGAAAATGACTTCACGGCAGTCACACATGTTTAAGTTCAGCTGCTTTCCAGAATTTACACATTTTGACCAGAACAATGGCAAAACCCAATTATTGCAAGATCCCTTTTACACTTAACATGACACTGAAAGGTAACAATTGCTTCTGCCCATATGTGTTTGCAAATAAATATTGATTGTGCATTTGCCTTTTGTGTTCAAGCATCAGTGTTTATTACTCACTCAATTTGCAATTTTCTTCCACTGATATGCTAACAAATTTCTTCAGTGAGGTACTGCAGACAAATGTTTTTTAATGTGGTTTTCCATCTCCTGGGCAACATTAAGCCTTTACACCCTCACACCTCAAAATCTCAACTTTTTCATTTCAAGACCTATCTCCTCATCTGTCTGCTGACTTTTAAGCTGTCTCTGTAAAGCCTTATTGCACATCTAACTCTTACAGTGTCATTTCTTTTCCCTAGTGGGAAAGGGAAAGGATTAAGCAAAGGATTTTCAGTGGAACTACAGCAAGTAATGAACAGTAAACATTTCTGGGAATATAATGAGAATATAGGTATTTATATGGGACTGAGCATTCAGAGATGATAAAGTTAACTCCTGGCAGAATTCTGGCAGTGAGGGAGATTTTGCATGGTATGACTCCACCTATTCAAAAGAGAACAGAACACTGTTATGGAAAATTGCAAAACATTGATGGCCAATCAGTTGGCATTTCTGATAAGTTATACATCATAGTTATAATTTAAAAAAGCAGTAAAAATTATTCATATTATACTTCTTATCACATATTCCTTTGGTGTGAAGATGGGGAGAAGAAGAGGCCTTGACCCTGTGTAAGCGCTGCTCAGTTATAGCTAAAACATCCCGGTGTTATCAAGCACAGATAACACAAATCTGTTTTCAACACAAATCAAAAATGTAGGCCCATAATAGCTCCTGTGGAGAAAATTAACTCTACCTAGCCAAAACCAGCACATAGGTATTCTCTTTCAGCCAAAGAAATAATGCTTCAAAGAAGCATTCTGAAGAGGAAGCTGCACTGAGTAAAAGGTTTGCTGTGACATAAGAGTTGATATGGAAAGCAAGGTGGTCATGGATTATGAAAAAGGCAGCATTCTCCTCAATTAGCCTAGACTGCAAATAAACTGCAGAAATTGCTGTGTTAATTATGAAAAAAAAAATCTTTGTTTTAAAGGTTTGGTGATGATTCTACAATAGAGTTTCGGTAAGAAGTTAGGACAAAAAATAAATTTTCTTTAGATGGAGATTTGTAAGTACAGAAGATTTTAGAATGAGACTGGATGTGGTGAACCAGACTGTTCTTCCCAGTCCTGTTTGGTTATGCAGCTGCTGTTTACCCTCTTATCAAATATTTCTTATTTGTCCTGTGGAATTAAAGACAGTTACCTGATTGCTTGTATTTAATTCTCATGCCTTAAATGAGGGCCATTTATTAAGTCTGAAATGTCTCCAACACTTTAATGAATCTAAAAGGCTCTTGTGGAACTGAGACAACCAGGAAGCATTCCATTTCATGCTCAGGTATGTTGAAAATGGTAATGTATGAAAAGTTTAAACTGCTACAGTTTTTCTTCCTGTTTTTTACTATTATAAATTGACAGAGATTATTTATGGGCTATTTCTTAGCATCAGTGTACGGCCTCACATCACCATTTGGCTTTCTTACAATGTCTGAAGTGGTGAAGGTTGTTCAAGTAGACCAGTCACTGATTTGTGATTTATCATCTCTTTTTCATTGAAGTGATATGCCAGGGTAATACAGCATAACAGCTCCCTCATACCCTGCTTTAATCATTACTTGATGTTGTATGAAGTCATTGTAACAACAAGTCCAAATTCAGTATCTGTTGGCTTCCTCATAGCATACTAAGTGGCTGATGATTTTTAGCTGTTAGAAGTTCTTCTGCTTTCCTTTTTTCCCCATGAGCTACAAGCTTTTCAGATTCTTTGTTCTAAGATATTTGTGCTTTGGGACATTGGCATTTCCAGCTTCACATTTGATCTGATGTGACTAACTATAATGTGGATTTGGCTTTGTGACTGAACTGGTGGCCTAAAATTAATTTTTAATGAGTGAAATGAAATATGCATTTGTAAAATGAGATTCATCTAAGGCAAGAGCAGCTAAGATGAAATATGCCCTAAAACTACCTATATACCTCCTTCATACTGTCAGTTACAAGAAGAACCTCTGGCAACGAGGTCAGAGATAGAAATCTACAGTTTAGGTATCTAAATGAGGTCAGTCTAAACCTATAACATATAACATATGTTATATGTTAAATACATATATATGTATATATATGTATATAACATATATATATGTATATATACATATATATGTTTATACATGTTATATGTATAAACATATAACATGAAATTGTGAAGTTCAATATGTAGGTTGCCTCAATATCTTTCAATTCCATCAGAAACTTCCGACATCCCTGGATGTGGCTTCCATCTGTGTGTGCAGTTTTATTTCCAATAGCTTTTGGTTTTTTGCTTACCACCAAATGACTTCAGGCTTCAACTTATTCAAGGAACAGAATTTTCTCCTTATTCTGTGACTTCTGTGTACACTTTTCATTTTGTCCTTTTCAGATTTTTAACTGCTTCCTTCTTAGAAGAACAAAGAAAGCTCCTACAGACTGAGAGCTAACAGCTGATGCACTGGAGGAAAGTGTCCATTTGCTTAACTGTGGCTCATGACAGCTTCCAAGAGATCCCCTTTCCTCACCAGGAAGTTCTGGAGCACCACCCACTTACTTATTTAAAAATGTTTTTCTATTTGAGGCTGTGTCACAAAGAGGGGATAGAACCTCTTCGTATCCTTGATTACCATTGAGCTGTTAGGGAAATCCCTACCAAACTGAACAAAACAATGCAGAGCAGAAGTTATCACGTAATTTTTGGCTGACATTATTGCAAAGCTTGTTCAGTGACAACTGTGAAATTATTTGGAAAATTTGTCTGTACAGTAAAATACATTGCAAACCATAGTCACAGTCATCCCTAGATGACACCCAAGATGTTATATCAGGCCGGTTCCCCAAAACTACAGCAAGCAAGATGCCAGCTTATTTTCTAGTCTTGAAAGGAGGTCCCCTTGTTGCACTACTGCATCAGTCCAGTGCTACAATGCTGGTTTTTATCATGGTTCCCACTAAATCCATTAGCTTCATAGAAGACCTATGGACAAAAGGCTTGTTGATTGTTTTTGTAATTAAATTAGCAGAATTTAAAAGAAAGAAACACTGCTGAAACAAATTATAAGTGCCAGAATGTTACATGTAACATTTTATTGTGTTTTACATACAAAATACACCATCATTCTGGACTTGGTTAGTGTATAATATCAAAGTTGAATTTTTACAACAATTTAACAAGTTTTGTCAGATAGATCTAAACTAAAGAGCTGCTTAATTTCTGTCTTCTGGCATACTAATATCTCTAAAAGTAAACAGCATGACCATAGTTTACTGTTCATTATAGCTTAAACTAAACAATAATCAGTCTGTGAGACTCAGGCATTTAAAGTCAGTTTTGTCATTTTCTTCAGTTTATTTGTTTATACTATAGCTCAGCAGTTAAGGCAGTTTCAGTCTATGATGGAGATCATTACTGAATGTTATTTTCTGGTGTTTCTTTGCCAGTCCTCTGTATAACACACACCAACTATGCTATAGCCTTTCTTAAGGAAACTTAGTTTTACAGTTCTATAAATATTTTTATTCTAATCTAATGCTTCAATTATTTTACTTGTTATTAAATTATTAAATTGTTATTAAATTATTTTACTTATTATTTCTGATATATTGTCTTTTGAATTTACATTTCCAAGTCTTAGGTAGTTTTTTTGGGTAGTTATTCTTAGTTTGAAAGGCTCTACTATTTTTAATCAAAATAAAGAAAAATAATGGACATTCCCCTAATTGGAGAAAATATTGTACCATAATTGAATAAACTCTTACAATGCCTTGCCAGAACACTGATGCAGGGGTCATTTATATGACTGATGCTTTCTCTCAAAGATGCTGAGAGATTCACGGGCTGCATTAGATTCCAGGGAGGGTCTGTACCAGAGATTCCCTACTTGATTAGGAGAGATGCATTGTTCCATCTGGCAAAAAAAGGCAGTGACGTAAGTGGGAATAAAGGGCAAGAATTTTACTCCATTGAAGAAAATAGACAAAAGGGTAAATATTTAGATACATCTGCCTTGTCAGTTCAACACAAAAGGGCAGGAGAACTGGAAACCTTCAAATGAGTTTCTATCGACCAAACCAATAGCATAATCTCATTAAAAGGAGTGGCATGGGAAGATGCAAAGCTGCCCAGGGGCTTCTAACTGTTCTAGTACTATTTGTTCAGCCTTTATTTAACACCACCATTAGAAAGCCTAATGGACTGTTTATATCAGGCTATTAGACACATGGCAAGATCTTTAGTAATTGGAGTGTGATATATAGTAATGGGCCATTGTTTGCTTGATGCTACCTACAATCAGGCCAGTGCTGAATATTTATTTACTGCACGTTCCAGATATAGAGGCAGAGGTTATGGAGCTGCCAGAGAAAAATGCTAGGGTGAAAACAGGCTTTCCTGAGGCCCTGTAAGCTGAAACATTAGCTGCTTGTTTTATCTGGATTTTTTTACACAGCATGGTGAGTTATTTGATAATATCAGCTTGAGGCTACACTTAGATCGCGTTTCCTCAGAACACTGTCTGGAAGGCTGTGCCAGACTGTAGTGTCATTAAATATATATTACAAATGCTCCAACAAATTAGGTAATTAATTAAAATACATTTCTGTAGGAGAAGCCATTTGATATTACTATTCTTCTCATGGTAGATTAGGTTTGATGATGCTGTATTTATGATATTCTTTCTGAGCCATTAAAACCTATTACTGGCTTTGGAGAAAGCATATTTGAAAGCAAGGGCTTTTGTCATGTTTCAAATACATTTGTGAAGTCAAAAACACATTAGCAATGTTAAATTTTCTTTCATTTCTTCTAGAAAATAAATATTGAATGTGTAGGACTGAAGATAAAGCAATAAAACTCTTACAGAGGAATTGAAAAACCCTAACAAAACAACCAAGAACACTCTTCCCACTCCATAGTCCTCATTTTGTCAGACTAGCCTTTGTGCCTCTCTGGAGTGTGAGTACATTGTAGGCTTAGCTGGCTTTTGTATTTGCTGTAGCAACATAATGCAAATAAACAAAGTAAGAAGGACATCTAGCCCCAAGAGCTAGTCACAATTATAAACTCCCAAACAGCAGACAATGTTCACTTTCTAACTTTTATATTGAAATCAAGTAACGGTGTACACATAGCAGAACAATTTCTGTAAGAGCCTGAGCATGTTCTTGATGCCCATCTCTGAGCTGGGGCTGTGTCTCTGCAGGAGGAGGTTGGGCAATTTCTTGTGCAGGGTGGGGAAGCAGCTGTATTCCTTTGGGGAAGACCAAGGCAGGCTGCCGGCAGGGGTGCCTGGGGAGAAAGACCAAACCCTGAGGAGCAGCCCCTACTTTTTCTTCTTAAATAAGATAATGGTATTTCCTGTCTTTTGAGTAATGAAGAAAAATACTGTAGAATTTTGTACATATAATCTTCAGTTCATTTTTAGTATGCCAAAGCAATATCTGTGCAGAACAACAGGCTGTCTTTGGATGCCATGCTTCAGACCTACAACTTGGACAACCTGATTCTTCTTTCAGAGCAATTTAATCTCATTTCCTGCCACGAGATTTCAGCTGATAGATATGCAAGTCATAAATAATTAAAAGGTCACGTATGCCTAGAAATTCCTGAAGTGTAGCATCCATAGGGATTTTGCCTAGGAATAAAGGGCAGCAAAGTAATGAAAATGATTCTCTTGAAAGTGAAAAATAGACTTTTTCACTAATCAATGGACAGACAGGAACAATCAATACCCAATCTAAAGAAGAAAAATCAATACCACTCACAACACATGGTTCCTCTTTTGCACAGGTTATCCTACTATAACATTTTTTCATCCCATGGCTTGGAAAATTCCAGTATGTTTGCATATAAATTCTCTTCCATCAACAATGTCCAATTCCCTTTCCCAGCTCTGTTATTGGGATACTGTGGAAAAAGATAAGAGAAAACATACACCATTGCTTCCACTTCTACCACAATTTATAAAGAAGAACTGGTCAGATATTATTATAGCAATCATGCTCCATAATGATTATTCCATCCCTTCATAATAATGTAGTATAAAGGTTCTGCTGTTTATGAATCCCTTTTTACTGAAATATTGACATCAAATACAAATTTCTTATCAATAATTTTTATAATATTATATCAAAGTTATAATAATTGTTAAATAGCTGAACAAAAAGAATATCACTGAAAAAGCAAATTAAATGAAGGAACTTACATCAGCAAATTACTGATCAATAAAATAGTATGAAAAGCAAGACAGTTAATAAAGATGACAGCTACTGCCCACTGTATATAGGAAAAGAAGAAAATTGAAAATAGAAATCAAATTAACCTTATTATTTTCTCAGGGAATATGTGTAACTAGGAGCTTCAGCAAGAACTTACTCCCATCTGCCACACAGTCCAATAGCACTGAGCAAACAGAAATTACTCTCCAGGTTTTATGAGCTTTCTTTGTTACAGTTCATCAACACAATGAAAATTTTATTGTGGATCTAATTAACATGAACTGAAGGTAAGAGGATACTTTAAAAAACAATTGCAATTAGGATATATTTTCCCTTCCATAAAGACAGTGTGTACATTTTTGTCTAATAAATGCTTCACTCAAAGGCATTTATTGTTCTTGACAACTGAAGGGGCAGAGGGTGGACAATTTCTTGCACAGCTCATTACAGCCATGATCATGAAAAACAAATTCAGATACAACCAGAGTCTGATAGAATCAGTCCATCCTAAAGTTAACATAAAATCCAAATCAGTTCACCAAAAGTTTGCTCATAGTGCAATTTGTTTTTATCAGCATGGCTGTCTTCCCCACAAAACATCTGGTAAAGCACATATTGCATCAAGGTAAGGAACTTCTCAACCTTCTGGATAAACAATTCTCAGACATATAGGTAAAGTGGGTGAGTTATTTATAAAATTATACATTTGTCATAAGGAATATCTGAGAGAGATTTAGAAATTAATTTCCAATTGCTGAAATGAAACAAGGAACTGAAAAGGCTCATAACTGTTTTCAAAAGAAGGCATTTATTCATAAAAAAATTAATTTGACAAATAGGATAAATTTCAGACCTAAACATTCTCATACCTTTGCAGCATATTTCTACAGAGCAGAAGTACAGAGAAGAAACTGGGAGGGTAAGGAAGTTTGTGAAACTGTGGTACTAAAATGTGAGAAATTTTTGAATGATTTGCATTAGATTAATGTGAAAAGATTCCTCCAAAGTATCTAAAACATCTACTAACAAAGCAAATATCTACTAACCCACCCCTACTCTAAATATTCATCTACCTATGGATTCCTCATTATTTTTACTATTTCCATTCCTCTTTTGCCATTTATCATTCTGTATCTCAATTCATGATTCTAAAATGCAACTTCTCTCTTCTTTCTTTCCTCTACCTCTGCTCTATCTCATCTTCAAAGCTTTCCGTTCTCTAAGAGTCCAATTTTTACTATATGTTCAACACTTTTAGCTTTTGGGTATTATTTTAGTGTGTGATAACTTTAAAGCAGATAGTTATATGTTTACCAGTGCAAGGCAGCCTACCAACCTGTGCTACTGCACTGTCTTAATGACCAAGCATCGAATTATAGATCATTGAGTGGTTTGTGTTGGAAGGGACCATAAAGATCATCTAGTTCCAACCCCCCAGCCTTGGGCAGGGATGACTTCCACTAGACCAGGTTGTCTCTAGAGCCCTATCCAGCCTGGCCTTGAACATTTCCAGGGATGGAGAGTCCAAAACTTACCCAGCCTACCTGTTCCAGTGCCTCACCACTCTCTGAGTAAAGAACTTCTTCCCAACATCTCACCTAAACTCTACTCTCAGCTTAAAACCATTGCCACTTGATCCTGTCACATCCTGCATTTGTCTAGTGCAAGACTGATAATGGATAAAAATCCATCTGTGTTTCATAATTCACTACACAGAAAATTCTATGCTCTCCCTGTGTAGCAGTTTATCAGTTCCTTCTTGAAACAGAGGGAAACGATTTTTTTTGAGCAGTACTCCAGTTATAACGTGATGAGTTTTTCTGGAGGGTGAGGTGATGGTCCTGATTCTTCCTCAGGCTTTGAGTTGCCTCTCCTCTCAGAGAAACTGGGAGTGTGTGTACCTTCATGTGCTGCTGCCAGAAGGCACAAGAAGCTTTGGAGATGGTTCTGGAGCAAATTGAAGGAGCGCATTGTAGTTACACAGGACACCACAATAGCAAAGGGATAATGTACACCTGGAGGCATGACTGATATTAATGACGTACTCTGACCATAATTAGAACCAATCCAAAGTCATGTTCCTATGCTGAAGATGTCCTCCTGCCACTTCTTTTGTATCACTTCCAAGGATTAGCATGGAGACATAACTTTTGGTGTCTTCTGTGTGCTCCTCATTACCTGAATTACACTTCCTCAGCTACTATTCAGTAACTAATGACAGATTTGAGAATTAACAGACTGTGACTGCAATGTTCCCTTGGTGATGGCAATTAGTTGCCAACATTGTTCGTGCTTTACCTGCAATCAGGATGGCATACTTCTGCCTTAGTGCTATCATTCCTGCCTCTGCTGTTCCAAGATATTGGCAATGGACTTTGCACACTCAGTTTTGATGTACCTGGAAAATGTCCAGATTATACTCTCATGAGAAGGAAGATTCCAGAGACTCTTGATTACAAATTCTTGCAAAGGGGTAAGTAAAAGGAAATTGAAGACCACGTATGTCTGGTAATGAATATTTATAACAGAATTAGGCTTTAGTAGTGTATTCCCTCTAAAACATTTAAACTTATCATTGATAAAATTATCAAAAGGCAAAAGAATCTTTACACGACAAACCTTTGCATCTACTGTTGGTCAGGAGAATTAAGAAATGCAAAAAAGCCACTATTTAATGTCAGGGCTTTGTAAGAAGAAACTTAAGAAGATAGTGTGGAAGAATTGAACAAAACCACATGAATAATAAATATATTCGTTTCTATGGTTGCCTAAAGTTCAGATTAGTTTCTGAGCAAGGATCATAAGCTTCAAGCTCAAAACTTGGGCTGGGAAATCACTAGAAGCTAAAAAAATAAAATACTTTTATCATGGTCATAAATTAGGACACAGATTTTTTTTTTTGTCTTACTTAAATTACTGGTTTCAATTATATTTTGTGAAATGTATTATAAAATAATATATTTTATTATATAAATAAAATTATATTTTATTTATTATGTAAATAAATATATTTA
>VXBC01007677.1:49118-112624 GCA_013399945.1 Ploceus nigricollis
ATAAATATATTTAATTATATTACATGAGGGAGAAATTATTACTACAACTCTATTTAAAAATATATAAGTATTATGGGAGACAAAATTTCAAATATGTGAGTCATACTGATACCTCAAAGCATCACAGGTCCTAGAATTTGGGTGAAACACAGGCTAGCTTAAGTTTTCATTGTATAGATCAAAACTGGTAGCAAACGTAGAATTCTCTAAGAAATAGAACTGTGCAAAATAGTGGGGCTTTTTTTGTTTATTCTATGCCTGAAAAGCCTGAGTTCTATATGCAGTAATTTTATGATTCAAATTGGATGGGATAAGTGGTAGCCTGATGCTGATGACATTTGCATCCAGGGCAGATAGGCAATGATGTCACATCTGCAATAAGTAGAAGAGAACAGATTTTGTACCAAAGGTTGATGTGATTTATAGCCTTCATGATGCTGACTACCTAGGACTGAATGGCAGGTAAAGTGCACATTCAAACCTGGCTCCTCAACATGGAATTCTCTAGACTCAAGCACACATGGGTGGGAAAAGGATGACTTTCTGAATTTAACTTCACCTGGGAGCAGACTTTTGGGTGAATAGTCCCATTTCTCTTACTCTTCCCTTTTTTTTCAGATATAGTTGCTCAGGTTTTTCAGTTTCCCAAGGGCTGCTAACTGTGGGGTAAATAAGAAACAAAACATTTAGAAAAGTTCAAATTTAGTTTCTCAGGTTCATAGATAATATGCTCAGTAAAGGTGTGAATTATTCTTTTGTTTATTCTAGACAAGGTTCCTCACACAGACTGAATATGCCTGTTTCTGCCACTGATATCCAGCACATAAACTGTTCCTTCTTCTGATCCCAAATTTATCTGTGCACACGAATTCCTCACATAACATGTGTTAATGTGAGAATTATACATTAAGTTTTTGTCTGCTGTTTGAGCAGTATCCTCTAGCTGGGAGTAAAGTGAGTCTAATAAACCATTCTGCAAAATGTGGTGGTGTGCAGCTGTGACTAGCACAGCACAGCAGACATGTTTACATAATTATAGGGAGCTTTCCTTCTTGCTTAAGAAGATTTGAAATTTCTGGTTGCTTGTACTCAGAACACTGTCAGATCTGCAGCACAGGTTGGCTGACTTCATTGGCCAAAACATTAGAGCATAGCAAGCATAAAACCAAATCTTCTCTGCCAAAAAAAGATGGAGACGTGTCATTACACCTGGTGTCATGATGATGTTCTGCAGAAAGCACCAGCCACAGCATGATGGGATTGCAACTACTGATTCAGATACAAGAAAAAAGAGAAGAAGAAACACAGCTCATCTGACAAAGAAACTCAATGGTATTGACTAATTAATACCAGTGCACATGTCGCCTGCCATGAGCATGTTATTAGGGTGTTTGACAGTGACATTTGCTGAAATTTCATAGACTAGATTGCAGGAGCAGGTGCAAAAAAGATCTTGGTGAAAGGGTGGGAATTCCAAGGAGATTGATTGATTGGTTGATTGAATATGTAATAAGCTGTGCTATTCCTGCTAATAAAAAAAAAGAAAGTTAAACTGGGGAGGTGGAGGGAAGGCATAAAAAGAAATGTCTTGAAATGTTCTGCAACAAATTACAGCAGTTGAAAGAAGCCAAAAGTTGCACACGAGTTGGTCCAAGCTAAATGAAAAAGTACATTTTTCTGTAAGTTCTATGAAAAAGAAGAATTGGCATTTTTATACATCATTTATTTGCATCTAACAGAACATGCCAACAAGTTAGTTTTAAATGCTTTGTTTAGTCAATATATTATTCAGTCTGGGTTTATATTATGTGCTGGTGGTATTTTAATTTTATTGTAATGTGCTTGTAACATCACTGGAGCTCCCAGGGTTCACATAAAGAAGAGAAAAATTGGCTTTTCCTTTCCTTCAGTATTTGGTTACTCCCACCTCTGTGCTAAACTAGATCAAAAGAAAACAGTTGTTGTGACCTCTTCAATGAGATTTATAGTCATTGGAGCATATGGTTTTCTTCTGCTTAAACCTTCTTTCTTACTCAGCCATTTCACTTATCAACCTTTAACAGCTTTTCCCAATCTTCTGAAATGAGAGTCTGCTTCATGTTAAAAAAGGCCTGTGCACATTAATATCCAATGCAAATTTTCAAATATAGATCTAAAATGCAGTTTGAATTGCATTTTTAAGAAAAATATCACACTTCTATATTAAGGAAGGATCTGTGTTGAATTTTATTTGGGGATTTGAAATGAATACAGATAATTCCTTTTTAAGTACAGCATAATATTGCTGAACTGCGACCTTTTAAGTGTTTGCTATTCTACTTTTACCAAGCCATAGGCTCTTTGGATCTGTTTACTCCTTAGAAAGTTTTGAATTTCCTACTAGGTTTCTTGTTCTTAGTTCCTTGAATGGGAAGAAGGGAAGCAGAGAGAAGGGATGGTACCTTCATTAAAAACCTTCACTTCATTCTGAGAGTCCCTGTAAATCATTAAGATGATGATATTTAAATTACACAGATATTTAAATTTCACCATTTGTGAAAAATTATAGAAGGAGTTCTATAATTTCTCAATAAATACGATTAACATTTGGCACAGAAAGTAATGAAAAGCTTCCTGCATTAAATAAGTTTATTGGATGAGAGATGCAGAAGGGAAGATGGCATCTTTAATTATCAGCAAAAAAATCAAAAAGACACAATTTTTGTGGTTAACCTACATTTTGCTTTTAATTGCAGCATGCATGGAACAGGAGGAAGCTCATGTTGAGCAAGGAAGAACACAGGAAAAGCCAGAAGCTGGGATCATCCCTTAAGACAATTTCAGTGAGCAATAGAGATAATACTTATTCAGGGGGACAGGTGAAATTGGGCACGTGGGAAGGGTGACAACAGTGACCCTTTGAGATGTTTCTTCCTGCGCTGGATTCAAGAGCCTCATGAATTTGATTCCAGCACATGGGCATTGAGGGGGCAAAAAAAGCTGTTTCATAAATGTAGATCCCTTTTTTTTTTACTTATCATCAGAAAGTTTCTATCTTAGAGAACATAATTTCATGTACTTCAAAAGACAATCAAAACAATTCCATGGAACAAAGCTTTGGAAAACATCTCCTCTATCATTTTGGAATGTGACAATAAATTTTGAGGAAGAGTATCCGAGTGGCACTCTATTTCCCAGTGGTGAAGGTCTTAAATATTAATGGCTACACTGCACTTTGTGATTGATATTTAACTGCAGAGGACATGTTCTTGGAACTGTAAGTTTGTCATCTGAGCTTTTGGTTATTGAGTCATATTTTCAATGGTAAGTTATTTCTTTGAGGAATATGAATGCTATCAAGCTTTTGTTTTTCCATAGCACTGTCTCGGGTACCCTGGACATCTCTTAGAGTTTCATTTTACTCAGGAAAGGGCAAACTAGTATCTTTCCAGGAAATACTGTCAGAGTCTAGATGGAAATCTCAATAAAATCGTTGTTGTTTATTCTTTCCTCAGCATGCACTATCCTTTTTAAGAGAACAGTTATAATGTCACAAGTCTGCTGATTTAATTTGAGATCAGACAGTTATCTTGTCATCTAAGTGTTATAAAATTGCCAACCAAGCTGGAAAAAATGTTCCTTAATTTGACAGGAAATAATCTTGTAGTAAATCAGCTTTATATTTGGGTTTTGGGGAAGACTGCATAGTAATCTGTCAACTCATTGCAGTTAACTATTTTTTTCCATACTATGAAATCTGGACCTTGATTCAGTTTCTGCTACAGAGTTGCACAAACTTTTAAGGATGTTGCTTGGCACCCTGCTAAATTTGTGGTGAATTGAAATTAATACTGTGAATGCCCTGTGCACCACAAAGCAACAATATTTTTTCCTAGTGGTTTTACATTCTAACTAATGTGGCAGGTATCTAGCATCCATAAGATTGGTTGGCTTTTGCTTTTTTTTCCTAGCATAGGAAATAATGAAAAATGTGACAAGGGTGACTTCAGGTCTCAATTGGATATTATTTTTTATCAGTTTTATATTATTTTTTCTTAACTTGCCCATGGAAGTCCAGTAGGGTCTGTTGCAGAGGTCATATGCTCTCACCAAAGCACAGTTAATGGGACAGGAAAACTGTTCCAAAGTGAACATGCATGACAAACTTGAATATACAGAAATTTTAAGGAGTGAAAAAAAAATCAATCTTACATCTATATAATGTCTTCCTGCTTTTGTAGGCATTTTATCCTTTCAAAGCAATGGAAAATGTCTTGAGCTCTGCTTCTGCTCATAATTTATTTTTCCACTTTCTTCCTTTTTCTTCTACCTGTGGATCTGTTTCAGAACTTCTCACCAGAGTAGCCAAAATGGAGGTCTGCTGCCTCACAGGCTGGGGTAGAGGCAGGAATAGGCTCCCTGCTGAAGGAAGGGGAGGTTTCTCTCCCATTTTCTTTCCCTCCCTATGCTTTTCACAGCCATAGAGCTTATATTTACCTGCAAACACGTCTTCAGTCAGGTCTGCATGCTCATTTTTGCAGCTGAGAGAACTGCCAAGTTTTTATTGTCAGAGAACTCCTGCTGAACAGCACACCTCCCCAGGGATCACTACTGACCAGACAGCTTTCCTCCCTGTAGGGAGATGAGATGAGCTCAGTGGGTTAGAGCTTGGTGTTAATAGCACTCAAGGTTTGTGGGTTCAATGCCCATTTACTTAACATTGGACTTGATGGTCCTTGTGGGTCCCTTGCAACTCAGAATATGTTGTGAATGCACTTTTCAGTACCTGATTTCAATGTTCTGTCAAAAAGCTTTTAGAGGTGATTTTGCTTCCTATGAAAAATATCTTCTAAATTACTATTTCCTCCCAGAAAACTTCACTTTCCACATTGCAAATTTCACAGCAAAGCCTGTATTTACCCAGAGCTTCCATCTGCCCTATTCTCAGGCTTCAAGCATTAAATCCCATCATGCAATCCAGTCTTCACAAGAGCCAGGACTCCACCCCTCTTCTCCTGCCCTGCATGTATTCTCTAGGAGCCTGGCTTCCTGCCTTCCCTGCCTTCCCTGGCACATCCTCCCCAATTGTTTGGTCCCTCCAGGAGTGACTGGAAATAAATTTTCAGCAGTGGACCTGCCTCCTCTCAGTGCAGCTTGGGTGTGGTCTGATTCTGCTCCTCACTTATTGCATTCCCCAGGGAGGTTTTGGTGTGTTTATCATGGCTTAATTACACACCTGGTCTTCAGTGTGCAGAAATGAGCACTGTGCAATATCTGCAAGGGATTTTAAGATGGAATTGCTTTGAAAAACCTCTGATGGATAATTTCCTAGATGCTATAATGCACTATGCCCCCAAAGAAAGAGAAAAATCACCCTTTGAAATTTAGTTTTCTTAAAAAAAATATTATTAAGGTGAGCTCTGACTGGTTTCCATGGCTACTATCTACTGTACATCAGTATTCACTGTGACCAGCATTTTAAATGGTCCAGGGTGAGTCCTGAGTGCACAGATTCACACCTGTGAAATATCATGTGTCACATTATAGAAGTGGTTTCAGCTACTGATTGTGACATTGATATTTTCTGGCACAAAATATTGAATATTAAATCAAAATAATATTTTACCTGAAATGTAAATGAAACTAAATGCAGTCAGCTGAACACCGAAGTTAGAAGAAAAATCCACATTCGCACCTGCCTTTCTTCTCAGAATAGATAATATACAGTTTTCTAGAGATACAGCTGACTACTATGATCTGTGCTCAGAGAAAGGTGCTGTAGTACAGTTTTCTTACAAAGTTAAAATATATATTCTCTCATGTGTTAATTAAAATGCAAAAATTCTGATCATAGTGGTTGAATCAATCCCGGTGACCTTTTTCCACAAAGTTCTGTGAAGAATAATATATTCTAAGGACTGCTGACGGTACCTAAATATTACAGATTTTGCCATAGCACACCTCTTCTCCTGGTGAGACAATGATTCCTTTATTTCTTAGTGTCCAAAATTTTAGAAGTCTTAAACTTTTTCTTTTCCCCATTGGCTAATATTTTGAAATTAAAGTGAGGAAGGCAGTTCTTAAAATTTTCTAGTTGCCTGCTGAAGGATGCAGTCCAGCAGGTTAAATGGACAACAGGCTGCCACCTCCTCAGCTAAATGCCGTCTAAATAGTTGGTGCACCTAATCAGTCCTGATACAATCCTCGGGATTAGTCAGAGGAATTCAGGTTAGTAGTTTTGCAGATGTTCACAATTGTGCCTCTTTACAATTAGAAAAAGGATATCTTTTCACCCCAGCCTTACTATCTGTCCAGTTTTGAGGATGTCTCTAGTGAACCTCTGGTATTTTACTGTGCTCACCCAAGCAGAATGAACAGTCTTCTCAATGCTCACTGCTTATTCTAGGTATCTGATCATTATAAATCCACTGAAGCTTCATTACAACAGGACCAAGTATAATAAATTTACTAAAATTCATAGAGATGTCTAAGGCTACTGCTGGGGAGTTATTTGGTATTGGTTAAGCTTTAACAAGAAAATGATTTAGATGAAATGCTGAACAGTAATGAACTATATTAGGCAAATCAGATGTTAATGGTAACAGCAGGCCTTTTTTATATTAATATCTGCAATAACCTGCCTCATTTCTTTTTCAACCATGAAGATATTTCCCATCATGAAAACATCACATTTACATTGCTTTGACCTTTCTATGTCAATTAGTTTTCTCCCTTTTTCTCTTATTAAGTTGTACGTAATGCTTCCAGTTTGTCAGCAAATGGAGGTCAATGTCATCTTAAATGGCTTTCAAAAGCTTTTACCAGTGATTGTGTGGACACATAGGGCATTCTTGGAAGATGCTAATCTTCAGCCTTTGATATCCCAATACTATTAACCTCCCTATGCACTTAGTCATGAGTTGAATAAAGAAATACATTTAAATAGCTCTCTTTTCTATTGTATACTAAATTCCTCACTCCTGAAGTTTATTAGTGATATGCAACACACAACTCATTCCATACACAAAAGAGCAAGAATATGTTGAACCTATCCAGTAAGCAAATTATAAAATTAGTAATTATGTTAATGACATCCAATAGAAGGCAGCTCCAAATACTTAAAATCAGATGTCTCTGAAAATGAGTAAAATCAGATAAAAGAAGAGTAGAGATTTAAAGCATAACCAACACCTTACTCCTGAGGGCCCCAGGAAGAGGATAAAGCTTGTGTGTCCTCTTCCTTCTACCCCCACATTTCTTGACTTGAACTTGTACCCAGCATTAGGGCTGCAAGAAGCTGCAGGGGCTGTATTACTTCTGTTTCTCTGTCTTGCTAGTACATTGCAGAATTTGAGAGGAAAAGGGAGCAAATAAGTGTTAGTTATGTGCTTAAGGGAAACCGCTTATGAGAGGCTGTATTGCTTGTCACCCCCTTCTCCCATTACATGCATGAGGAAGAAGTCCTCTTGAATAAGAAACCCCATCTTCCTGAGAAAAAATTAACATAGCTAAACTCTTGGAGTGGAAATAAGATGAAGCTTTGATAAAAAATCACAGGGATCACTTGAGGACTACAAGCTGTCAAATGTAACAACTGTGAGTGAACATGTTTGCCCAGAGCCTGTAAACCCTTGGTAGAAGCTGTAGGTCTTATTTACCATACGGTTCCAGGCAGTTGCTATCCATCCAGGCCAGCATTTTTGACAGGCAGCCAGATAAGTTTGCGCTTCCTCTCTGAGAGGCTTTGGAGCTGAATGCTAAGCAGTGAGCATCATCACTCCAAGTGCATTTGACACCACCATCCCCTGTAAAACTGTGCAGTTTGGAGTAAGAATATAGTAGACAGGGATGTGGGGAGCAGCTTAGCTAATTGCTGTGATCAAGAAACAATCTATTCACTTGCAGGGACAGCTACAAAGTCTGACACAGTAGTGGAGGTGGGAAACTGCCTTTATTTTAATAGATACATACTAATGGTGCTTGACTCTGGCAAGGTGGCAGGTATCTGTGACTGAAATTTTTTGTAGGAGCCAGACCTATGTGTGACCTAGACTTCTTGGCTACGGTGGATTTGTCTACCTGCACAAGCAGCTGTGTGTCTTGCCAAACCTACTGGTGTGTAAATGTCCACAGGCTACACTGTTACTATTTGCTTAATTGATTGTGTGTAGAAACAGGGTTCACAGCTACTAAAATTGATCTTACTTGGTGTTACATGTCTGTTGTATGCGGTGGTGCCTAGATTATACATCAGAGACAAGCCTGCCATTTCTTGCTCCACTGTCTTAGAGGAAAACCTAGTATACTCCAAAGTTATGATGCATTTTTATATTTCTACAAGTAAATCATACTACTTAGATACGTGTCAGATAACAGGCACATCTTGCTATGAAAATATATATTAAAAAATACATAAGAACTTACAACCACTTTGGAAAATGAACCACTTTTCTCACCTATACTCACCTCAAGTTAGAAAAGAAAAGTAAAATGGAAAAATTCTCAGCAATAAAGGAGACACATCCTATTGGTAGTCTTTAAAACTTGTACGTTTCTCAGATACTTTTAACAACCTTTTTTATAACATTTGTCTAAACAAGTCACTAGAGAAATTAAAACAAAAACAACAGTGTGTAAACACCTTTTAGCTGCCAGAAGGGATTAGTGGGAATTCAGTATATTAATGGGATAATAAGTAATGTACATACATGAATGTGTATAATACAGGCACACATGTATATACATGGATCTATATGTAACAGCTATGCATAAGTCAGCAGGTTTCAGAGGAAGAAGAATGTTTGATATCTCTGTTATTAATTACATGAGATAGCCCACAGAGAGCTGAAGACCTTGTAGCTAATAGCAGGGTCCCCCTTGAGTTTGCCAGACTTCAGGTTAGGATCCAAAGTATTGCACTGCTGCCCTTTTCCCTAAATGTTTTCTGAGCAGAGATTCAGGCAGGACAATTGACCAACACATTTCAAGAAGAAAGAGATAAAAAACTGTCAATGCAAGGCTAAGCAGAGGAAATCACTATTTTAGTAGTGTGATCAAGACAGAATGTAAGATTGTTAATGCATCCAGCTAGGTTTTATCACATTTGATGACAATAATTTGCTTTCAATAGACTTAATGGCCTGAAGTATTATGCTATTATCATGTCAATGCTGTATGAGGAAAGAGTGTAGTTTGAGTACTAGCAGCACCTTAGTTAGAAGACCATTATGTCATATGCTGTAGAAAATTATATAACATTGTTACTTATAAGGGCATAAGAAAAAAGAACTTTAGTGCTGTCTTAACAGCCATTTCCTATTCATGGTCTGTTACATACTAACACTGAATATTAGAGTGAGTGGGAGAAGATTAGCTTTGAAATGGGAAAGAATGAGAATTTATTTTAGATTAAGAAGAAAGGCTGTAGCAAAGCTGAAGGCAGGTCCTCTATAACTTGCTGACACCTTTTACAAAGCACAAGTCTGAATACTTTTATTTTTTAAACAAAATTGACTCTTTTGTTTATTAACTTTGTATTTCAATCAGAGGAATCTAGTTAACCATAGGATAGGCAGCATGATTTAGGCTAAAGATACAGATTTGTGCTTATGAGCCAGATCCTATTGTGCACACCCACATGATGTCAACATCAAAGAACTTTTGTATGTGCAGAAACAGTGTGAGCTTCTGGCTGCCTTGCAGGGAACCACTACAGCTTTTACAAACCTAACTTTCTGTATTAGTGTCTGAGGATTTCAGTGGGGGGGTGTTGTTGGTATGAGCTTCCTAATAGAAAGGACTGGATGCAGGGCCAGGTGTGGTGTTCCCAGTGGTTAAAACAACAAAACAGCAGAAACCAGCATTTCCTATAATGATACTAAAGTATGTGACCCACAGGGTGATGCTGACAGAGAGGGAGCTACTGTCCCCATAGCTCTTCTGAAAAATCTGTTCCTGCTCACATACCTTGTCCTCATGCTACATTTTCTTCCCTCGGGTCACTGTGGTATCTGTTGTGCAGCTCGGTATCAGGCATCTGGTGTCTGATTACAGCAATTATTTCAATTTCTAAGGCTACTGCTAGACAGTTTCTGCCAGTGTCGAGTATTTATAGGAAGAATGCCAAGAGTTTAATCATCTCACATACCTTTTAAATTATTGTTTTTTATATAGATGTAAAATCAACGGGAGTTTATTTAGGTGTGTGGGTTTTGTTCACTTCTAATGGTGACTTTTAAAATTCAGATAGAGAATTTTCTATATTTAATCTGGAAAACTATCATCTCTTCACCTTCTTCTCACTATTGTCAGAGAAGTGGGTTGGAAAGCTTTCATACTATCTGATAACTCTTCCAATCTGTGAGGCTTCATGGCATCACCTTTCTCTAAATACATATTCCCTGAGAATCTGTTGGGACAGGACTCAGGTGCTTCATCTCCTTCAATTATATTGTTTGATACAGCATGTTTGCTCTCTGCCTGCAGCAGCTGAGGTGTCTGCAGGGCCACCTTCCCCTGAGACAGCTGACATGCTGAGGCTGCTGCCTCCAGGCTGCACATGGGCCTGACATCTAGGAGCACAGCTACATGTCCTCTAGTGCAGCTGCTTGCCAGTGTGGTGGGGCTGCAGCACCACCTGAGCACACCCACCTTAGAACCTTCTTGAAGAGCTGGATGTTAAAAACCTCCCACTGTGTATGCACAGAGATGAGCATTGAATCAGCCAGCTCAGGACTTATAACCTGCTCTCCTCATTCCTCTTGGTATGGGACTGGGCATTTCCCACAGTGTCCCACCGGGCTAAATTAACACTTTCTTTGTAACAGCATTCTCTGTATGTACACACAACATTTTTATACATATGCTTTATAGTTTTTAACCTGTATAAAAATATACAGAATATCCTGGTCTGCCTTTCAATCTGATTTTGATCAGTTAAGCCTGTAGCATGATGCATTTTAGGCATAAATTATCTTGAAATAATGAGAGAATTAAAATGAATGAGGAAAAGTATACTTCAATTATTTTTGTGGACATCTTAAATCTCCTGTGATTGCATTTAGTTCTGAGAAAATAAGTTCTCTGCCTCCAACGTCAAGTAATTTGCCATACTAGAGTGATGGAAATATTCCCAAAGGAAGCTGCTGCTCTGGAAAAGGAAAACAGCATTAGACATTTAAAGCTTCAATGGTTAAAACGTTTACTTCATAAATATTAAAGCCAAGCCAAAGCTTCTAACTCTTCCACTCCTGTAAAGGATGGTGTTCAATCACAGTGGAGCAGAGAGGGTGTCAGTGAAGATGCTGGAAAGGATCGATGTAGTTCCCTAGCAACAGGGCTACGTGTCTGGGGTTCCTGCATCCGCAGGGACCCTCCTGACCCACTAAATCAAGGCAGCAGTTTTGCCTCTGCTGCCATTGTGCTTTCTTGGAACAAACATTTTCACTGTTTTTATTTCTCAGATCAACCCAGAGATAAGAGAAACAAGTAGCAGTGGGGTGGGAGGAAGCTAATTATATTGCCCCTTTAAAAAGGCAGCTGTGTTGTCTGTCAGGATAATCCTTTAAAGAAAGGTAGCTTTATGAGGGGAAAGGAACCTCAAATGCACTGATATAATTATTGCTTTCTAATGTCAAGTAATGGACCTGATGTTTTATCATAGAGCAATCTCAGTCCGTAGTCATGGAGTGTAGCTTCTGAGCAGAGGTGATATTAACTGTGTTCACAGGGCTGCATAATCGCTATGGGAAAAGCAGGCAGTGAAAAGCATACATGGCTTCTTTGTTTTGCCTTTCTTTTAACACTGTTGAACTTTATAAGTTAATTGTGGGTGGTAGCGTGAAAATAATTCAGTTTGCCATTATGGAAAAGGATTTTCAAGATTCTTCCATTCTATATGAGAAAGCATTGACTCAGTATGCATGTGCTTTTTTTCCTCCCTGTGCCACTCAGAGCCAATATGGCTCCAAACAAATCTGTTTTGGTTTCAAATTTGGTTGTCTAACCAAAAAATACAACAGGACAGGAGAGGCAGACAGATAAAAGTCAATTAAGATTAAATCTAAAGGTTTACTGAGACAATTTTTTTGTCTGGCAGTTGCAGAACAAAGTAGAAAACATTTTGCATCAGGATAGGAAGCACATTTTACTACTGTTATAGGAGCATGTGTTATGTATCAACCTTGATGCTGCCAACAAATTTAATGTGATTTATTGACAAATTTTAGTTTCATTTTTCTTTAAATATAGTATCATGAGTATATGTCCTGTATATTTTCTCTCTCTCTTGTTTTCTTTCTTCTCTTTAAAGAAGCCCCCAAGTCTCCCAGTGTTGTGTAAGACATGTGGGTGGTCTGTCTGAGCCCTGCATGACACAGCTGGGCCCACCAGAGACAGGTACTGGATGGCAAAACCAGCCCATTTCAGCAGCAAGGCTTCTTGCCACTAAACCTGTATGTTGAAATACCATGGGCTCTTTGTAAGCTGAGATTCATTCTTGTCCTTGTCTTAGATTTTTCTTTGTTACAAAATACACTGAAAATGCAGAAGACACTGGAATCATTAAGTGTTTCCTCTGACTGGTTAAAGATCATCTTAAGCCAATTGGTTTTAGTTGCCTTCACAGCATAGTTGTAATTAAAAACATTTATATAGCTTAAAAGTTCTTAAGAATCTGGAGGAAAATGTACCATCTGCTCTAGATATAGCAAGAATTGACTATTGCCTACCTCAGAAGAGATAACTAATAATTACAGGAGTCTCTAGTTTCTCCTATATCAAAATAATTTCAGTGCAGTATCTTAAAAGCAAATAGACTGAAGGTTTTAGAAGCCTTGTTGATGCTTTTTTCTTGATTATCTCTAGGCTAATTGACTTGTACAAATGTGACTCAGAGACGAATTGAGTGCTCAGTCACAAAGTAAGAAAAATCTTTCATCTTCTAAAGGATATGGCCATTAATTTCAAAAGGAAGTCTGAGGCCACCAACCCTGTCAAGAGAGTAAATGAGGGCAAACAGAAGTTGAAATAAAGATGAAAATTCAATGAATCCTATATTTATTTTAAAAATATTAGTACTATAATAGGCTGGACTAGTTGTACTACCTCCTCTTTAATTTTTTTTAAACTAGTAGTCAATATCCAAACTCCATCTGAGTAGTTTAGGGTGCATGCACTTCACATTTATCACTTCACTGTGTTACCAAGCCAGCCCTCCTATTCTGAGAGAGATGAAGGCCAAGGCAGTATTTCTCAATAACCTTCCTCTTTCCATGAAGCACTTCAGGACATGGCAGGGTTACATTATTGTGAATCCCTGGATGAACATCATTCCACAGCAATTCCTCTCTGTTAGCTGAGGAGCAGGGTTTTACATTTTGGATTTTGCCTACAGGAAGATTTTTGACAGAGGACAAATATGGTCATACAAGCTGACTGCTGCTGATATAAAGAAAAGCTCTGCCCTGTCTCTATCCTGTGCAGAAAATTACTCTACAATGAGTCCTAATAATATTCTAAAAGTTTCTAGGTTTTTCCTTGGCCTGAGGAAAATTTTGGCTTTAGTCAACTCTATACCTTAGCAAAGGGGCCTGCCAGAAGCAATGGATTTTATTAGAGCTCACCAGTTGTTCACCTATATAATCACCCCAAAGAAGTTCTGCCACCTAATATAGACAAAAGCAGGCTTGGCATAGTTACAGCCTGTGGTGAGGGGAAAATGTCTGTCCCTCCACCTTCTATCAGACTGGTGAAACAAGGGAAACAAAAACAACCCTTTCCTCCACTGCAGTCCTGCCCCAGTCAGTCTGAGCTGGACACCTGTACTCAACTCTGGGTGTGGGCTCCTTACCAAAGACTCAGGTCAACACACAGGCAGCAGCTATGACCCAAAATGGAAAGGAAGGCCATTTTTATATAACTTTATCTGAAAAAAAGAAATACCCTGGGATAGGGAAAGTCTCTTTTTTGACAAGCAAACGTCTTGACTGATCCACTGTGAAAGATGGAAAAACCTCCCATGCCTCCAAAAATATACAAGAGTAATTGAACAATTTGGGCTCACTGAGGTGTGGAGGGCACAGCTAAGAAGTGCTGGCACAATTCTTCAGGGCTTGACAGCTCTTTGGGAAGAGTCTATTTTTTAGTGAGCTGCTCATTAATCAGGATTCTCTGTAACACTTGGGATAGCCCCAGGACCTTAATCAATTGTCTTTTCTCAGTAGGAAACTAGACAGTCTAGCAAAATGCAATGTTGGTGCTCACAAAAGGCCACCCCCTGGCACTGGGTTGTGTTTATAGGGTGTGAGACTCTTCCTGGGTGCTATATGCAGTCAGACTACAGATTTGTTTAAGGACAGCAAACAGTCAATAACAAAACCTTGGGCACATTCATGAGTAGTGGCAGCAGTTCTGGATGTAATTTGCTAGGTCTCAAAGATTCTAATGATCTGGTAGTCCTAATTTTACCTTTTTTCCCCCACTTTGGTGGCTGGTTGAGAGAAATACAGGCTATTCTTTCAATTGAAAAGTAAATTTTTTTGTCTTTGTGGTATTAATAAAAATCCACGCTCCTTAAATACCTAGTTCATTGTTTAGCAATGATGGGTAGAATAATGGAAGTGTAAAATATTTGCTGTGATTCAAAAAATATTTGGGATTGTTTGTTAAGTAGCACAGCCATGTGATAAGTTAGTGTATTACATCAGGGTCAAATGTGTTTAGATAGATGATGAGAATGATTTAACTCTGGGGTATAAGCTGTGTTTCATCAAGGTATTTGTTGGCTTTTGCTGATTTGTCACCAAAGAGTTTATAAGATACTGTAAAGTCACTTTGTCCAAAACCACATTGTAAATGTGGAACTGAGGTACTTCCAAATGTATTGCAGTTCAGGGGAATAAGGTGTCTGGAACACAATATTGAATAAATATGGGCAAAGAAATAAATTAAAATTTTTCGGCTATGAAAGAGACTGTTGGGAAAAAATGCTTCACAGGTTTATCCAAGGTGACACCTTGATTGGATTTGATGATGCTGATGGGTCCTTTCCAATTCAGAATATTCCATGATTCTAATGTCTTTAGAAGCAGTTGGGACTTTTGTTTTATGAGTCCAACATTTTTCACTATGCACAAAATAGCAAACTGCTGGCAATGGTTTGCTTCAGAAAGGTGCTTTTTAGTAATAATAATAATAACAACAGCAGCTACTTTACTTTCTAAGTTTCTCTTGACCTAAGTGCATACTTTCTACAACACATTGCAATAGTCAGAAAGGAACCAGCAAGAGTGGCAAAGATTAAGCAGGCACTGTAAGATCTCAGTTCAGTCTGAGTCATCAGTATCTTTCTCTCTATGTGTCAATACTGCCATTCCAGGCTTCTCAGTCAGATTCATTCCACTTCTTGCATATATTTATTTATTATTATCATCATGTATGTTATATATACAGAGTTGTAGAAGAGCAATTGTTTTCAGAGGTAGAACATCTGTTTGCATAGAACAATGTTGAAGACTATAAAATTTAACTAATCAATATGGTAATAAGAGGCTTCTAGTGCAAACCCCTACAGATGACCTGAATTTCCAATGCAGGACACCAAAACACGGTAAATATCCTGCTGATCTGCTATAATTCTACCATCATCTAGAAGAAGCAGTGCTGATAAGACAGAAAAAGAGTTAAAGGACATTGTTAATTTCATATGTGGTCCAGTATTACCTTTTAAGTATTTGACATTTCAAAGAAAGAAGTGTAAATGAAAACACAGATTGAGGCCAGTACTTTTCATGGTCACGTTATAAACAATCTTCCCCTTTCACTATCTATAAGAATTATTTCACACCTTTGCTCTGGAAGTGATGATTCAGACCTTTTGGCATTAGTCATTAATCAATAAATTATGTGGTTGGAATAATGTTGGAATCTTATGACTGTGGTCCTTAAAAATACAGGAAAAAAATGTCCTTTCATTCTCTTTTTTTTATGCTCTGAGTGCAGTTAATGTTACTGTTTTTTCTGATGACTGTCATCCTGTATTCATCTGTACTCTTGAATCTATGGCTTAAATCCAATTCAAATGTGTGGATTCCTGCAATGTGAGATTTCAGTGGGGCTGGAAACAGTATCAAAGAGCAAAGAATCCTGAAGCTTCTTATTTTAAGAAATTTTGATCTGTTATAAAAAACAATATATATTTTTCTCCCATCTATTTTGCAATCAGCTGACATGCATTCCTCATATAGTTAAATGGACCGACTTAGAGATTTCACATCACAAAACTTAAATAAATTTGTTATTTTAATTCCAGTGACTTCTAGAGGCATTAACTGAGGTGTGGCAATTTTAGATATTAGACATTTTTCTTCTAAGAGATGTATCCCAGCATTCTTAAAGACCTCCTATACAAGATCTTATACAGCCTAGTTACTCTTTGCCTCTGTACTCATTGCTGCAGGGTTACTTCACAGGCTAAAACATACAAAGGAGGGGGCTATTATATTAATTATTATTGTCTCTATTTTCCAAAGTGTTTCCTGGGTTTGCCCAAACCTCAAGCAATTCTGTGGCAGAGCCAAACATATGGATTAAGCAGAGTAATTTTCATAATTTCCTTTATGGCTTTTGATTGAAGTTTGCGTTGCCTCCAAAAAAAAAAAAAAAACCAGGAGAGGGCAGATACACAAATGTGTAAAGTAATCTTAGCAAAATTTTTATACTGGTGATGACAATGTGTAGATTTGTTTTCATATGTAACTTGCAGTGACGGAAGTCAACCACATGGACTTTTACAACAATTTAAACTACAAAGTGAGAAAAAAAGGGTGAGTCAGCTGTATAGCACTGAACTTTGACCTTCCTTGTGTCTATTTTTAAGTGACCTAAATCACAGTGAGTATTGATTTCTTTCTCATGGAATAGTTCAGTGAGACTTTAGCAAAGTTCTCACAAAGATTTTTTCAGTAGGATAAATGAACACACATTTCATGCTTTGGTATTCATGAAAATTCCCTGGGAACTCAGAGTAGCAAAGTTTAATATTTTACACCACTGTCAGTCCGAAAGGACATCTGCTCCATTTGAGCAGATGATATTAAAAATAGACATTAAATGATACTAAAAATAGAGAGAAAAACCCAACAAAACCCAGTAGAAATGTGGTTTCCCTATTGACTTTGCAATTTCAACTATTTATATTTCACGTTGTTCCTTTGTACAGGATAATAAGATGTAAGCTTAGGAGTGTATTTCCACCCCTACTATAGGTATTAATTAAAAGGGAGACACTGTCACTGTTAATTTCACAAAATATCTTTATTTGAAAGGTATTATATTCTAAATTGCAAATAAATGCTATTTAGAACTATTTGGATACTCATCACTTTTTTCTTCCTCATAATGAGGCTCACAGCTATTTCCATCCCAGTTTTTGAGAGGAATGACTGCAGAAATAGGAATAACCAGATAGTTTAATGCCTTATTTTAAAAGTGTTACTAGGATTAATTGCCATCAGAGCAATGCCATCTGTCATTGTCCCACAACAACATGTAAGCATCCAATTAGCAAATTCAGGATGCAGTTTAATTAATCAAATGCAATGTTTCAAATTTAAGACTCCTTATTTCTCTATTCACTTCAATAACCCCTTATTTCATTTAATATGGTCTCATCTCAGCCTTCTTTTTTCTCCTCTTTGTATTACCTCAGCTTCAGCTTGCAGGTTAGAGTTGCAATTAGAAAACAATATTTTTCACATTTTTATGCACTTCCTATTATTTATACAAAGACCTAATTTCAAAATATGGTAAGTAGTCTTTTTATTCAAAGTACAACCTAAGTGAGAAGATTAATTATGTTTTTGGCATTCACATTTGAAAAATCAAAGTATTTTTGGTTATAGCTGCCTAGGCTTTATTCATGTACAGGTTAAAATGTCAACAAATTTCATTAAGCAACAACTTTCATTCATTATCTTTATTCTTCTAATGAAAGAATCTGGTAGGTTCTCTTTCCTATGTACATTCATGATTCGATGAAAGTCAAAGAGATTGTGTTGAAAGAGAATATTGAGGAAATTGGTTTCTAGGCTTGGATCATTTTGTAGTAGGAGAAGGTTTTTTCATCAAATTTGATAAATAACTTCACTGATAAATTAGTTTTACTGCTATAACACTGTGTGCCATGATGTGATAGAATATTTCCAAAGCACATATTACTCCTGGTGATGATAGCAGAAGGGCTAAACTTTCTTCACTATTTGATCCTGCAGGAATGATTTTGTAGCTTCTCTTGCTCAAATGGTCAGCAGTAGATATTAATTCCATCTCATCATTTTATTCTGCTGCTGTCAAAATAATCACAGTGGAAAATAATTCTTTCTGAAGATGCTTTATAAGAAAAGAGATGGCATTTTGTGTTCTGAAATGTTTGTATTGAGTGGACTGGTCCTAGATTATTCAAAGGTAATAAATGGTAATCACAATACTGAGGAAGACATCTGGCCCCCAAAGCAGGAATGTATATTTTGGACATTACAGGGACAGCCTTACATTTTTATTATTTTTTATATTGAACACTAGCCTACTTTCTCATCATTTGTTTAAAGATAATTCCAGAAACACATTTAAAACAAATGGACAGGAAAAAGAGTGATTAAAACAACCTTTTGATACTTGCAGCCGTCATTCATTACAAATCGTCTATCATTCCTAAAAGTTATGCAGCTCTATTACCACCCAGAACATAACAGGTATTGCTTGACTTGCATCCTGGAATTAGGGCAATTGAGACAAAAGTCTTTCTGCAATTCCTTTGACCCCTTCCTAATCTGTGCTAATTGCTGGGTCAGTATTCTGGGGGAAAAAAAAAGTAACAACAAATCCCATATTTAACATGATGCTGAAGTGGTTTCATACGTAACCCTGAATGCTAGCACTCTGAGATCAGTGACTGTAACCCCTAAATCTCATTTCCACCCTCTTTCACATACACATGTTCTTTGGTCCTTTCAGTAACAGTGTGTGAGTGGCAATAAAATTACAGGCTATTTTGTGCAGCAGAGTGCTTAAAATACCAGACCAGAGTGATGAATGTCTATAGGGAGAGCTGGTTTAAATTGTGGTCAATACTATGGATCAGATTAACAAAAAAAAAAAAAAAAAAGGATCTTTAAGAAATACAATTCGTTATTAAGCAAGACTTAATTGCACTTCTGCTTCATCCCTGATGTCTCAGAGCATGTTTTTTCCGGAAGAGAGAAACCTTCTATATCTTGCCATACCACCCGGCTCCTGCATAAAATGATCCCTAAGTTTCAGCCCTTGACCCTCAGCTGTGTTACCTTTGGGCTGAAGCACACAGATCACATCTTCAGAGATCCTTCACCTATGAATGTAAATTCCTTATTTTTCCTGTGTTATTGAAAGACTTCTTCCAGTGAGTGCACATGAAAAGTAGGAGCGGCAGGAGGACAGCAGGATCATGCCTTGAAAATGCTCTGCTATTTACCAACACAGGAAAAAATGAATTCACTCTATACTTGCAAACACAGAAACACGTAAGGTTTTGTACTCTTTTGCCTCTTCAGCATTTTCTCACAAGTTTTAAAATAGCTATAAGCTGTTGGTACATGCTAATGTAGGCTGGCATTCACACTTTCATCACTGATCTTTCCTCACTGCCCTCTTCACCATTAAGAAGGATCTGGGTTGGGCTTTCTCAGAAGATTTTGTATTCATTCATCACTGCAAAAATGCAGTTCCACAGATATCTGATACTTCTCATAGGAGTAACTATAGAAATTTTAAAGGTCTTGTTTTAAATAGGAAAGGAAAGTTTCCAGAAAAGGTAAGCTATCCAAGCAATGCAAAGACCTTGATATACAAAGCAATGTGATCATTAAGAGGGACATGCAGATGAGGCTGTGATCCAAAATTCACTCTTTAGGTTGCTGTCTGATCCTATAGGACCTGCCTTCCTGAGGGCTGTGAAGTAGATAAGATTAAAGCATAGACATAGTAGCTGGTCATAATTTTCTTCTCTGTTACATGGCACTATGCTTCACTGATCATATAGAGATCAAGATAGGATTTTTTGATAATATATCATAATATTTATGAAAAATTTGCATATATATCTGCTGTTGTATATCTATGAAGAAGAAAGAAAACACTACGTTGTTGACTATCACTAGCAGAAAACCACGTTAATCTTTAACGTATCAATGACTAAATAACAATTTTAATATTTTTTGTTTAACTATCTTTTGACACATCATTTTTTACATGAGGTTCAGTAAAGTACAGTGTTCAGTTTTTGTCAACAACTTGCATGGCTCAGTTTTTATGTCAGTTTTGTAATCACTGCACTGAAGTAAGAACAGAGTTTATATATATATATATATGTATGTATGTATCTGTTACTGTCAACGCAAGGGTAAGTCTGTCAAAATGTTTGTTAAAACTGAATTCTACTGCTCAGCTGATGGGCAGTAGACTGCTGATTGATTTTCATGACTGATTGAAGGACCTGGTTTGTTTGGATGACGTGTCTGCTGGAGAGACAATGCGAAGTCTGGTTTGGGTACAGCCTCCTGAAGATAATTTAATTTCTCTGTGCAAAAAAAATAGTGCTTTTGGAAATCACCAAAGTTCAGAGGTGGTAGCTGTCTTTTCTTGGTTATCTGGTCTGTGATGGACATTTTGTAATTTCCAGCATGAAAGGCAGAACTGAAAGTTTATCAGAAAACAAGCAGAAAAAACCTGTAACAGTCAATGAATAGCACAAGACCTCATGGAGGGGGCAAGGCCCTTTCACTAGCAAGCTGAATGTGAATTTGAAATGCAAATGCAGCTGGTGATGTGTGGCTATGACCAATATTTACTCCATAGTTCCTTAAATACTGCATCAACAGAGAGAGGTTTAGGATAAGGATACTGAGAGAGTTGGCATTGTTCAGCCTGAAGAAGAGAAAGTTCCAGAGAGACCTTACAGCAGCCTTCCAGTACCAAAAGGAGCCTACAAGAAAGATAGAGAGGGATTTTTAACAAGGCCATACAGTTCCCACAGAACAAGGGGAAGTGGTATTAAGCTGAAAGATTGTGGGTTTAGATTAGACATTAGAAAGACATTTTTTACTATGAGGGTGCTGAGGCATGGGAACAGGCTACCCAGAGAGGTTATGGACACCCCGTCACTGGAAGTGTTCATGGCTAGGTTGGAGGGAGCTTTGAGCAACCTAGTCTAGTGGAAGGTGTTCCTGCCAATAGTAGGGGGGTTGAAACGAAAAGATTTTTAAGGTTCCTTCCAACCCCAACAATTCTGTGATTCTATATTCTATTATTCTATGATTCTGTACTCTTATCCCTTTAGCCTGCAGATTTTCTACTTTTCTGCTGCCAGGAGAACTTAAAGGAACATATATTTCACTCATGTTTTCCACAGCCAGCTTTGGGCATTATGGATTCACCATGCCATAACAGCATTTATTTTAGTTCATACCAGAAAGAGGCACATTTAATCTCAAGATTCTCTAAAGTGAATTTATTGATTCAGTGCAACACAGACAACATCAGAACATCTTTTTACCCCTTTTTTTTCTCTTCTCCCTGATGTGTGCACTGTGTACCCTTCAGCCTTATTTAGGTTGTTTTTTGTTCTTTCTCTGGTCTTCCTTTCTCTCTCTACTTCCTTTTATCCTTGCATAACAGACACATGAGTGTGCATCAGTTTTCTTTGCATTCAGAATCTGTTGTCCATGGCACAAAACACTAAAGTTGAAGAGCAGAGAAACGCAATTATGGCAGGACAATATCCTGCCTTGGAGAGGCTTCAGAACAAACTCTGATATGTAATGAATCAATATACAGTTGCCATGGCAACCTTCAGGGATCACATTTGACCTTGCTACCATGGAATCCTTCCCTTAAGAAATAGGCAAACAAGAGTGTTTGCTGCATGAGCCTTCATACTCCTGATCAAACCTGAACCCCAAGTTCTGAACAGCTTTGCAGCACCTGCGGTGTCATTACTATAAGAAAAAAATAGTGCATTAAATTGTGGGTCCATGTTTGATGTTTCTTTGAGGACACAGTTATGGAAACAAATTGGAATTCTAAGCACCTTGGGATCAGATTCTGCCTGTAGAGAATGAGTTGCAGAAAAAAACAATCAGAAGATCACATTGTCTTTCTGTGAGTCTGTTGTGTTTTATTATACTATCTTAAATCATGGCTTTGGGAGAAGGGATTAACAAATGTAGTGAACATGCATCCTGTCTAATCTTGGGCTGTAGGATCTCTTGTGTCTGCGAAACACTGAGCTGTAGTCAACTACTTATTACTGCCTTGCAACAGTTAAGAATGCACTTCAAAATATGCCAAAAGCAAAAAAAAAAAAAAAAAAAAACAAAAAAACTAAACAAGAGTTTGGGGGGAATAACTGTGGTATTCCCATTGACCTTGGGGACTAAGCATTGCCTCCACTGATGCTTTGAGACCAAAGTGTAAGCTATACACAAATTACTTAATGCCTCTTGCCTTCTTGTTTTGTGGTATTCACCACATGCTGGCAGTTCAGATCCTTGTTGTTTCAATAATACTTCTCTTGATATACAGCTTCTTACTATTTCCTGACTGTTAATTTTTACAGGCTTTCCTTCTTGAATTACTGGCACATGGCATATTACAGTTTCATTCTCTTACAACTGTGCTGTTTGAACACATAAAAAAATAAAAGCTTGTATTATGCCTAGGGACACTTTAAAACACCATCTAATAAAAATCTTTAATATGTAGTTCTTGCTCTTTGGGAAGGTTTATGTACAGCAGCTTTGTGTTCTGTTCCCTGGTGAGTCTTTGTATGGAATTATATCTGACCTCAATATCAAGCAGATCAAATTGTTTGGGTTTCTTATTCCCTGCAATTTTAGTTTTTTAGGTATTTTTTTTTTTTCTCTGAAAGGATTATAAAACACAGAAAAATGAAATCACTGCCTCTCAGCTGAGGAGAAATGTTAATACTAAGAAACCTGCTAGTTTACTGAAGTGTGTCAATGGATTTTCAAGTGACAGGAGGCAGGAGGTGATGAAATGTGTGTAAGTTAGTATATGTACATCTTTCTCTGTGCTCACTTTTTTCTAGATTCGCCTTTTGATTGGCCTTAACATAATTAATTGTACATATTTTTGCTTTTGGAAAACTTTTTCTTATAATGTGGTTACTTTTCAGGATAAGAAAAATATAAGTTATGGGGAAATATTTGATTTCTAATTAAATTTAGGTTTCTGAATGATTTGCACTTTTGCAAAAAGTATTCCATTAGGAGTAGGGTGCTGGGTGCTGTGTGTTAAATTGGCCTAAGGCAGTAAGATCTACAGCCTCTCTGTTATCATCTGCATCCTCTTTTTGAAAAGAGAAAACTTCATTTGAAAATAATTTTGTAGATGTAAGAAAAATCTTTGTGATATTTTTCAGCCCTTTTGAGTGCACTCATTCTATCAGATTTTCTACTTGTTGCATTTCTTTGGAGTCCCTTTATATTTGCTTAATAGTGTACTCTTAATAGTAGCCCATGTGTGATTTACTTTGTGTATCACTGGAAAAAATGAAACCCCAGACGATTAATGGTACAGTAAAAACTGTTTTCTCTAACAAATTAGAAAATAATTTGTAAAAATTGTTTATCATTATAGAAACAAAATCTGGCTATCTTATGCAAGGGGTTTAGATCTGTTTAAGTAAAGCACAAAATTGAATTTTGTGCTTCTTTCACAGTTTTATTCTGCAGGCAGTTCATCTTAGATTTGACACTTTCCCACAGTTTTTACTGTTAAATAGTGCCCCAATACTGTTTTATATTATATTGCAGTGTTTTATTTTCCAGTTCTCACCTTTTCTTTCATTAAGATAATGTACGTAATATGGCTATAGTTACAGTGTTTGACCTTTCAAATAACTGTACTCTTTCTAAATATTAGTCCAGTTGGCAAGAAGTTAATGTCTTCAACCTGTGTTTTATGTCAGCCTACTTAGCTCTGTGAGGAACTAGCAAAGCTGGGACAGGATAGCTTCCCTGAGATAAGCTCCTGCAGGCATGGAGGCGCCTAATGTTTGTACATCACTCTGATATCAGATAGGTTTGAAGAAATCTTCCTCATTCAATATTTTTAACGCACCCTAAGAAAGATAGAAAAAATATGTACAGAAGGCAGCATGAACTTGCGCTGTTCCATAAAAATTTCTGACATGATCTCACGTATTTCTGTTAGTTCATATGAGCACATAAAACTGCTTTTATCAATACGCTGAGAGGCCTTTAAGATACCACCTCTGCTCCATTCAGCAAGGCATGCTGCAGAAAAACTGATGTTTACCAATTGCCAAGAGGCTCCTGCAGCAAAGGCAGCTCTGACTAGAGAGAAGAAAATATTCTTAATGATGGTGGTGGTTTTGGAGGGCCAAACAGAGGAACTCTTGGGGTCCCTTTCAGCTGAAACTGTTCTATGATATATGGTTTTTTTCTTATGTAAATAGAATGAGTCCCTTCTGTTTCTGTTTTATTGCTAAGAAGCTTCCTGGCACACTGCTTTGTGGTACAAAGCAGTATATCTTCTGCTTAAGCTTCCATTGCTAAACCATTAATACTTGGTTTTCATTCATTCTTCTTTCTTTGGTATAAGAATTGCCAAACCACCCCTCAGTACATATTCCCTACCAGGCAAAACCAGATTAGAAATATCTGCAAGGCTCCATTTATCAGACTTTTGAACTCCGTGCTACTGAGAGGGGTTATTTAGCACCTTATGGGCCTATTCAGTTGTAATCCTTCATAACCTGCCTTTTCTTACTCCTTGCCTGTAGGCTTTTATTCTCAAAAATACAATTAGGAGGTTGGTTGCCAACAGAGGAGGTGTTGGGGCAGGGTAGAGAGTGAGAAATATGATGGAAATGGGGAAAGGCTGACATCAGTGAGACAGAGGAAGGAAGCATGAAGCAGCTTAGGAAAAAGATGCAGAGGAGCATGAGGAAGACCCAGGTAGGAAATACACTAACCTATCAAAACAGTAAGAGCTGAAGATCAAGGCAACATCTGTCATAAGAACTGGATGGATCCTTGAAGCCTGTTTAGCTTGCAGAAGATGGAGGGACCTAGCATGTAATGGTTAGGAAAAGGATTTAGCAAAGCTGGAAGCTAAAGAAGGCATATTCTTTCTAAAGCATAAAACAAAAAATACCATGTTTCAACACTACTTTCTTTAACTGGGGTCTCATGTTACACTAGTGTCAGATGAGGTTTCTCACCTCTCAGGTCCATCTGAATGGCACAAGTATTACTCAGTGTCTTTGTATCCTACAGCAGAAGTTCACTTTTCTTCCTCTCTCACAAAATCTCACCATAAGCCCAGCCATGACCGTGTGGCTACAGAGGTCATGCAGGCTGTCAGACTTGCAGACCTGAGTGACAAGGATGCTACACCCCATGGCCATGCCTCAGTTTTGCTTTCTGTCAGCCAGTGAAAAGCCTGCTGCTTTTCCAGGGCCAGCACAAGCAGGGGAGCACCATGGGTGGCTGAGTTGTGACAGGGAGCAGTGGCTGGTGGGGATGGTAAAGCAGGCTGCCTTGGCCACTAGCAGTGATTACACTCTCCCATTTCCCTGTGGGGAACAGAACTTTCCAGGGCTTTGCTTTCTTCTCTCTCTGTATCGCTTCTTTTCTCTTCCCCATCCTGCTTCCTCCACTCTTCTCCTTCCCTTTACTGCAGCAGAGTAGTCAATACACATATCTGGGTGGACAGTTTATGTTAGTTGCACAAATAGAAATTTAGAACTGATTCTCCCTTTGCTTCTCCCAGCTGGATTTTGTTCCTTCTGATAGTTTTAACTTAGCCACATTTGTTGAATGTGGCTTCTCTTAATTTCATTCATGTTAACTGGCAGAATACAACTTCACTATGCCTCACACAAGGGTAAGAGAAATGTTTCAGACAAGAAGCTAGGTTGGCCAAAATCATTCAGGTTTCAGCCAAGTCTGTGCTAAATTTGCTCACTAGTTTCACAAAACCCCACTAACAAAAGATCTTTCCTGCAGAGCAATACTGAGAGCTGAAAAATAAGTTTGAAATAAACATTCAAGGAACTTCATATAATCATAGAATGGTTTGAGTTGGAAGAGATCTTAAAGATTTTCTAATTCCAATCCTCCTGACATGGACAGGGGCCATTTTTCTCAGGGCCCTGTTCAACTTGGCCAGAAATGGCTCCAGGGATGGAGCATCCACAGCTTCCCTGAGCAGCCAGTTCCAGGTCTAATTTAAACCTACACTCTTTCAGCTTAAGGCCATTCCCCCTTGTCCTATCACTACAAACCCGTGTAAAAAGTCCTTCTCCATCTNTGGCTTCTCTTAATTTCATTCATGTTAACTGGCAGAATACAACTTCACTATGCCTCACACAAGGGTAAGAGAAATGTTTCAGACAAGAAGCTAGGTTGGCCAAAATCATTCAGGTTTCAGCCAAGTCTGTGCTAAATTTGCTCACTAGTTTCACAAAACCCCACTAACAAAAGATCTTTCCTGCAGAGCAATACTGAGAGCTGAAAAATAAGTTTGAAATAAACATTCAAGGAACTTCATATAATCATAGAATGGTTTGAGTTGGAAGAGATCTTAAAGATTTTCTAATTCCAATCCTCCTGACATGGACAGGGGCCATTTTTCTCAGGGCCCTGTTCAACTTGGCCAGAAATGGCTCCAGGGATGGAGCATCCACAGCTTCCCTGAGCAGCCAGTTCCAGGTCTAATTTAAACCTACACTCTTTCAGCTTAAGGCCATTCCCCCTTGTCCTATCACTACAAACCCGTGTAAAAAGTCCTTCTCCATCTTTCTTGTACAAACCTTTCAGTACTGGAAGGTTCTATAAGGTCTCCCCAGAGCCTTCTCTCCTTCAGGCTGGTAAACACCAACTCTCTCAGCCTATCTTTACAGGAGAGGTGCTCCAGCACCTCTGCTCATATTTGTGGCCCCCATCTGGACTCAAATATGCCCATCTTTATAAATATCCCCATATCAGACAGGTCTTTGTTCCAGTTATGAGCAGCAGAGCCATATCTGGAAGCCATTCAGATCACAGATCACTGACTCTACCCAATTTCTCCCCTGCTACTGATGCCTTAGGTTTTAGCTTTTATGTTTTTTAGATTCTGTACTGTTTTAGTGTGTAGTTCCGAGCTTCATATTAGGGGATGGTAAGCTCTTTTCACAGAGTAAGTAGACAAAACAATTCCTTCTCTAGCTGGGGACCAAGGACAAATGATCCAAATCTCAGGCCCAAGAGCATAAACAATGGTGGACTGAAGAGAGAAAAACAAGAAGGATGGGACTTCTTAAGCTAAAGCTATAATTGGACAATTAACTCTAATATGAAAATAGACCAGAACTTATAAAAGTGTGAAACCCCATGGCCAGTCGTCCATTTTGTGACCATTTTGGGTTCATTTTGGGTGTAGCCCTGGCTGGGTTCTTGTACTGCCCAAGGTGGATCCATTGAGGCCTTTTAACAAATACCTACTTTATTTTTTAACTCCATTCTAGGTCAGCCTTCACAAGGCATCATTACCATGACAGTGGTCACTTGGAAGGGTGGTCTCTACATTCCCACATTTCTAGCTGAGGCCAGATCTTCACAGACTCCAATGTGGTGATGAGGATATTTCCAAGAAAAGCAAGAAGCCCCCTTCACTAGATTGTTTTCTGTTTGCACAAGTAATTTATATTGGGTTAAAGGGGAATGTTGCAAGGCCTATTTTAAAAGAATAAATCCTGACTTGGGAAAAATGTCAAACAGCATCAGAACAAACTGATGAAATTCTGTTTGAAGAAAATGCAGTAATTTTTCAGTTGGCACTAGCCAACTGAAATCCAGTCTTATATACAGCCAAAACGGAACCAAAAGTATTACCTACAGGTTTCTCATTTATTTTTACTGCATTTAGAAGCTAATTGCAATTATTTTTATTAGACATAAAAAATCCAGACTTGCAAAGTTCATGGAGAAGAACAGGCCAAGCAGTTAGATACAAAGCGCAGTGCTTCCTTCAGCTTCCTTTGGATCCCGTGTGTTAAAGGTCTCCTGTGCAGAGAAGGCTGAGGAAGCCATTTCAAGAGCACAGCAAGATTTCTAATTCTTAGGTATGATCAATGCTACACATTCTGGAGTGCCATCTACTGGCTTTTCATTAACTATTTACATACTCAAACAGAAAATGCTCCTGTAACCTCAGGTGTAATCAAACAAGACAGAATCCCAGTAGGATGGTTCCTGTATTTCAAAATCTAATGCAAGGGACTGTTTCTCAAGATGTGCTCTCTCTCCTAGTAGAATAATAGAAAAACAAAGGAGAAAATCCCTAACAATTTTAAATATAAGCCAAGAAATTGCGTATTTTAGTCATTCTCAAATGCAAGCATGTTGACAGGAAATAAAATATATTCAGTACCTATTTGCCTACTGTCACCAGGAAAATGAAATTTTCTTTAAATCAAAGTTGAATGGTTTTGTTTTTTGAAAGAAAATGTTGAATTTATTTTGGTTCTATGTGCAATATTTTAGTTTATTCTAGTTTCAGAGGTGTGAAATAAGTTTTTGTCTTTTTAAGAGGAAAATTCCCATAAACTTTTTAGACCAAGTACTCATTTTAAAATGAGAAAATAATTTATTACCAAAGAGCATTAAATGTAACATTTTTTGTATTTTCAAAATTAAACGCATAAATTTTATTTAATTAGCATGACACATCATGACATATTCCAAAATCCCCAAGTCCAATAATTTTTTTTTTCCATTGGTAGATGAAAGGCATGTGATGTTCAGTAGAGAATTTTCTGGCCCAGCTGTAGACTGTAGATTTTTTTCTCTATTTAGATTTGGCTAAAAAATAAAAAAATAAAAAAATAAAAGGCAATTTAGCACAACTTTGTGTTTTTAAGACAAGACTTGCACATCCTTTTTTGAACTGTACAGATAAAGTTCATTGTATCTAATAAGAGCTTGAATCTTTCCTGCCACATTAGTGTTAGCATGATTCATCTAACAAGTGATAAAAATTGTAATTGGGAAATGTTTTTGACTCTAAGAGTCCAATTTTTCACATTTGTGCTCTCAGCTTACCACCACTACTGAGAAGATAAAGTTGTATTTTATTACTAGGCTTGACCTGTCAGGATGATGCTGATTTAGTTTGGAAAGTATTTTCAGACCAAAACTCCCAGCCAGATTTGAATCCACTCCATTGCATTATGCCACTAGACCTGTCACTTCAGGGATGATGTCTGAAAGGCTGGTGTTATAAATAGGGAGAAAAGGATTGTTATAATAGTCTCTGGTCCAAGGCTGTAGTGAAAATGGGCATGTGGAACTGAAGTTGAAATGAACTCCTTCTAGCATTTCTAAACTGATTGAGTGGGTTGGTGAGAGAAAGGAATAGAAGGTCTATTACAACCCTTTTTCCCTCTGTTTTCCTGCTAACACTGTCTGACAATGAATCCCCAGGATATATAAAATTTTCAGGTTCACAAGGGCATGGAAAGACCTGGTTTGTTACAGGGCAACAGGAGAAAATGAAGTGCACTAAAAAATGTATCTCTGTTTCCTTATGGTGTGGGGGTAGTAATTGCTATTTTAAAAATAAATGACAAAGGTGTAATATCACAAGCTTTTGAAATCAAAGTCATCCTCAATGCAGTCAATAGCAAGCCTCCATTATTTGTCCTACTAAGAAGACTTTTTTTTTGCAAGTCTGTATCTGGTAATATAAAGAGGGAATTAAAACAACAGAAGCTGCCACACACTATTTTTCTCAAGGCTAATTTCCTCAAAGGAAAGGGCTTGCAATTTCATCTGTCTAGCCTATGTAAACAAGACCTGATAACATGAAAACTATTTTCCATCTCTTTGTTTTATGGACGAAATGTTTTTCCATATCTGTTGCTTAATCCCAAGGTCTGGCAAAGCAAGACAAAACTCTGCCCAGCCTTCCAAATCCCAATAGTCTGCCCAACCTGTTGTTTTCTGGGATTCTTTGAAGTTGTTTAAATATGTAATTTCATTGGTCATTGTTAAATTTTATAATGATTCCTCTAAGCAATTCTTTTTATTCCAATAATTCCAGTCCATAAAATTTCCCATCATTAGAAACTGGATAAAACAAAAAACCCAAAACAACCCCAAATTGTTTAGTTTAGAATACTTATTTGAGTTCAAAATAATGTTTTAGTTACTCCTGTTCTCATCTACATCTGAAAAGTTCTGTCCCTGGGCAGGTCTGTTCTCTGTCATAGATTGTTATTTGTGCTTTCATGTAAAAATTTTGAGATTTGTCTGTTTTATAGCTATTCCCATGATGATAATTTTGGTTTCTCTCCTTATAAACTGTCATGCATTTCAGCGCTCTGCCTGCTAAATCTTCTTGTTTGGCAGTCTCACACTGAAAACAGTTAAGCTGTTCTTCATGAGCAGCACTTTTCTACAATAGCTTTAAATATAGATCCCTGTTCAGTAAGTGTTTAATGATTTTTTGTCTTTCTAAACATTACAATCCTGTTTTTGTAATAAGTTGCATTTTGCTGCTTGAGGAAGACACATTCTGTGGCAGTACACCAGGAAGGAAGCAGACATCTAGTTACTGACATTTCAAGCAGCACTCTTCAAAGGCAGATATGTTATCCTTTTGAGACAGTAGCTGACAGCTTGCATTACTCAGGTATCTCTTCTTTCACCACAGTTATTGTTCTGTCCTTTAAACTGCTCAGTTATGTGTCCTATGACCTTGTGAGTTAGCAGCTGTTAGTACAAATGGGAAGAAGACCCAAGCATTGAATCCCCCCTTGAGAATCAGCCCTTGATATCTGGCACTTCTGCTCACTGGCACATCGATTGCATAGCAATTAATCTTGAAGTCTGATGAAGCTGGTGAACACTGCAATTCAATATATTTGCCACCTTACCACACTAAAAAATCCAATGTCCCATACATTATGCTGGGTTATTCTCCTGATCAAACCCATGTTGAGTCTTGTAATCTCTCCTTTTTTATATTGAACTTCATAAGAACTTAATTGAGCCTCTGCAGTGAAAGTCATGGACTAAATTATAGTGTTCCTAGCCAAGGCCCAACCAAGTTCTTTCCTACCAAGTGAGACTTGGTAATATAATCATCATTAAGAAATCAATTCCAGAAGAAAGTATCATTCCTTCTGCAGCTCAAAAGTATCTTTATCCATAATGGTGCCAGTACTTCACCACTAAACAGCTCACAGGTCTCAGTGATTATTTGGACAGAAGACGTAATTTAATCAGACGTATTCTTAACTTGCTTCATATGACCTATAGAGATGTCAGCAAAGAACAAAAATTCCCTAAAATGCCCAGTTAACCTCACAAATGTAAGATGACAGTGTTCACATTGGAGATTTTTGCTAATTTTTTGAGTTTTACTTTTTATATTAAGCCATTAAGTAAAGCAAAGAGGCTTGGGGGCAGATCTGCTTCAGTTTGTTGGTTGTGTTTAGCAAGTGGATTAATTTCTTCCTACTGAAATTGTGACTTAAGGACTATCAATCCTTCTGCATCTTGGAACATTAAACATTGCTGCTCCTTTTCAGCTCCCTTTCTATGTGTGACTCAAATGTTTTCTATGTATGACTCAAATGTAAATGATTTCCTGCAGGTCTTTCCGTGGCATAAGGCACCACCAGATTGCAGAGGGTGCCATAGGGTGGTCATCTCAAGGCAACCTTCCAGATGGAGAGAGACAGTGATTTGGAGAGGTGGCTGACATCTTCATTGCTGAACTAAACCTTCACCTGCCCTCAGCAGCGGATAAACTGCAACTGACTGTGGGAGTTGCAAGAGTAAAGCAAATACTTTACCCTTAAACCCAATAAACAACCATTTAGAGTAATTTTTCACTATCCCAATTACAGAATTTATAAACCCCCTTTCACCTAAATATGACACTATTCTCAGGAAAAGCAGTGAGAAGTGCCAGGGACATGCGAACACAAGACTCCTCTTTAACCTAAGATACATACATTCCTGGCTTGTGCCATCTTTCCCCAACAAACAGCAGAACTGGAACATCAGATATTAATAATCTTTAGAGAATTAAGTGCAGTCTATCTACAGAGTATAAAAACCGTAACAACAAAAAGTGCTAATAATTTTAAATAATGGATAGCTTCAAATAAATCCAAATCGGCTCATAGGTTTTCTGTGAGAAAAATATGCCTAAACTATCCATGTTAATTATTTATTATAAATGACACATCTGCCTTTAGATTGCTACGAAAAAGTGTTGCAGTATGGTCTGAATGGTCAGTGACATTTTAGGTGCTGTTGGGGATCCTGTCTCCAGACACCAGTGTAGAAGCACAAGGTCCCTTGTAAGTACCATACCTGCCAATCCCATATGGATGTCTCAGACACCCCGGAGATTGTTCACATCAAAGGACATTAGGTGCCTTTGTTAAGACCTCTGAAAGAAATGTCAGATATCACATTTGGCCCACAGTCATCTACCCTGCAGGCCCAAATCTTTTGCCACATCTGCCATATGGATGTCCTGGAGAGCTATACAGTGTCACAGGTGCATCGTAAGCCCCTCATCAACTCAGTGGAGCACAAGAAAGAATTTAACTGACCAACCAGGCTCTTGGAGGAAGACAAACCTTGATCTGAGCTCCAGATATATTGTCTCAGATTTTTTGTACATTGAATGTAGATTTTTCTAGTGTTCCCTTGTAACAAGTGCACATAGCATACGGGCAGAAGTAACAATGAGCAGACATTTGCTGTGAAATTTAAAAGCCATTCTAAGATATCCAAACTTTTAAATTTGAGAATGTGATATTTTAACATTATTTCAACTTGATTATTATGCTGTCTCTATCACATTCTATAACCTGTCAGGCTGGTGTAATTTTTCTTACTACAGATTCAAAAGCCCACTTCAAAGGCATTAGTTTTCTAAAGATAAAGTCACAAAGCAACTGTTAGAAGTGATTGTGAGGCTGGAGTAAGGGGACTATGGCTACTAAGGGAAAATTGATACCTGTGAAGTTTTAACAAAGCATACCTGGGTAGGACAGCTGATGAAGTTCTCTTTAACATTGTAAATGTGGTCATCACTGTTTGCTTTTAGAGTAAACTGTGCTTTCTGCTTTACAATATCCAAAATAGCCAAGACTTAGTGATGATGCAATTTCTATTTCCAGTTTTATAGCAAATCAGGTCAAGGCAGGGAGTATGAAGGTAGCTGTTTTTTCACCAGTGATTTTCTTGTTGTGTTATTCTTTGATTACCCAAAATAATGGCTGTCTCATCATAGAAAATGCCACTTCTTTGTCCTGTTGCTACAGTTACCCCATTCAGAGCTCAAATAAGCAGGTTAGAAACTATACCTACTATGGTAAAGCAAGGAAGCTGAAATCACCAGTTTCTACAAGTGGGGCAACGGAATTTTGATTGCAACAGCAAGCCAAGAATATTAACAAAACACTTACTACAGGCAGTTTATTTTGTATTGTTACAGGATGTTGGCTTCAATTTTCATTAGAATTTTTTTCTTCAGTGCTCAGAAGTTATCACTGATATTCACGCTCTGAAAATTAGGCTTCCTAATGCTTCTAGAAATTCAGAGGTGCTTCTTAAGTACTGTATTTAAGGGGAACGTTTTTTACAGCACTGAAAGGGTCACAAATATTGGAAGTCTAAGAATTTATCAGAAATCAACTTTTAACAAACTTCAGTAAATTTAAGGTTCAGTAAATCAGCCATATGCAGTTGACTTGATGTATACCTGGCCAAATACCTCGAGGTGCTTTAGAAAAAGAAGCAATCTTTTTCATTCTTTTTATCAAAGACAGCAGCTCTAAGATATGAACACTATCTGAGTTGCTGTTATGAATGACAGCAAAAGGATGTCAAATTGCTATTACAGCAGCCTACTCAGCCAGAATGGAATTCCTTATGACACGAAGTCCTTGGTGCATAATAAATTAAGCATATGAAAACACATTTCCAAATATTACACTGCTCATATCTGGTATAACATGCCTTGTAAAAATTACATGAATGCAACCATGGCAGAGTTTGGAACACCCTCAGCAAACTGAAATAATGTAGCAAGAGTCGCAGTGCTTCTGAATTTGGTTCATTACTGCACCATAGTACAGAGTTACCATTACCTAAGGGCAAAAGCTTTTTTGCAATAAAATGTTGAAACTTACTTTTGATTATTTAAACAACTCAGTTTGCATTGTATATCAGACTTTTTTTCCCCATTTTTTTTTGCTGGTTTTTTTATCCCTGAAGTATTTCTATTTCTGAAGTCTTGAAGAATTTTTCTGAAGTTATGATAATGACTAAGTATTTTTAATTTGTGTCCTTTAATTTAGCAATTAGAGCCCTATCATGCAGCAGCACAAAGATACTGTTTTAATATCTCCCTAAAACTATAATAATTTCTATCACATTATGTACTTGCCTGCTGTTTAAATAATGGACTCTCTTTTCTCCTTTCCCTTCACCCTCTAGAGAGTAGCTTGAAGTGCAACTCATTCAAGTAGAATTTTAGGTTATTTTTCTCTGTATTTGATCCTTGTTTACACAGTAAGAATGTGAAGAAATCTGAACAGGAATTTGCAAATTATTGACATGGGAGTGCAATTCAATGGTCCTTGTGCTCTCACACTACCCAGGTGCCACTGAGTACCTAATCTGTGTACGTCAAAAACTAATACTCAAAATAGAACACAGCTGGCTGTGCAAGAGGCTGGCACAAAAGCGACTGGGTGTAAACAACCCGTGAATAAATGTGTGGATATTACAGGAAGGTTTCAAACACACAGATCAACACGAACTGCCACCCACCACTGTGACATGGGATTGGCTTTAACAGAGGGCTGGTCCCCTCCAACCTCTAATACTCTGAAACCGTCAAACAGAATTCTGTCTTTCTTCTGCTCTCCTAAAAACTTAGAATGAGCAAATACATACTTCAGGGGTGGACTGCAATGCAGAAATGGGCTGGAAAGATTCAGTGCCCTTGTGAAATGTGGAGAAAGTAACCACCCTCCATTTCCTACTTTGCTTTGCCAAAACTCCTGCGCAGAAGCAACAGCATGATTTTTCTAAGTTTTTAGGTTTCACCACTGTTCTTACCAAGAATCCGGACACCTGCCACTAATACCAAACATGTTAACATTTAACCTACAACTATACTAAATAGCTAACAGATTCAGACTTTTTGGAAATGAAAACCACATTCCCTCATAATAATGACCTGGGCCACATAATAGTTCTGTGCACCCAGTGGCTTCACTTCCTGAGTGCTAGTGAGCCTCAGATAATGTACTGTAACCTCCTTTTTTCCCCCTCAAGATTAAATAAGGAAGAAAATGTAGTCATTCCAAGAACATAGTTTATTGAAATTCCTTGAGTTCTATGCAGGAGTTAAATGAGAACAAGTCTCTTGATGGTTTCTCTTTACCAAGGAGAAAAAAGTATTTCTAGTAGTGTCATATCAGGATAGAATTACCAATAGTAGCCTCACATTAAAAGCAGTGTTTTCAAGGCATTTGAAAATTGAGAATTTACTGATATGTACTTACATAATTATGCAGAGATGAAGGAGAGCTTAAGCAAGATTGAGACCTTTATAAAGGCAATTAATTCAATTTTACTACAAGGATTTTCATTTGATTGCACACTTTAAGGTTCTTTGCATGGGTCAGAAATCTGCTCAACTAAATCCTTTTTGTCTTAGCCTTAGCTTACCTAAGATACTGACACATCTCAGTACATCCTCTCTTCAGACTTAAATGTTTGCATGTTCAAGTTGCTGCATTGAAATGATTCCCCTAGTGGACTCCTGCAGTTCTAGGCATCGATCAGCCACCCAGACCTCGTTATCATGCAGGCAGAGTTGTGCTTATGGGTGACTGAAATACAGTCAGTCACCATCTGGTTTCAACTGAATAGAGGGGGGAAACCTCAGTTAATAAGAGAAGGAGGAGGTGGCGATGTCTGGAAGAAGTGATAACCTCCAAACTACACTTACTCAACACAAAAATTGCCAATACGCTCAGTGCATTTTTAAAAACCTCAACCTTACAATCACAGTGCCCTCTATTTTGACTTCAGGATGTGTTTGCAGGACAACCATACTGTCACAGAATCATAGAATCATTGAGGTTGGAAAAGTCTTTTAAGATGGAGTCTAACTGTTAATGTAGCACTGCCATGTTCACCACTAAACCATGTCCCTATATGTCATCATCCACACATTTTTCAAATACTTCCAGGAGATTTCACTACTTTTCTGGGCAGTCTATTCCTGACCATCCTTTCAGTGGAGAAATCTTTTCTAATATCTGATTGAAACCTCACCTTGCACAACATGAGGCCATTTCCTCTCATCTTGTAGCTTGTTCTTTGGGAGAAATAACCCCCACCTGGGTACAGCCTCCTTTCAGGCAGTTGTAGAGAGTGATACAGTCCTCCCTGAGCCTCCTTTTCTCCAGGGTGAACAACCCCAGCTCCCTCAGTAGCTCCTTGTAAGACTCAACTTCACCAGTTTCATTGTCCTTCTCTGGACAGGCTTCAGCACCTCAATGTCACTCCTGCAGAGAGGGGCCCAAAACCGAACACAGGATTTGAGGTGCAGTCACACCAGTCCCAAGTGCAGGCTTGGTTTTTTGACAAAGCTTCCCTTTTCAGAATGGTTAGTACCTCAGCACTCCAAATACAGGGATCCATACTGCTCCAAAGCACAGCAACTGAATTGCTGTAAAAAGCCCCCTTCTCCTTCCCACTTGACGGTACCTTGCCAAAGCAGCAGAAACATAAGTGGCCGATACAGAAGAGCCCACCCTGGTCTGTCACTCCCAGTACAGGTGCAGTAGGGTCTGAGATGCTTCTCCTTTCACTCAATCATATTTAGTACCAATCCATTGCCATAATCTTAGTTATTATACAGTGTATATTATTATTAACCACTGTATTATTAATACAGTGGTTTCTTTACTATGCAGTGATGAGTATTCTCTGAAAATGAGAGCTGTCATTATTTCTGTTTCAAGGTGAGACACAGGAGAGTGGACTTGCAGTGGCTGGCCTGTAACCAATAGCCTGTGGATGATGCAATAATGATTTATGAAGTCATGAATTTGTGGAGAAAGTAGGTTACATACCTAATTCATGATTTCTTACTGACTCCTGTCATTCGGGAACTAGAGAATATCAAGTGAGATAATCAGATGGCAAACTCAAAACCAGTGAGGTTCTTCACACAGTCCCCAGGTAAAATTTGGGCAGCACAGTAGGGGTTTTTGGTTGGCATAAAACTTACCTGACCAAACCATGCATTAGAAAACACTATGGAACAGAATATCTATCCTGGAGGAGCCTGAACTTCATTGCTGGAGGCTACAAGACAACATCAGAAAAGATCTTTGCTGTTAGGCATCCACTTTTGACCAGACTGTGAATAAAACCTTCATTCACACCAAACCTTTGCTCTGACCCAATTCATATCCCATGGCTATACTACACATCCAGAAAATCTGTGCCAGAGCTGTTAATAAATCCTTAGCTGTCCAGAATNAAGGTGATGCTAACATGGTGAAGTGAATAAAGGTCAGTCTGCACTGTTGCATGAAGTTTTCTTCCTGCTCTACTCAGTGCTCCTTTGTTCATCCTAGGCACAAATCTTTTCAGGTTCTGTATCTCCTTGTCATAAAGGATGATAGCACGGTATATATTTGAAAGATTTTTCAGGGTTTTCAAGAAAGAAAGGAGGCCTTTAAACCCCAAGGACAAAGCGATTAAAATGAAAATATTCAAATGAAATAAGTATGAATAAAACAGTGACAGGAACTGGGCCTTTAGAAGTGTTAGCTTTAAAAAAAAAAAGAAAGCAATTTTAGAAGGTGTATCTGTCTAGGTATTATGTCTCTATGGCATATACCCAAGATTGTTGTTGAAAAGTGTCTTTCACTCTTCCAGCACATTAGGATAAAGTGCTACATCTTACATTTCCTACTGGTATATAAAAGCATCAGAGAACCAAGAAGGTATTTTAAAATGACATGCATTGACTTGTATATTGATACTAAGATTTTTTCTATACCGCCTGCAAGCAAAAATCACAGAACTATGGTGTTTCCATAGCAACTGCATTTTAATAAGGTGAAATTTCCAGTTTGATAGCGCTGAACAAGTAATAATGTCAGTTTCCAATGTTGCAGAAGCTCAGATGTCAGGAAGGTTCAGCATAAAACACAGGACTAAAATTGATTCTTTGCAACATCCATCTTTATTGCTATTATAATTTCAGGAAAAGCCAATAAAACATATTATTAAAACAGTAATCTTATTTTTCACACACTTCTCATATCATAAAGCATCAACATTTGAAATATGTCAATTTAAAGCTTATTCATACATCTCTATAAGAAACATCTTGCTCTTAGTGATAGCTCACTTTTTGCCTTTGAGCTTTTACTATACAATACTTCAGGAGAGGGTTCTGAAAATAATTTCCTGGCAGTGGGTGTAAAAGCTCAAAAGCTCATACACTGGCCACTGGTGTACCCTGTTGTTTATCAGTCAGAACATAAAAGCTCACTAGCAGTTTTTGCTGCAAAATCATCATTCCCTTAAGGTAAAAAACTGAATTCAAGTGAGGTTTCTTTTTAAGAGCCCAGAAGAAATGACAAATCGGGATCGGGCTTTTAAAGTGATGGAGGATCTTTCAAAGGCTAGACAGGTCTTTGGTCTTGATTTCAGCCCCTTTCTCTGTGTCTGTCATCTAATACAAGCTTTTCTGAGGAGTTACTGTGGTTTTAGGCTGGAGAGACTAGGTAAAATATGAATCTAAAGCAGAAATTTATCCCCATGACAGGAAACCTCTTCCATGGGTTAAAGTGCAATGTTTGCAATGTGAAGTGATATTATGCATCTTAGTGTGGCACTGACTCCCAAAACAAGTGATGTTACAATTACTTCAGGCTGCAGTATGAGGCTGCTCTCTGCAGCCCTTCCCTTCTAGTATAATAAAAATTATGATTAAAAATTAAAATGAAAGTGAAAATAAAACTAAAAAGAACTGTGCTCTTCAAGCACATCAAGAAGATGCTTCTTAATAGGAAAGTAATGAAATCACTTATTTCCAGAAATTAAGGTTCTAGATAAATAGGTGCTTACAATAAAATCAGAGTTGACAGAATAGGATTTTTTTCTGAAATTTCTGTTTATGAGATCATTTTCCCCTGTGTTTCACCACAAACCATGTGGCTCCATCCATGTTAGTATGCAATCATGCCATTGCTTGAGTGGAGGACAACTGTCAAGGGAAGGGCTACGCACGTACTGTAGAGTCATCTAAAAAAGCATGGCCATAGCCAAATTCCCTGTTGGGATTGACTGGTTTTATTTTGGGATTGTTGGGAACCACTGGTGGTTTGGGTGAAACCTATGCCAGAAACCATTCCTCTGACTTCACCAAGCAGACAGCGGATATCCTTCCCTGGCAGCACTTTTTTGATTCATACCTGTTTGTTTTATTGTATCAGTGAAAACAGTGAGTGGCCGAACGTCTGTATATATAGTTTTGTTAGTGATACATTCTACAGCCTGAAGAACATAAAAATCTCCTTATTAGCTATAAAAGAACAAAATATATAGTGGTATCTTGTAGAGCACATTTAGGACCTACTGCATGCAATTTCTGTGTAGTATTATTGTGAATTTAACTCAGGTTTTGTTGCAATCACAATCTAACTTGGCCAGAGGTAAGAGTTTTTGAAAATTTCACCACCTGAAAGTTGGTGTATTATAAATCCTCCGTAAATTATTTTTTATGTATTCATATGTCTTTTAATGACAGATAATTTCAGTCCTCTGTATTCAAATCTCTGATTTAAAAAATTAGGGCAAATGAAGGAATGTTTATATTTTACATAGATAATACATTAATGTATGAAAGTTAAATTGCTCCAAAATATAGCCCATGTAACCCTACATAGTAATTTCATCTACTTTTTCATTAGTTGTATTTCCTTATTCTTACAGTGACTATTAACCATATTACAATTAATCAAAAAAATTTATCTAAAGTGATGCATATCAGAAATTGTATCAGCACAAAAGCATAAAAATATTCATGGTAAAGTATTAGCATAATAATACTACACTACCTTGAATAATTAATAGGATTTTTTTAAAATTAGATTGTTTTGCATGCAGAGGCTCAAATGGCATAAATTCAACAGGACTATAGATGGTTTAACTCATAAATTTGGACCCAGAATTTCACAGGAATGCTGATTTCAGAGTGCTTTACCTTTGTGGCGTGTCTGTGTTCTGCAGTGGGGTGAGAGTGGCTTAAGAGGAGATGTTGGACATCAGGCTGAGGTGAGGATGGAGTCTCCAGCAGAAGCCATGGAATATATTGAACTAAGACATCTTGGCATCAGCTTTAAACCAGCCTCGACCTGCAACCTTCTTTCTAGCTCTTTGTAAAAGATACACTGAGCCCAACACCATCTCTCCATGGTGATGGTGTGACAGGAAGTGCCAGAGTGATGGAGCAGGAGACAGTGATCCCATATCCATGTACAGGCACCAGTGCAGCTGAGAATCGTGCAGTGCCACTTAAGGAGACACAAACAGGCTTCAATGGACAGCTGGCCTTCTGAGATGGCTGGAAGACTCCGTCCTTCCCTTAATGTGCTGACAGCCTGTTGCCAACTTCTGAACTGTTTTCATTGTGTGACCACAGGGAATTGCAGTGAGGATAACCACACTTTGGGATGGCTGGAAAAGATTCTACATGATAATAGCACTCTGACACTCTAGAAATGATCTTGATCATGGCTTTGGAGAGAAAAGTAACTTTTGTCTTATTTTTTAAAATCTATTAATCATAAGTGACATATGAGACTTAAGGCCTACCTCTCACTCTGAAAAAGATCTGTGGGGATAAACTTTATCATCTGGAGGTCCCCTGACAACACCTTTGAGAAAGATGAGGGATGGTGCAGCTCCTGACAGCTGTTCCTGGGCTCTGCATCCCACACATACCACCCAGTATCGCTCTGCAACCTCCCAGCAGGAGCAATGGGACAGAGCAGTCTGTCTTTGTCCCTTGCTGTCACTATGTGCTTATACACTCTGGGGGTCCTGGCTGCAAAACAGAAATATTTTTGTCCCTTCTTGCACACAAAAATCATGAGAGGTTTTGTATTCATACAGGAAATTGTAACATTAGGATGTAACAACCCTCTCCTTAACTATGATTTAATCTACATTAGTATGTTCTGATTGATGTCATACTTAATCAATATGGAAATTTATGACATGTGAATAGTAAGAAGCAACATATAAATGGTGTTTGAGTGGTGCATGTGACTGAACATAAAATATATGAGCCTTCACTGGACTTAGAGAATGCAAAATATAAGAGATGGTCCCTGCCTTACAAAACTAATAAACTAAGTACAAACAGGTAAAACACCTAATGTGAGGATGAAATAACAAAGGGTAAAGGGGAGCTCATTACTGTGAGCAGCAGCAGCAGTAGTCTTAGATCTGCAGGACATCTACCTTGCTAGAGAAAAAAGGCTGAAAACGTAATGCTGAGATGAGAGTGAGGGATATATCTCCTAACCAGAGTCATTACTGACACTCGCAATTAGGTTGCAAATATCCAGCATATGACACCTTTACAATTCCTGTTTCTAGGAACTCCTGTTTGCAAACCATATTAAAGCTGCCAAAACAGCTAAACAGTCCATGCTACAATTTGAAAAATGCTTTATTACTAAGCAGAAGATTTCATTTTAAATCACATGACAACATGGAAGTAATTAGAAGTGTTCATGTTCACTGGACCTACTACTAATTGTGGTATTTGCATAAAAATAGATGCTAGATTAAAAATGATATGCAATTTGCTTTTGCAGAATGTATTCACATGCTAATTTCAAAACACCCAGCAATACAGGCACAGAGAAACCTTACTGTTCTGGTTATTTACTTACACACATAATTGACTTCTTTCAACATTAACATTCTGTGTTATCTGCACTGATTATCCTAAGAAATAGATTTATTAAAAGAACTTGAAAACAATGGCTTATTTTCTTTCATCTTACATGAAAAAGCTACTGTTGATTGGAAATATCTGTAGCACAGTTGAATATGTATTTGCTTCTAGCCATAGTACAGCAATTTTTCACCAGTCTGACCAGCAGCAGGAGTGTGTGGTGCTCTAATTAGCAGGGTTCCGTGGTATTTATTGCTCCCATTAGTGCAGCATGACAAACCAGGGCATGGCATTTAAATAGCTTGCCTAATGATAGGCAATATGTTTGCAGCAAAATCAGATAAGCATTGAGGAGTCAGAAACTCCCGGCTCTGGGTTTTATCCACTAGATCGCACTGCAATCAAATTTCCAGATGTCATTGAATTTCAGAGACTCACAGACAGACTCATAATGGATTTCTGACTTATAGATATTTAGATGGCTGGATAGGAATGCTGTGGGGTTCACTCAAAAAACAAAGGAGCTTGGGGCTATGCATCTTGGGGCATCTAACTTGCTTTACACATTAGGCTGTATTCTCCAAAGCTTCTTTGGAGAGCCAAAAAGCCATGGTCCACATGGCTCAATAAAAAAAAAAATTACAGTGTATGGGTATTATTATTATTATTTTCATAATGGAAAGTGACACCTTTCTTACAAATTTAAGTTCTATTTTAAATTTAAGTAATATTTTTATCTGTAAAGTAGTAAGATCACAATAAATGTTCATATCAATGCAGTATTCCTCGACACTTGTGGGCTGACATTTGTCATGATATTTAACATAGCAACAGTCAATCTAGCAAGTACTGGGGAAAGGATCCTTACAATGAGGAGCATGGGATCACTGTTACCCAACAACAACAGGTCTCAATGGGTTTCTTTTAATATGGATCCTTTCAGATGTGTGAGTGTGAGTTCCTATTCACCATGCCCTGAGCTGCTTGCTGCCCATGCCTGTATGGACAGGAGTGAGGTTGCAGCCAGCACCTATCATGCATTTTCCTCTCCCCATATGGAATCCCAGTTGAGTGGCTGCATGGTTAAAATCTGAAGGAGGATTATTTAGAGAGCTCAGTTTCAAGGGTGAGCTCAAACCCAAGCTAATATGACAGTACAAATATATCAGCCAGAACATTTCATTTCAGCCCAAGGTTTTTAAAAGCCTGTTACCCTCATGTTATTTTCAGACAAAATGTCTAATGGAGACATGAGATAGAACTCAAAATATACAAGACTGGCCAAAATGACTGGTGGAAATTCTAGTCTTTCATAATAGTGATCCACAGGTATTTTTATCAGATGTTAGGAAGCAGAAGACATTCTGATTTTGTTTGCAATAAATAGAAACAATTTATTAAGGATTCTCTCAAGATAAGATGCATTTAAATTCTTCTCCAAGTTACATGTGCATCAAGCACTTAATATTTTAAATACAAAAATTCAGCAAAAATTGCAAGCAATACATTTTAGTAATTATAGGCAAGACTGTGAACAGGCTCATAACCAATGGGACATAAAGTATCTAACAGACAGTTCAATTTATGGGCCTGTTGTAAGCCAAGCCTATATTTAAGTTTTATTGTGATAAATAGTGCTCCAGAGGATGATACATCTGCGCATAGGTGGAGTTTAATTTGGGAGATTAACCGTGTTGAAGAATTATACTTCAAGAATTTTCTGCCTGTTGGAAAGTTTCATACATCAGCTATTGATCAAGCAAGAGGAATGATTTCTCAAACTATGCAGGTTTCTCCTCTTTGCTTGAAATATAAAATGGATAAAATATCAGCTGGAATGTCTGCAAGGTCTTAATTCCACTGAGTTTAGTACTTAATGACTATTAAAGGTAATTTTTCTGACAATAAAATTCAGATTTAATTGAAAGGAAAACATTCTTTAAACATAAGAAACATCTTACTCACAGAGATAATGAGTAAATCACTGTAAATTTTCAGTGCCACAAAGAGAAGAAATGGTCTACCTGTAGATAAGAAGAGGTGTCTAACTGTAATGAAAAATAGTATGCATTTCCATGTAGGGCTGTGAGCTTTTTCCGAGTTTTCCTTGTGCAGCGAGCAGTGTAAAGCCTTTCACAGAATCACAAAATCAATCAGGTTGAAAAAGACCTCTGAGATCATCGAGTCCAACCTATGGCCGAACACCACCACGTCAACTAGACCACGGCACTGAGTGCCACATCCAGTCTTTTGTTAAACACCTCCAGGGACAGTGATTCCACCACCTCCCTGGGCAGCCCATTCCAATGTTTGACACGCTTTCTGTGAAGAAGTTCCTCTCTTCTACAGCAAATGCTTCCAGTGATGCTGCCAGCACATTTTATCTCCATTGACACTGTTGAAATCTGAGCAATCTCAACATCGACTCCTGGTGCTGGGATCCATTACTGAGCTTCCTCCATACAGCAGCTGCTACTCAGCTTTGGCCTCTGGTACTCAACTTCTCTCTGCTTCCCCCACCTTCTTTCCTGACAAGCTTTACATGCTTGGGCTTTTTTTAACAAGAACTTTTCCCAAGATTAATCTTCAGTTAGTAGAAAGTTACCCAGGGCATCTGTTGGCATGAGATGGAAAAGAGCTGTTAGCAGGATATTGAATATTATTGTCAGCTTGCCACGTGGCCAAGGAACTCCTGGCAAATATCCTGTCTCATCATATGAAAACAAGACACAGAACCCCATTAGTTATTCTCTTCACCCCATCAATTGCATGCCTGTCCCCAAACTGACTGTCGAATTACATTCGAAGTCTAAATATTTTATTCGTGGATTTATAGTCCATAAAAATCTTTTAGAATCTGTGAAAAATTGCCATGCATATAGGGGGCTTACAGGCCATATACAAAGGTAGCAGCATCATTGCATCCAACAGGATGGTGGTTAACCATAAGCCCTGCTCCCAGTGCTCTCCTGGAACTACCTCTATTTACTCATCAGCTCTCAGAAGTTCCTGCTGAGGTGGGGTTTTTTCATAAATGTTCACCATAGAGGGTAAAAGGTAATAACAACACAGTTATAAAAGCATGCTTTAAACCCACACTATACAAATATAATATCCTTTGCCAAACATTAATAAAATGAAACACAGGCAGGAAAGAACATGTGACTGTTTCACAAGACCACTTTCTGTGACTGTAGAAAAAGTGACCATTCAGTTAAAATCATACAAGCTTTCAGTAATATGAAGGAAGCTGCAACTCTTCTACCTTTTGGTTGCAGCAAAGAATGATTTCTCAAATACAAAATAGGCTGCCTGAACTTAAAAATCAAGGATGTTTCCCAGACATCTGAAATAGAATATTCAAAAGGTTTACAGAAAAAACCCTCTACAATCCCAGAAATGTCTTCATACGAATTCAACAGAAATAGAGATTGCACAAATTTAAAACCAAGATAAAACTTCTCAAGGTCAAAGTTGGAAGCTAAATTTCATGTGTTACAGCTTTTTGGATACAGAGTAGCCAGTGAAGAGAAAAGTTCTTGGTAAACAAGAATGTATCTAGCTTCAGGACGGTACCTATTTACAATGCCATTTTCTTATATAAAAGAGGAAGATTTTTGATTTTAGAATATAAGAGAAAGAAAGTAACATTGATTTTTCTATCTACTCAGGAAAATAATTTCTAAGTTTTTCATTAAGTAAAAAAAAAAAATCTGATTTCGGGAAAAAAAAAAGCTTAGAAACTCCAATTATTTACAACATGGGTCAGGTTCATTAGGGAGACTTTTTGTCATAATGATCACATGGTTTGCTGGAGATGCATAACATGTTGCCTATATTTTAAAGATGTGGAGATTAAGCAATTTTATGGTCTACATTAAGTTCTACATATACAAAAATGTTCTTACTTCATACAATAATAATCCAATATCTATTTTAAAAAAGGTAAGAACGACTTTCCTACCCTCCACAGTCAAAATACCCCACACTTTAAAAACGTTATGACAATCAGCTAGAAAACAGGACTAGGCTGATTCAGAAGAAGCACAGAATCATTAGAAATGTTTGTTGGAAAGGACTTCTGGGGCTCATCCACTCCAACTCCTCACTCAATGCAAGGAAAACTTCACAGTTGGCTCAGGGCCTCACCAAGTCACATTCGAAATTTGCAACGATGGAGGTTCATAAACCTCTCTGAGCGATTTCCCCTGAGGCTCTCACATCACAGAATAAGCCTGCTGGAATATCCCATGTTTACAATGTGCAGCCATTGCCTCTTCTTAATTCCCTGCACATATCTGAAAATTAGTTTATCTTCCATTCTGTCCCGTTTTGACGGTGGAATAGAGCAAGAGGAAGACTTCTCTGCTCTTGACTGAACAATCCCTGTTCCCTCAGCCTCTCCTTGCATTTTGTGCTCTCCAACCTCTACCCATCCTCCTGGTCTTCTGCTGGACTCCTTCCAGCCTGTTGACCATGTTGTCTTGTCTGTCTAGGGTAGCTCAAACCTGGACATGGCATTTCAGGTGGGATCTCTCCAGTGCTGAGCAGAGGGAAATAAACACACCCCTCAACCGCTCAGTTATGCTTTTGCTATGCAAATGTGCAAGTAGGCATTGATGCCAAAGGGAACATGTTCAATTTGTTGCCCATCAGGACTTGCAGCACCGTCCCTAGGCATCTGAGGCTGTTTGTTAACAGTGCAGAACTTTGTGTTCATCTTTGCTGAAGTTCAGGATGCTCCTGTCAAGCTCCCTGTGAATGACAGCCTTTCTCTTCAAATATATCAGTAACAACAATTTTTTCACCCATCCCAGTTCTGTAAACACCTATAAACCTAGGGAATGTACAGGGAACATGATGAAGATATTCAACAGGATTGCTTCTAAAGATACTGATGCATGAAGACAGGCACTTGTAACTGACTGCCATTGACCACAGCTCTCTGAGTCCAGCAGTCCAGCCATGCCCTCCAGACATCTTATAAACTACCCAATTAGGCCTTCATACCTCACATTGACTATTAGCAAGAGTGTTCGTTCTTAAAACCCAGCCATTTTTGAGGTACCACAAAACCTGTTCCTGTCCTCTCTTGCAATGAATCAGCTATGACAGAAGTCAATCAGGGTGTTCAGTCATGATTTGCCTGCTGGTTCACGTTTTTTGCTTTTATTTTTGTGTCTCAGGACACAAAAACATCATCTAGTGTCTTTCTAGGGATAGAGGTGAGGCCAACTGCCTGTATTTTCCCAGATTTTCCTTGCATTTTTCAAAGATAGGAATGGCGTTTGCTTTGTTTTCCCAGTTACTGGAAACCTACCAAGCCATCACACCTTTTCTAAGCCTAACAGATCATAGCTTTTCTGTGTCATCTCTGAGATGCCTCAGCATTTGATCCCATGGACTTGTGTGTATCCAGCGGAAAAAGGTAGTCACCAATTTGATTGGCCCCTGAAGTGGATAGTACTTCTTTCTCGAGGAGGAACATACCATGCCACTAAGGATTAGGGCAAAGGAGACACTAGCACCTGAGCCTCTTCTGTGTTCTTTGCTCCTCCCATCCATGCCCAGACAATTATTTTCATATTCATCCTTGGTTGTCTGTTCCATTTCCATAAGCTTTCTTTCTGCTATGGGGCTCAAGAGCAATCTGTTGAGCCACATTGGCCTTCTGCAAAAGTGGCCTGTCTGCTTATCCATTTAATCAGACTGTTATACCTTGAGGAGATTGTCCTTGACAATCTATCTCTTGCTTCCTTTGCCCTTTCAGACAGCCTCTTAAAGGATCTTGCCCACCAAAGTCCGGAAGGAGCAAAGATTGTCCCCCTGAAACCTGGTGTCTTTGCTGCTTGTCTTCTTTATTTCCCTAGTTTCTTAAATTCAGCTTATGGTCACTGCAGTCAGAGCTACCAATGACTGTCATTCGTTGGAGAATGAGTTTTTCATTGCTTATGAGTAACAGGATCTGCAGAACATCCTTCTCTGTCAGTCCATCTCACAGCTACACAAAATAATTATCATTTATGCCCTGCTTTGTTGCTCTCCTAGCAGATTTGGAGTGATTAGAGTCCCCCATGATAACCAGAGCTTTCAGGTGAGGGGATCCTTCAAGTTATTAAAGGTTTTTCCACCTTCTTCCCTTATTACTTGTGCAGTCTATAGCAATCCCCCAGGACTCATCTTCACAGCCTGTCTTTCTCAAAGAGCTTCGGTTTATCTATGGCAGTGATCTAGTTGTGAGCTACCTACCACACCTTCATAACCCTAATTGTCTCGTTCTCTGTTTCACAAGATAATTTATCCCTGTCTCTTTCCCAGGAAGCCCACATTAGTTTATATGCACTTAAGATGGGATCCTTTTTTTGTTCAGATCTCTTGTGAGAGCATAGGAACCTCTCATATAGGCATACTCATCCCCTGTTTCTCCCCTTAAGGAGAGAATTCCTTATGGAAACTAACATAGGGTTAGCAAGAATCATTGCACTGCTTCTGCACCAGATTCATCCTGTTTCTCCGTGGCAGACCTTCCATATCCCTTGAAGAGCAAATTCCCAAGGTCATGGAAAATGGCTGCCTGAGAGCACAACCAGCCCCAGCAGCAGAGAGCAATCTGCAGGCTGCATGCCCTGGTGCCCCAGGTGTTCCCTCCATGGCCTGGCTGCCAGGCTTCACCAGCACACAGCTCTTCAGTGAAGAACTGAAACCTGTCAATCTGGAAAGAGAGAAGTGGGACGTGAGTGTGGACACTATAGCAACTGCCAAATTTTAAAAAACTATCTCAGAAATAATTTGATTTTCAGATAGTGAAGGACAACATTTTCTTTTAAGTTACCAAAACAAATGGCTCCTGCTTTTGCAATGGCTTCATTATTTATTAGTCCATGACCATAGGAGTGGTTCTGTAATGTGAAAATTTTGTTTTCTGCATATATGCACTTAAAATATGTTTTAGGGGCTTTATTTTAGAGGGACTAAATTAGTATTTGGAATCAATTAGGTACCTGTGATAAGTTTTTGGAATTAATTTTCTGCCAAGAGGAATACAGCTTTTGCCATCAAATACTGTTGTGTGATATAAGCCAATTTGCCTAAAAATGCACCAGCTGAACCTAAAATACTTATGTAAATTCATCCACAAAATGCCATAAATTCTTACTTACAGAGAATGTACTTCTAACATGGTGAACCATATCGTTTTATGCTCAATGCTACAGGCAATAAAATGTTTACAGTTTTATAGTTTTTGCATTTGCATACAGTCATAACTTTTTCATTTCCTTTCACGTTAATGATGGGAAAAGTCCTTAGAAAATCCTTTCACAGAATTTTCTTCAAAATATTGCCAAAGAACAACAAAAGAAATTCATACACAAAAACTTGTATTTTGCTTGAAACCATTAAAACAATTTCTACCAATTCTGTGATTCTGATTTAGATCCAGTCTAAGTTCTCACAATAATTTCATATAGAAAGAGAAAAAACACTATAAGAGTTATTCTTCAAACAAATCTCAAGTGGAATGTATAAGCACTGAGAAGTTCTTCAAAGAAAATAGTCTCACTGACAGACAGGGAAGGGTACAAATTTATTTATTTAATTTTGATTTCTGAATTCAATCATGACAAATTTATTTCAAGACTGACTTTTCTTAAAGAAGAATTTTTAAAACTCAAAAGCACGTGAAAAATAAATGTAAGCACAGCAAAATTTTAAAAGTATCTCTTGAGAAATAGTTTATTACTGATTTTTTAGGAAGTTGTGTTATTGGGGAGTGTCAGCCTGGGGTTTCAGATATGTATGTATCTCAAGGTCGTATTGAACACTAGAAGCTTTCAAGATCACAAGAAAACCCTGGAAAACAGTTGTGTTTTCCTTGATTAGTGCAGGACCAGCTGTCCACTTAACCCAGGCAGGCACTTGAATACTATGGAGGATGTTCTGGCTCCTTGAGAAAGCCGTTTAGATTCATCACCCTTTAATGAGGAATGCCCATTTGTCACTTTTAAGTATATTTAAGCTGTGTTAAACCATACCTACCTCAAACCAGATTTGCTTGGTTGCTTCTTAGGGGTTTTTTGTAGGTTTTTTGGTAGGTTTTTTCTGTTTGCTGCTAACACCTACACAGTCATCTATCATCTCTTTCTAACAGTTATTGTTCTTCGCCACTACCTTGTTCATACTTTATTCCCGTAATAGAGGTACACATTCACCCTCCTTAAAATATCCAGCATGGGTTGAGTTTATGTTTGATATTCTGGTGGCAGTGAGACTTGGGTATTATAATACTCTCCAGTTTCTTACTGAATTTTTGCATTGAAACAGATTGTATTCAAAGGAGTTCTTTTTTGTTGATGAAGAATTACACTATCAGAATTTTTTTAGTATAATACAACATAATCATCTTGCCCAAGCCTACTGAAAAGCATGTAACCAACAATTTATAACTTGTATAACCTGTTTATTTCTGGTTACATACCTTCAAATTGAAGACTTTGCATACTAAAAATACAACTCTTGTGTGACTCGTGTCTTAAACTACAGTTTAAGGTAGTGAAAGCCTTTTAATGCAGGAACAGGACAGACCAAACAATATAGCTTGTATCTGAGACCTCAGGTATCCTCTTCAGAAAATTTCAACTGTGATGCCTTGGATGCTGAGATGGGAAGTAATTTCCTGAAGTATTCCCCATTTCTTACTGCTGATTTCTATGTGGCCATCTGAGACAGTGTGCAGAGCTCCTGCTCTTCATCCAGGAGAAGGCTGCTGCTGCAGTGCAGCTGAATCAGCAAGGCTGGGGCAGCAGCTGTGCCCTGTGGGACAGGCAGAGGAACAGGGGCAGAGAGGGACCCCTCTTCCCACCTGCTGCCCACGCTCCCATCCCTCTCCTCCACACCACTGTGCCCTCCTCGCTCAGCAAGTCTGCATGCAGCACGCAGGGCAGCGGGTGTGCTTGAACATTAGGGAATCCAGAGCAGCAGTCTCACACCACTGCTTCAGCAATCTGCTCTGCTCTGAAATATGTACATCAGGACATCATTTCTTAAGTGGTAATTGTCATCAGCCCAAGGCAACAAATTAGAAATGGCTACGATGAGGCTTGGTGGAAGGGAAGGAAAGAAGCAGAGAGAATACTAAATGTGTGGAGGTTTTTTGCAACATATGGGGATATCTAAGCAATAGGACAAATTCTGGAAAACCTCAGAAGAAGGTACACTCAGGCTGGAGAAAATGGCATAGCTAAGAAATTTAAAATTTTAACTCTTTCATGAAACTGGGGAGGAATGTGATTGATTTACACTGTATGCATACTTTTATTCTACCTTTTTACTGGTCAGCCAGTATTTCAGAAAGCCTGACAAGGACACTGTGTAGAGTAGGAAAATTACTTATGGGACATTTGGGCTCAGCTGTTTTTTAGAGTATCTGAATCTTAAAAGTAGACAGAGCATCAATAATATATTACTGTCATAAACCACTTATGGCATGAATGGGAGGAAATCTTTCTGCATTCACTATCTGCCAGTTTTATTTGCTCATTGTTATGCAAGTCTATAAGATATTGATTTATTTGCCTCTGCAGAACATAAAAGAAGATTAATATAAATACTTCATTGTTCAATTTTTGTGTCACAGACATTTTTTTCTCAAGTACTCTGCTATTCAGAAAGGTAAAGTAGGCCAACTAATTATTTGTCCAAGAAGACCATGCAAGGCAATCATGATCCCTTCTTTCTAGGCAAAGAATTTTAGGTCCAAAAGCCTAAAACATTATCTGACATTGAGTAAAACAAAATACAGCAAAACATAACATAGTGACTGAAGAAACATGGGAATAACTACCTCTAAGACAAACATGTAATAGGGTTAGACATCAGTCTCTGAGTCCTCAGGTTTGCATGACACAATAAGCAAAGACAAGTGGAGGCCCCTCTCCCAGAGAAGTGGCCCTTCCTCAACTTGTTTATGCCAGGCTGTCCAGCCTCCAGCTGGCTCGTGGTAAACACACCCCCCATCAGTACTTCTGTTCTCCTCTATCTTGTAGAGAGATGAACAGTAGGCACATATTTATTTTCAAATGAGGTGTAAGTTTTCATTTGTTATTAGAAGTCAACTTTCAGTTAACTTGAAATATCACCAGATAAAACAGTCTGTAAGACTTTATCTTGTTTATCCTTTTATCCATTTTGGGAAAATTCCACAGTTTTGCTACATAAATTTCCTAACATGTATTGGAGATTGTAAACTTTGATCATAATTTTGTAGAACCTTATTTTCTATTATAAATCTATATAAAGCTACAAGACTGTTCTTCAATGGGTCCACAATCCTATAGCTAAATTGCCATGCTACAGCATGGGAGGCCTGCTTCAGATTAACAAATTACATCATGCAAATGATGGCATTTAATAATAAGTCTTGACTTTTGCTAGTAAATTGAGATGCATTTCTCACCGTGAAGCCTAACCTCTCTATGGAAGCATTGCATTTTGGCAGCTGAGCTACTTTTGCTGTTGAGATATAGAAGCAAACTGCTTAAATACTTTTTTTAGCTTATTGTCAGTTACAAACTGTACTTTATTTTCATGCATTGTTCCAGCTCATCTCCAGTATTTGCAAAGTTTCAGCAGGCTGGATTAGGACGTGAATGGCAACTATGCCATTAATGGCTCACAACAACTCCACTGAAGATGCTCATGAGGAGGAGGGGCAGGCATTGATTTGTTCTCTGTGGTGACCAGTGACAGAACCCGAGGGAATGGCCTGAAGCTGTGTCAGGGGAGGTTTAGATTGGATATTAGAAGAAGATTCTTCACCCAGAGGTGTTGGGCACTGGAACAGGCTCCCCAGGGAAGTGGTCACAGCACCAAGCTTGACAGAATTCAAGAAGTGTTTGGACAGTGCTGTCAGGTACATGGTGTGACTCTTGGGGATGTTCTGTGCAGGGCCAAGAGCTGGGCTTGATGACCCTTGAGGGTCCCTTCCAACTCAGCATATTCTGTGATTCTCTGATTCTGTGATTCTGTGACAAAGTGGGATCATCCTAATGTGTTTGGCTGACAATTGCAGAGTAAAAGGAGAAAAAAATCTTAGTAAAAAGTTTTCAGTACCCATGTGAATAGTTATAAGTCAGTATTGAGAATTAGATCTTTCAATAAAAAACACTTTTTGGTTATTTTTAGACTGTCACTGTAACTCAAACTGCTGTAGTAATAGTATTTAGTGCTTTAATAGGGACAAGATAGACCTAGATTTTAAGAGAATCCACAGAACACTGTTACTCTCAGTTGCGTCATTTTCAAGGCTTTGTTGTTACAGGTCTATATGGCCTTTAATGTTTTTGCACTACCTCATTAACACAATATAACTTGCTATTAGCCGGAGTTTTGTAGATGCAGTGAAGCGAATACAGACCCATTAAAATATATGAGTTACACATTAACACATGCTGGGGCTTACTAGCTTCCTTCTACATTCAGCTAAATATCTGCTGAATAGAATACAACAGATGCAAGATGATAGTATTAATTACAGATATAAAGAATTAATTTTATTAAATGCTTTTTTCCATTTTTTTGTGCTTTCAGCTTGACTACAGCTTCATGATCCTTGCTGTTTTAAAAATAATTTTAATTGTCATGTTTTACTTTGCCAATAAATAGCCTCTCAGATATTTATTTCCATTCTTAAATGTTAAATAATACTGACCTCTTTTCCACAAGAATTTTGTGTTTTATCCATTTCCTTTTTCATAGTATCCATACTTCTCCAGACTTTTGAAATGCTGTCTTGCAGAAAGGAAGGTGAGGCAGGCTACCACATCATAATTAACATTCTTTATCTCTAGACTCTGAATTAAAAAGGGAGTTTCTTGTTTTCCTTCCTCTGTAGGCTGTAAAAACTCAGTACTTCAGGGAAGAATCAGAGATGTAAGCTCTGGATTCAAGTTGCTGCTATCTCAGCCTGGGCAAGATACACACCAAGATGGAATACTTAAAACCTGTACTTCCCTTGGTATAGTGTATCAGCTACACTGTCTATTGTCTCCACAGGCTGGGTTCTGTAGATGCTACATAATTCACAGAATTACAGAATGGGTCAGGTCAGAAGGGACCACATAGATCCAACCTCCCTGCACAAGCAGTGTCATCCGAGAGCACACAGCACAGGATTGCATCCAGACAGTTCTGGGATGCCTCCAGTGAGGGAGACTCCACAACCTTTCTGGGCAATCTATTCCAGTGCTCAGCCATCTGCACAGTAAAGAAGATCTTCCCCATATTCAGGTGGAATTTCCTGTGCCTCAGTTTCTGTGTGTTGCCTCTTATCCTTTTGTTCAGCACCACTGAGCAGAGCCTGGCTCCATCCTCTTGGCACCCTCCCTTCAGATACTGACAGACATTGATGAGGTCCCTTCTCAGTCATCTCATCTCAAGACTGAGCAGGCACAGCTCACTTGACCTACACAAAAGATGCTCCAGTCCTCTATTCATCTTTGTAGCCCTCTGTTGGACTTGCCCCAGAAGCTCCATGTCTCTCTCGCCCCAAGGAGCCCAGAAGTGGACACAGCACTCCAGATGTGGCCTCAATAGGGCTGAGTAGAGGGGCAGGATCACCTCCTGTGACCTGCTGGCAATGCTTGTCCTAATGTGCTGCAGGATACCATTGGCCTTCTTGGCCACAAGGGCACTCTGCTGGCTTATGGACAGCTTGTTGTCCACCAGGACCCTCCATGGAATTTTTACAGTAGGTCAGCTCCCATCCTATATTGGTTCTTGGAGTTTTTCCTCCCCAGGTGCAGGACCATGCATTTGCCTTTGATGAATTTCAGATGGTTCATCTCTGCCCATCTCTCCAATCTGTTGAGGTCCTTCTGGAGGACAGCACAACACTCTGGGGTATCGGCCACTCCTCCCAACTTTGTGTCCCAACACATTCTCCTCGTTTATTGCACACAGAGCCTAGGTGTTGCTCAGTTATGGATTTTGGGGACAGAGATGGTCATGTTTGGACACTGTCACTCTAGCTTAGTGGTACTCAGGTTTCCTTTGCAGTTTTCAGGCATTAGCATTACAGTGTTGCTCACTTCATCTCAGAACTCCTCCTTACACTTTCACTTATTAGAGCTCAGTTCTGCAGCTAGGCTACCTGAGAAGTATTTCTGGGGTTGAACTTGTTCCCTCTAACCAGCCCCTTATACACTGTTACGCTAGCCCAGCCTAGGGGATTCTGAAGAGGAAAGAAGTTCCATGAAACCAGACGAGATGGCAGAGGCTCTGTTCCAGATGTTTATTCTCCAGAAGGAGGAGGGAAAGAGGAAGAGCAAACGGCGGTGTGACGTTTTATCTGAGGTCTGGGGGGTGGGAGTTCTCTGGCCCCAAGCCTATCACCCACTGACAGGTATAGGGTTCAATCTAACAGTCACAGCTATAGGGGGTCACAGAGGTTTTCAGGATGGAACAAACCATTCTCAAGGGAAACGCAGCATGGGGTTTTTGATATTCAAATGTTCAACTTGTTAATGCCCACTCCAAACTTAATGCCTTAACAAATAGTTGCTCTCCCTGGTCCAGGTAAATATGAATTCAAGTATTCATACAGATGGAGAAGCCCTAATGGAAAAAGTCCCTGCCTAAGCCCAACTTATCTCCATGTGCTAAGAGCACATTGCTGGGAAATGAGAGACCATGACTTGAGGTCTTTCTCCCTTTCCCTCAAGACACAGGATCTACAAGTAAGGTTAATGGAGGCCCTGGTCTGATGATCCTATCAAGAGTAAAGTATGGCCTAATGCTACAAGCATCACAGTAGTGTGATGTTCATGTTCTGCATATGCCCAACAGTTAAAAGATTCTAGTATCAAGGGTCAGATGAAGGGAGGCTACAGAAGAAAGTATAGTACTATCCTTTTCTTATTACCTCCTCTACACTGACTATTTGAAAGTAATAGAAGATTTCATTCCTTTTCTTTAACTCCTAGGTGTGTCCTATATAATTCTTCTGATTTCTAGTCTTCCCTTTGCTGGAGTTTAGATACAGAACAGTGGAGCACTCCTACAAACACTCTTTCAGTTAAGGTTTTACTGGTCTTCTGTACATTAACTTTGCACTTGTACTAATGGTCTCTGTCCCTTTTGCCCCTTTTTTGTTATTTTCAGTGGATATCTATGTCTCTTTATCTTTTGCCCAGAACATAGCCAACAGATGCAGGTTCTCATTTATCTCAAGCAGGCCACAGCTCCTTCACTTTCTGTACTACTTGCTAGTTACCCCTAATCCCTTCAGCACTTTCTTTCGCCCTGCTATTTCACGGAAGAGTTTATATACTGTAAATTGCTTTCTGTCTCCCTTCCCATTAAGTTACCATCTGTTACGCATTATCCTCAAATGCTATTTGCAGTCCAGCAAACTTCCACTAAAAAAAAATGGGCCATTTTCCCTAATTTTCTTCTTCACTCTAGATTTGGCTCTGTGTAAAGCATATGTGCAGCTGTTCAATGCTTGTTCAGAGGCTGATCTGCTACCTCAAGGCTTTAACTTCTATGTCTTTCATCTATCACTCAGTTTTCTGAATGTTTGCTTTTCTTTTTCTCTCTAGGATGAAAGGGTGAGGAATAAGTGTCCCTACAGTCTCTCTGCAAGGATCTGCAACCTTATCCAGCCTCTACTATTGCCATCAAGTCAGATATCAAGGTAGGCATCCTTTCAGCTTGTGCTGTGAACTCACTTGCCCGCTCAGTTACTTCAGTGGAATGTGACAAGCTGCCAGGTGAAATGTATTTCTGTGTTTTAACATTTGCTTCAACAGAACATTTTCTTCCCTTGCCTGTGTGACTTTTAATTTGGTCCTGAACTGTATTACACAGTGACTTTGCTGTAATGTTTCAGAGATCCAGCCTGAAGCTTTTCATTTTGCCATTTTTCATTTCAAATGCTGCAGGGATCCACATGGCCATGGCTTTCCTCCTGCTGAGAAGGGCAGATGTGGCTGTCTGTTTAACATTGTCCAGCAGTGTTCCTGTAGCCAGCCAGACCACAGACAGCACCATCACTGCCACCTTCCTAGCTGTGATTCCCCTTTGTACTAAACAGAAGATGACTATTTCAGCCTTGAAAATTCCTGTTTACAAGTGATAAAACTGTGATTCCAGAATCTGTTCAGAAGCTTATTCCTTAGACCAAGATATTTTTCTGTGAGTTATTTGTATCTCTGCATTGCAGATGGTACACAATTTGTTCACTGATCTCACCCACAAGAACAGTGTTCTTTCCCTCTCTTAACTATGTATAACTTTTTCCTCTAGGCTTTTTACCAGTGGCCTGGATCCCAAAGGTTTCCTCATCTGTCACCTCACCTTCATCATTTTCTCCTGTGTGCTTTATGCCTGATTGATTGCCCTTTGGTATGAGCATCTTTTGCTTGACAGCAAGGATACAACTTCCTCCCAGAGGTGATCCTTCAGACCCACAGTCCTAGTGGAGTTCAAGGGCACTACATCAGGTAGGGTCAGGTTCTGACTTGTGTGGGCTGAAGGCAGATTTGGGACCAAGCGAGAGAAACTCAGGTTGTCTCTTTTCTTCAGGAACTCGGGTACTGCCAAACCCATCACTCTAAAATTGAAAGAAAACTTCTCGCTTCTGAAGATTTATTTTCCTTTCGGCTTCGTTCCTATGCTCTGAGCATGGGAAATATATTTATTTTACATTTACAAGGTTCTGTATTGATGTGTCCTGCTCTCTGTTGCCATATTATGATAATGTCAGAAACAGGTTTCTTGCCTTTCTGAAGGAAGGTAAGCTATGAAAAATTTTACAAAACTAGTGATGCAGATGGCAAAGTCTATGTGACAGAAGAAAGGAAAAACTTCACAATTACAACTTCTTTCCATCTATTTCCACAGACAAATGTTGTTGACAAAATCAAAAAAATTTCAACTGTTCTTAAAACTTTTTATTATAAAGTGTGCTGTGTTAGAATAATGTATTAGAGTAAATAAAAAAATAGATAATGTAAAGGTGAATAACATTGGGACATCTTTTATTTTGTATTAGTTCAGTATTTTTGGAACATCTCTTTTGAATCATAAATGAAGGAAGTTCAAGAATCTCAAGAGTCATGCCATTAGCAATGAATGAATACTATTTTATAATGCAGAGTTGTCCTAATAAAGAGAACTGTAAGTATGACCTCAGAGACTGGGATTTCAAGGATAGATTTGAAGCATTGGAAGTTGACATTTTGGATTCCCCTTGCATTACAGTTTGGACAAATCAAAATCCTCACAGATATCCAAACAATCCCCCTCTCTCCTGTAATGAAATTTTCAATGGATTTTATAGAAACAATCCCCCTCCCAACATTCATAGTGGCATTAGAAAGACAAAGAGGCTCTAACAGTGACACTTTATGCTCCTAGTGGAGTTGGTGGCAGAATTTCAGTGTTTTCAGGATATGTTGAAATGGAATATAAGTATAGCAGCTTGCAGCAAATTTATTTAAATCCAGCACCTTGATATTTTGAAAATTCTGGTTCTAGGTTACACCACAGAACTTAAAACCAAACTTAAGACTTCCTTGCCTTTCTAGTCCCCCCTTTTGGCATGTTCTTCAGTATCTGTGCTGCCCCAGGTCACAGAGATTGTATGAAGTCACTAAGGGGGGGCTGTAGAATGCTGTAGTGCCCAGAGAGATTGTGGAAATCCACAATCTCTGGTTCCATGCATATCTGACTGGAGTCAGCCCTTTAACATGCAGTATGTATGCAGTGCATGGCCTAATATCACTTTTTATTCAACACAAGCAACACCGTGCTGATCAGTGAACACTGTTTTCATTGGATATTTAAGTCTTCAGTCCAAAGAAAAGAGGTCCTTCTGTAACTAACAGCACTGTACAAGGCAAAATGCCACGTTCTCTTTACTTTTGCTTGAGGGAAAAAAATGGAGGAAAGCTGCATATTGACTGTTATGTGAATCTAAAATATATATATATATATATATATATATATATGNATATATATGTATATGTATATATACAGGAGATGATCTAAACAAAGTTATTTACCATAGATAAGGAAAAATATCACAGCAACTTTCTTGAATTGACCCTGCTTTGAGCAAAGGGTTTTTGCTGGAAAATGCAGTTTTAAAGAATCCCCAACATAAAAATGGTCCTTAATCCTGATTGCTTTTAAGCTGTGAGCATGTTCACATGAGTGTTTTCTTCAGCTGTGTCCTATCTTCAGTCTGACCTGAGGCAGTAGAGGACAAAGGGCCCCAATATTTCAAAGTAAGGTCATTTCATGTTGTTTATGATGGCTGTAAAACTGTCAAATACAACAAAATAACTGGATTGTTTCCACAGGGACTAATGCCTCTAGAGAAAGTTACAGCCAGAGGATGGGAGTTAAAACTTTTTTGCTTCAGTGATCTGGGTTCTGGGGTGACATGGGTGAACTCAAAATCAGATCAGTAAATTATAAATCAACTGTATAGTCTATCTTAATGAAAAATTATTAAATTAATAGCACTGTTTAGGATATTCTCTCTTACTATTTTCAAGAGGCATGTGTGTGCAGTGTTGCTTTAAAGGAAAATGGTTCCCAGTTCAGACAAAGCATTAACAGCACTGTCCAGGGTCACTTGTTTCTTCCTTCATTCCTGGAATTTGTCACTTGTTCAAGACTAAGTAGAGATGGGCAACATATTTCTACTCCCACAGTATCTTGTACCAAAAGTATCAGCAGTAAATTGTCCCTAACACCCACTGATAACAACATTACCAACTGTGATCTCCTTGTCTTTGCTGCTTTCTTGGCCCTGTCCCAGCAGTGCAGACACAGAAAGGCTGGAAGTGGGTTACATACCCTTCCCTCTCCACTGCAGCCAGTGGTAGTTCTGCTTGCTCTCCTCTCTGAAGTGCTGGAGCAGGGTATAGCTGCTCAAAGTGTGGGGAAAAACAAGGGTCTCACAGGGGAAGGGGTGAAAGGAGAAACTGAGAAGTCTTCAAGAAGTTCTCTAACCCTGTACAGCTGGGTCAACTCCTCAGCTGACCAGTGGCATGTGTGCTCTTTGTAATACTGTGAGAAGTTCTGCAGCACCACACATCATGGACAGGCAGGCTGCTCTTGGAAAGAGATAGACATGAAAACATCAGGGCTATTGTCAGAGTTCACTGAATGATGTCCAACCCTTGTCAGCTGAAAGGCACCAATGCTTCACTTAATAAGATCTGCAGTGAATGAAGATTTCTGAGTCAGAAGCTCTGAAGGTACTCCTTGGAGCAGCCCAAGAGGAAAAATAAGCACCTTCCACCTCCTCCCTGACCACACAACATGTAACAAGCAGCTGGTTTCATTGATTAAATATTTTCTGGTTTTCTCAACTCCTCAGGTGTTTGTTATTATTGAAAGTGTCTCTGCACCCTCATGAGCTATTGGTCTGTAAATCCTGAAGATGAAGATCAAGGCTCACAGGCTACAGCTCTGCCCCCTGTAGCAATGCCCTCCATCCAAAGATGTTGCCAGGACTGGGGTAGAGGACTGACTGAGACCTGTGTCTCAGATGTCTTGCAAGGTTGCTTACAAACTCTGGCTTCACAGCACATTATTTAATTTTGGTTTTTAGGAAATGCAAGCTCCAGCTAACTTTTCCCAGGGTAGCTGGGATAGCTGACTGATGCAAGAATTGTCTTTTTTCCACGTTACTAGAGGTGAGGTTTGCTACTGACAACACAACCCTGTTTGCCCAACAATTTGCATGCAGGCAATGCAAACTGACTGTCAATTTTGTTCTCCAAGATCTGGTTAGGATCATTGTAAAGGCAGGTATTACAATCTTTTACTTCCACAGAAGTCAGACATGATTAGAAGACCTTGAGGTCAAAAGGAGAACATTAGGCATGATAATATATCTGAGAATATTTCAGCAGAGGAATAAAGTACTGTGTGTTCACTGTGTGATGAAAACACATCTTTGGCAACCTGGGGAACATCTGAAGATGGTATTTGGCTTCCCTGTGCTCACCATGATGCCAATCTCCTGAGACAAGTCTCCACTGGGAGTGTCTGCGGCTCCGCTGTGTCCCACAAAACACAGACCCATGACAATAGACAGGCTTTTAATATTCAGCAAAGGTGAGATTCGTGTCCGAGTGACCCAGTAGAGGCTTAGACAGTTCTTAGCATGTGGACTTAGCAAAAGAGTAACAGGCAAACATAGGGTGCAGCTGAAGCTGCAGTGACAATCCTTTTGCTGCTGTGCTGCTCTCCATCCTCAATTCAGCCCTCAGGAAGCCCCTTGGCCAGGCTGCCCCTTTGTGGGGCAGTCCAGGATCCCTGCTTCCCCCTAGACAGTGTCTGCATTTCTGTGAGGTCTCTGACAACTTCAACCTTAAGCAGGTTTTCCTGATGTTTACATCCTCTGAATATGGCCTTCTGCTTTACAGCTGTCTTAAAAAGAAGCTAGTGTGTCTTGCTTTCTTATGACTTTATGTTTAGGGACCTGATGCATATTTATAAATCTTTGGAAGTCCAAAGTTTTTCATAATATTACCTGCTGTAAGAAGCACTTGGTGCACCTGTATTTTACTAGGCTGCTCCGTTGGTAATTTTTAACACACAGTGAGACCGCACAGGTGCCTTGAAGGCTTTCTGAAAGAGGTCAGACATGCTCACATGCCTGCAGGTAGATTGCCTTCCCTTGACCTTCTTTGGTCCTGTTTGAGGATGTCCAGTCTCTGGCAAACACTGGGAGGAGCTGGGCTTCAAGGAAGAAACCTAAATTTCACTGGGTTGTGCAGATGCAAGCAGAAGAAATCTGCTGCTGGTTTACCCAGGCTGTACACTTCCCAGATGGTGCACAATTGTGGTTATAACACACTTTCCAACACATGAATGCATCACTAAACACGTGTATAGAATGGGATTGTCTAGAGGAACAAGACTTGAGAAACACACTTCATTTATAGAAGCAGCTGAAGGCAACCTATGAGAAAACTCTGAGAAAAATGTGATTATAATGTGTTGGAATCTGTGATATTTAAGTGATTCCGAAATTGTNTGTAATTTATCTTGGAAGGTTTAAAGCTCTTTTCCATGGACAGGGGTCAGAGACTGTGTCTCTCAGGGCTCTGTACAGGGGGGTTCCTGACCTCCTGCCAGGGTCCCAGACCTTCCAGGGCAACCAGAGGGATGCCCTGGATTCCCACAATAATGTTTTACCCCATATACTATGGTATACTTCAAAATTTTAAAACAACAAAGACCAGCTGTTGAAAGCTGCACACACTGTCCAGAAAATAAAAATTTGGAAAACGCTTGGCTTTAGACTATCTGGTTTTACACACAGCTCGTGACTGAGCTGCTTTGATGTAAATGTCTGTTATCCTTGTCAACACAATATGTTTACAGTCTGGACACATTTACCAAACACTTGATTTAGCTGTAAAAGTGAATTTCTGGAAGCACAGTCACAAGGCAAGTGGATGCAACATCAGTGACTTCAAAGGAATTGTGTCTTCTTGTAATAAGGTATTATTAGGTAGGTCACATTCTTTTCTATATGAACCTTTTCATCCCTCTTCTGCAATATATAGCAGCTTTAAGTAGAAATTAATTGCTTTTTCCTCCATTTTGGGGCCCATTCACATTATTTTGTTGAACAAAACAGAAAAAAACCCCACATATTTTGCACATAACATCTAATCTACCTTTCAATCTCTATCTATAACTTTAGTTGAAGTAATTTCTGTTGGTTACCTTGTCATACAATCATAGAATTGAATCATAGAATGACTTTGGTTGGAAAAATCATTAAAGCTCACTTAGTTCCAGCCCCCAGCCATGAGCAGGGACACCTTCCACTAGACCAGGTTGCTCAAAGCCCCATCCAGCCTGACCTTGAACTCTCCCAGAGCTGGGGCACCCATAATTTCTCTGGGCAACCTGTTCTGGTGCCCCATCACCCTCATGGAAAAGAGGTTCTTCCTAGTATTTAATCTAGACCTACTCTCATTTTAAGGCTTTTCACTCTTGTCCTGCCACTACAGGCCCTTGTAAAAAGTCTCTCTTCAGTTTTCTTGCACGCTCCCTTCAGGTACTGAAAGGTCTCGGTTAGGTCACCCCAAAACCTCTTCTTCAGGCTGAACAATCCTTTCCTCGTAGGAGAGGTGCTCCATCCCTCTAATAATCTTGGTACCCCTCCTCTGGACTGTCTCCAGCAGGTCCATGTCTTTCGTATGTTGAGAACACCAGAGCTGATGCAGCACTGCAGCTGGAGTCTCACCAGAGCCGAGCAGAAGGACAGAATCCCCTCCCCCATCCTGCTGGCCACACTGCTTTGGATGCAGCCAGGACAAATTTGGGCTTTCTGGGCTGTGAGTGGCCATTGTTGGGTCATGTCCAGTCTCTCATCCACCAACATTTCC
>VXBC01007677.1:113473-185041 GCA_013399945.1 Ploceus nigricollis
CAGGGGGGTTCCTGACCTCCTGCCAGGGTCCCAGACCTTCCAGGGCAACCAGAGGGATGCCCTGGATTCCCACAATAATGTTTTACCCCATATACTATGGTATACTTCAAAATTTTAAAACAACAAAGACCAGCTGTTGAAAGCTGCACACACTGTCCAGAAAATAAAAATTTGGAAAACGCTTGGCTTTAGACTATCTGGTTTTACGCACAGCTCGTGACTGAGCTGCTTTGATGTAAATGTCTGTTATCCTTGTCAACACAATATGTTTACAGTCTGGACACATTTACCAAACACTTGATTTAGCTGTAAAAGTGAATTTCTGGAAGCACAGTCACAAGGCAAGTGGATGCAACATCAGTGACTTCAAAGGAATTGTGTCTTCTTGTAATAAGGTATTATTAGGTAGGTCACATTCTTTTCTATATGAACCTTTTCATCCCTCTTCTGCAATATATAGCAGCTTTAAGTAGAAATTAATTGCTTTTTCCTCCATTTTGGGGCCCATTCACATTATTTTGTTGAACAAAACAGAAAAAAACCCCACATATTTTGCACATAACATCTAATCTACCTTTCAATCTCTATCTATAACTTTAGTTGAAGTAATTTCTGTTGGTTACCTTGTCATACAATCATAGAATTGAATCATAGAATGACTTTGGTTGGAAAAATCATTAAAGCTCACTTAGTTCCAGCCCCCAGCCATGAGCAGGGACACCTTCCACTAGACCAGGTTGCTCAAAGCCCCATCCAGCCTGACCTTGAACTCTCCCAGAGCTGGGGCACCCATAATTTCTCTGGGCAACCTGTTCTGGTGCCCCATCACCCTCATGGAAAAGAGGTTCTTCCTAGTATTTAATCTAGACCTACTCTCATTTTAAGGCTTTTCCCTCTTGTCCTGCCACTACAGGCCCTTGTAAAAAGTCTCTCTTCAGTTTTCTTGCACGCTCCCTTCAGGTACTGAAAGGTCTCGGTTAGGTCACCCCAAAACCTCTTCTTCAGGCTGAACAATCCTTTCCTCGTAGGAGAGGTGCTCCATCCCTCTAATAATCTTGGTACCCCTCCTCTGGACTGTCTCCAGCAGGTCCATGTCTTTCGTATGTTGAGAACACCAGAGCTGATGCAGCACTGCAGCTGGAGTCTCACCAGAGCCGAGCAGAAGGACAGAATCCCCTCCCCCATCCTGCTGGCCACACTGCTTTGGATGCAGCCAGGACAAATTTGGGCTTTCTGGGCTGTGAGTGGCCATTGTTGGGTCATGTCCAGTCTCTCATCCACCAACATTTCCAAGTCCTTTTCATCATCCTTCTTTTTCCTGAGGGGCTGTAGTCGTGGGAAATGGGCAGAAAGATTTTGATTTTGATAATCCTCACCATGGTTGATGACACTTCAGTGTTATGGCTCACTGAACCAGGTCCTGATTTCTCCAGAACAGGGCCTCCCAGAATTTCATCAGAAATTGCAAATTAAATGCAAATGGGAACAGAGCAAATGGATTTTGGTTGGCAGTTGAAAGCAAAAAGGTCAGATATATCATTCATTCCAGGCAAACAGATGTAGGATGAGCCATACCCCTCACAAAATAATACCAAATTAGACCTTATATCTTAGTGCATCAATTTTATTTGCACAGTAGCAAGAGTGTTTCCCAAAGGCAGACAGTTTTTAAGACTGTGCTCATATAGACCATTTCCTATCATGAAAGTGACAGTATTCCAGAGAATTTCAGAAACTTGAATCTATTCCAAAGATTTCCAAAAACTGGAAGCTGCAAGAGTGGCCTGGCCAGGGAAAAGCCCAGTGTCTTTCTGAGTGCTGCAAGGGAGGATTAATTTCTGTTTGCTGAAAGCAGCTGGGTAAAAAGAATTTGTACCACTCCCAGGATCACTGTTTTACAGGGAAAATCTTGTACTCCAGAAGTTTCTGCTGGAATAAAATTATTTATTTACTTAGTTAATTAGTTTACCTCTGAATCTTTTTCCCTGAGCCATTTGGGGTAACATGAGTGAGGGGCACTTTAGAACAGAAAAATGACTGTAATATATTATATTTGTTGTCTGGTTTGCATCTTTTTCAATCCAAAAAAAAAAAAAATAAAATCCCCCTGCTTGACTATCAACACCTAGAGTGTCATCTAAGGTGACTTTGTCCTTGTTCTTATACAGGAGACTCCACAGTTTATAAATTTTGGGTTCTGGTTTTATTGTTGTTTTTGCTGTGTAGAATAGCACCCAAAAACCTTGGAGCACAGTATCAAAACCAGGAAGGTGACCAATCAGGCCCGTACAGGATCCATAGGGCTTTTCACTGCTCCCAGACTGGAAATTCCCATCTGTGTTCCAGGCCTTTATATGTGATACCCTAACACAAAAAAACATTTTTAAAAATCCTCCTCTGCCTTTCCACCTCCCACTTTGAACTTCAGTGTAATGAGAAGGTACCAGATCTGTGGCAGCTCTAGCTGCCTACAGCAAGGTGAGGGAGAAGTTGGTTTCCCTTATGTTTGAACTCACCACTGGCTCATCTTTTGCCCTATAGGGACAACCTGCTCCTGTGCCTTCAGGATTTCCTTCTTTAAGTGCGTCCATTCTTCCTGCACCCCTTTGTTTTAAGGTATTCTCCAAATCAGCATCCTGGGTAATAATTAGAAGGCTGAATTAGTTCAGGGAGTGTCCTGGTAATATCCCATACCCAGGCCCCAGGGAGGCAGCAGACTTCTCTGTGGGAAGGGTCCAGTCCACATACAGGGTGCTCAGTTCCCCTCAGAAGGGAGTCACCTACTACAAATGCCCTTCTTTTCTTCCTAATACCCCAGGCTGTGATCCATCTGACAGAGTAAGTGCAACTGGGAGACCTCCACATTTTTTTCTCTAGTGCCATTTGCCTGACCCTCTGGACACAGGGCCTTGTACCTATTCTGTAAAGGCACCTAGGAAGGTGATGAGTGTTAGGAGGGGATTATTTTACCTCCCCTAGTAGAGACCCATTTACATTTCTCCCTATCTAGTAGGTCTCCCCCTTCTGCCACATGGGATTTTCTAGAGGTGTGGGGCTCCTTTGACTCTTGCTGAGATTCTCTCAGGACTGGAAGGGAATAACTCCACCCATCTATTTCTCTTTCTCTCTCCCTAAGACTCCTTTTCACTTCTTCCTTAAGCTCTGCCACCAGACTCACTGTAATGAGAAGTACATCTCTGCAGCAGTTTTGTTTTGAGGAGTCAAGTTTCCCCACAGCCCCTTAGTTTAAATCCTGTTACGCCAAATTTGTGACTGTGATGCTATGCTGCATTTTCTATCATGTTACAGAGGTCTCATCAGTCCACAGTGAAAAACCAGATGACTCCAGCATTACCAGTTTGGGCCAAGGAAGGGATTACTTCTACAGGGTTTTGGGTTACCTCGTTTTTCTGCTCCATTGCCTCCTTCATATAAGTTGGGGATTTTGGCAAATGTGAATGCTACTTAAAAGAGTAGAGCAGGCACACAGTGTAAAAAGTGTCAGAAATATCACTTTTTTTTAAACAAATTCATCTTTCTCTCTAGTTACTTCTAGTTTTTTCTAGTTACTTTGCTGCCAGGAAGAGGTTTCTTACTTTTCAGAAGCTGAGTGTGGCACTTAACCACAGTGTGAGCATTACCCTTGCACCAGGAGCATAGCAAGGGAGGCAGGTCATGGAGGTGTTACAGGAGAATATTGTCATCTCCATAACAGCAGTCTCTGATTGTTCCATCAGCCTTATTAAAGTTTTTATTTATATTATATATATGAGTGTGAGGGAGCAGCTTCTGATAAAATAAGTAATAATTCATGGGGTGATGTCTCAAGATCACAGATAATAGTACATTTCCTCTGGATGTGGCAGTCATCCAGATATTGTTTGAGAATATCTGTCTTGTCCTGGATATGCAGGCTAGAAAATTATATTGAAGAACTGCCTAAATCTAACCATTATTGTCATCAAAACTCTTACTGTAGCTTATAAAATTTTTATTTTTGGCAAAAGAACTACAGGCATGTATCAATTTTTATTAAAGAAAAAGAGAGCCATTTCATTTATAAAATTAAAAAACAAGCAGGCATTTTTGTCTCTGCTGTATTTGATTTTTTAGATCAGAGTGCTGAAACTTCCACCACAGAGAAGCCATTTTTGCTATTGTAACAGTTAAGAAACTATCTCATATATACCCACATTGTCCCCTTATTCTGGAAATGAAAGATAGAATAAAACATTGCTTTAGCCATCAGTATTCAGTATTTTCTCTTGCTCTCCTGCTGAAGTAAAAAGCCAGACTGGTGAATTCGAGTGCAGTTACAGTGCTGTGCCAGGTATTACAGCTGTTTCCCGGAGAACAGGACAAAGGGCTCTTGAAGACTCCAAGGCACACAAAACCTTCTCCAGCAGAACAGCTTGTGCATGTTCCTACATACATAACTGGGTTTGTTTCCATCTGTGCAATGAAGATCAAAAGAACTGAGCAAATGTATACTTTAGAATTCTCTGAAATAAACAGACCTTGCAAGAAAGAAGTATTTAAATGTTTTGCTCAGGTTAGAGCTGAACAATCCTAGGGAAAGCAAAAGACTGGATTTTATTACAATCACTTGAATGCAAGCTAAATTGCGTGGGTTTGATGTTTTTAATCAGTGAGTTTATATGAAATTTTAGAAAAAATTGATTCATGACATAAACAAGTCAACATTAATAGAAGTATCACCTATGACCTCCTTTTTTATTGTCTCAGAAGTTGAGCAAGAACCTTTCTATATAAAACTATCTTTCTTTTTTATGGTCTAGTGGCACAGCAACAAAAAGGTTACTAAGAGAGCAGTTCAAGATTTTGAAGCAGAAAAATATAACTGCATTGCAGCCTACCCTAAGAATAGCTTTCTTTTAACTAAGGTAGCTTTTGGGCACTGTCAAATATTTGTATATTTTGTTTTAAGAATTTGGACCAATGTGATTTACAATAGTATATTATGGAAAATATCTTTCTACTACCTGTCCCTATACATCATTTAAGTTTCCAGCATCTCTGTCACAGTATTTTAATGGTCTGTTAGCACTGGGCTTCCATTTTCAGAGCCAATGAGAGAAGAAATAGTTAAGAATCTTAATATAAATAAATGCTAAAATAAGGTTACCCAAGTCTTAAAAGCTGATGCAGTATGCTAAATTTTAAATGTTTCTCTCAAATCCACAGTGCACTTTAAATGCTACTTGCTTTATACTGTATTAAATTTTTTGTTGTAAGAAAGCCTGGCAAGTGTTTCCTATTCCTCAGTTAAGTGTGACAGAATACAAGGAAGAACAGTTTCCTGAATGACAAAAATTAGAGTAATTTAGGATTCTGGACTACATAGCTTTCTAACAAAACGTGCAAATATCATATTTCATTATTTTTTCTGGGTTTATTACCTTGGTTATGTGGAAGATGGTGAGCATGGAGCAAATCCCTTGGCTCAGCCATTGAGTCAATTATAAAAATTTTGATTTAGCAGATGCAGAATTCTTTTAAGGGATTCCAGTCTTAAATGGCATCAGATTGTAAATGTGGGAAGACTTCACAACATTTACTTTCTAGACATAAAAAACTGAAAATCTGTTACTGATTTGAGTAAGAGAGATGAGGGAGTGGAGAACAGCATTTCAAGGCGTTTTTTCTAATATTGACACAAGACCTACAAAATTTTGAAGTTATGCAATCCAGCAGAAGACTTCAAAACCACGCATGTTCAGTATGAGTACAACACATCCTGTCTGTGTTCCAGCAAATGAATTGCAACATAATTAGGCTTTTAGTTACACAAATAACAATATGTACATACAAACGAAAACTTAGTTTTGAAATTCTCTTTGTTCCCTAAAATATCTCCAGCTGATAATAAATATATAAGTTTACACTCAGTGGGAATATCCAGTTGATTTGCCTAATTTTTATCTATATTCCTTCGCAAAAAGAAATAGTACTCTAGATTTTGAATCAGCTGTATTTTGCATGTTAACTTGGAAAGGGGAAGTACATGATTTTACAACTTCAGTAAAATAATGGGCCAAGATACGTACATTTTGATTCATAAATTCATAGTGAAGTTCACAGCTTTTCACTTAGTCTGCAGAAATCGTGTACTGGCTTCTATTTCTTTCCTTTCCAAGACAAGCATAATATGCTCCACCCACCAATTCTCCTTCTTATGCTCATTTGCACATGGAAGAAGAAACAGGAGCCCTTTGGATCTATATAACTGAAGTCCAACAATTCACATTTCCCCATCAGTTGTAAATTCAGATGTTTTCCTTTTCACAACAGTGAGGACATCATCCACCACAGCACTTTACAGAGCTGTCAGCGCCACCAACACTACAGCCTCTGCCCTGGGGAAGGAAACCACTGGGAGTTCCCGCAGGGCATGCCACAGCTTCAGCACAAATTTGCTCAATAGAGATCTTTTCATGCTGAATTATTCTCTGATGAATGAATAAGCTTTCTCTAATGAGTCAGTTGAAAAACTGCTTTAAGTGGCTGCCCAGAAAATTGTATTATGAACAATCCCACAATTAACACCAGAAGGTTAAAGTGTTTTAAATTTTCCTCCCTGACTTTTGAAGCCATATTTGAATTTTTCTCTTTTGTACTAATCCTACATGGCAGGAGTTATGTAACAATGCATTTCCACCCTTTTAAAGGTTTTCATGCAGACAATGACATTTACTCTGACCTGTGGAAGGGTACCATATCTCTTAATTGCACTTCAGTTTTTGAGATGTTTAGGAATTTATTTGTCTTTCTATTAAATTTTTGCAATAATAGTACAATTATTATGAAATCTAAGGACACATTATTTTTATTTTATTTTTGAACTCCTCTATTCATAATCACTTAAGAGTTGCTAAATGTAACCAGAGCAGTCTAGCAAGTAATTCTAGGGTTCATTAAGCAGCTCAGTGATGTGTTACTTTTATCTTTTGCAATAAGGACATTACTTTTTGGTTGTTTTCCTGTTACACACTTACATAGGTGCAAATATACCTATATGTGCCCATAGATACATTTGTTTAAACATGTATGTAAATTATACCTGCACTTGTGTAAAATAAACATCTAAGGGGAATAGTCACTTTTGCTGCTGTTTCCAAAGCAACTACAAAAGTTCACACCCTCTGAGGTCATGACCTGTCTGCCTCATGCAGAGGTGCTGGATAGCAGCAACAACCATCATACAGAATCACAGATGCATTTAGGTTGGAAAAGGCCTCTAATACCAGTTGTACTGAGTACAACTATTAATCTAACACTGCCAAGTCCACCATTAAACATGTCCCTAAGTGCCACATATGTGCATATTTTAAACAGCTCCAGAGATGGAGACCCAGCTACTTCCCTGGACAGCCTGTTACAATGCTCAACAACCCTGTCAGTGAAAGAATTTTTCCTAATATCCAATCTAAACATCTCCTGGTGGAACCTGAGGCCATTTCTTCCTGCTGGCCACAGAATCACAGAATCAATTAGGTTGGAAAAGACCTCTGAGATCATGAAGCCCACACTATTCCAGATACAGGCCAGAATGCCATTGGCCTTCTTGGCCACCAGGGCATAGATGGATCATGTTCAGCTGCTGTCAATCAACACCCCCAGGTTCTTTTCCACTGGGCAGCTTCCCAGACACTTTTCCCAAGCCTGTAGTACTGCATGGAGTTATCGTAAACCTTGTGCAGAACCCAACACTTAGTCTTGTTGAACCTCATACCATTGTCCTCAGCCCATTAATCCAGCCTGTCCAGATCCCTCTGCAGAGCCTTCCTGCTCTCCAGCAGACTTGGCTTCATCTGCCAGCTGACTGAGGGTGCTCTCAATCCCCTCGTTCATATCACTGAGAAAAACATTAAACAGAACTGGTCTCAGTACAGAGCCCTGGAGAACACCGCTGGTGACTGGCCGCGAGCTGGATGTAATTCCATTGACTCTCTGGCCTGGGCCATCAAGGCAGTTTTTTATCCAGTGAAACACTCACTCATTCAAGCCATGAGCATCTTTGACAAAGGAAGCTTCTGGTTCCACTTGCATCAAGTGCAATGGGAAGTAGAAGCTCTTTTTATACACAGCCAGAGTCCTCACCAAATTTTGTTAGGCTATGACCAGCAATGGTGCTTGTTCTCCTGAAGAATATTTATTAGGGTCCTTCAATTCTTTAAAGTCCATCAGTGGAGGATGGATGCTTCCCACACAGTCAGGAAGTTGTCCTGGAGCAAATAATGGCTTAATTGCATTGCCTATTAACAACCACTTGCCTTGACTTCAGAGTCAGAAAGCCTTTGCAGATCAGGACTCACAGCTATTGAAACTAGCCTTGTCTCTCTTTTTTTTATTTTTCTTTTCTCTATGACAGCCTCATGGATGGAATATTTATCTTTGTTTAAATACAGTCTGTATTTATTCACCTGACTCTTTTCACATGTTATTTCAACTCACTAATTTGACTATATTGTCTTTTTGGAACACCTAAATACATTCTGTCACCTAGAGTTATATATCTCATACGTTCAACTACTAATAAAACTAGAAGCCAAGATTGCTCTTTGTTTCCTTCGAGCATTAGAAGCAGAAACCAAGAAGCATTTCTTCAGGTATTTTTTTCCTGGATATGGACAGACTAGGTAAACCAACAAATGAATTTGCTGTAAATAATAGTTCAAAGCTGCCATCACTAACCACAGTTCATCTATTCTTTTCATGCTTCATATCATAGCAAGAAATATTTATGATAACCATACCCCATTTTTATTCATATTAACATTGAAGACAGCTTACAAATATCTTGGGTTCCTCAGATTTTAACTGTACCAGCTAGACAAGTGCTGGAATTTTGTTGATAGAAACAGCAAACTAATATCGGTATTTTCATTCCTACAGATTATGTTCTAATCACGCATTGTTGTGGTGCGATGTTCAGCTTTACTTGTTTTAGTTATCACTATGCCATATTTCAATATGTTCATAATGGTTTGTTCTATGTACCCCTACATTGCTTCCCAGTTAGTTTCATCTTACATTGTAACCACCCTCTCTCCCTATCAATCACCCTTGTACCTGCCCTTCCTTCCAGACACTTCTGTGTCAATCCTGGTAACCCTACCTATGCAGTTTGTCAATCTTTGTAATCCTTGCCCCTCTCTCTAGAATCTTCTATGTCAGCTATGTTATCCCTCTCCTCTCATTGGTTGATTATGTATGCTCTCCTCCTCCCTCCTATCCCATTGGTTGTATGTCAATTTAGTCCCTCCTCATGCTCCTCCTCAGTTGCTAGCCTTTGGTTGTTAGACTGACTCCTCCCCAGAATCTGCTCCCCTCTATAAGCCTGTGTAATCCTTTACTCCAGGCTCTTCTGCTCCTGCTCCCTCCCAGTTTGGTTCTTTGTTACCATCTGCTCTCTCCCTTGGGGGAAGGAATAAAGTAACTTGGAACTGCAGTCAGAGAGCCTCTCTCTTTCTCCTTTGCCACTCCAGCACGACGAGGACCCCTTCGGCTGCCTGCTCGGCCAGGGCTCAAGAAGGGGTTCCTACCAGTGGCCAAACCACTACCCTTGGCCCTAGCCTGGGGCTCGAGGCGAGGAGCGGCCACTCGGTGGCATGCGCCGAGGAAGGGGGTCGGAGCTAGCCGGCAACCAGCTGTCACCCCTTCTCCTGAGATCAGGGGCACGGCGTCAACGCATTTTTAAATTAACTAGAAATTGGCATAGAATAGCAACAACAAAGTGAATCATGCTGGTGTAGTGACAGATTCTTTGCTTCAGATTTCCTCTGCATTCCTTTTTCATACTCTTTTTGAGTGTACCCAATTCACTTAATCTGTTTCAATTCTATCAGAGAAGAATTCTTCTTTCATAGAGGTTTTGGTTTCAGAATGTACTGTGCCTCAAAACAGTGAGAATGAGGAATTATCACAAACAGAAAAACATCTGGCTGGATGTTTCTCCAAATGTTTCATCAATTTCTCTATTTTAAATGGATAACTCAGAGGCTTATTTCCAAAGGACCTAAATGATGCAGTTCCTGAGAAAGTAAGGCTTTCATGAAAGCACATCCTAAGTATTTTGAGAGACACATTTTGTTCTTTGCTAAACAAATACAATTTTTAGTAATACTGTTTTTATTGCCCATTCTCAATTGGGACTGTATGTTGACATGTGCACTGTTTTCTCTGTAAACAAATGTGACTTCTTAACATCCTAGTCCTGCACTGATTTGTTTACACCAATATATTCTTGGTTTGTGCATTTCTTTTTGTTCCAAAGGTGACTCTAATCATAGTGCATGTACTGGGTCTCTTCTGGCAACATCTTAGAGCATTTTCAAAGCAATTCTAGGATCTTCATATTAACAGTTTGCTTTGGTCAATAGTTCTCAGTTTTGTTTGAAATAAAGCTTGTTTGGGTACATACGCCTTATTTTCTGGATCCTTTCAGAGTCAGAGTTTTTTTCCTTAGAAATATAAGTCTTTTTCATAAGTAGCCATTTTTTTTCAGACAGCCATTCCCAATGTACATGTTTTAAAAAATAGGATCTGATTTCTCTTTATCAGACTAAAATTCTACTCATTTTTACAAATAACAAAGGAGATCATCGTTCTTCCTTTCAAAAGAACTCAAATTTCCCTGTCACACATGCAGACTTTTGGATGAAGATTCTGATGGTTGTTCCTGTTGTACTCATCCCACTGCCAGCAGAAGTTTCAGGGCAAGGGGCAGAGGTCAAGCTCTTTCACAAAATCTTTAAGTTTCTGGTACCGTTTTTGTAGAAGGTTATGAATAAAAATTAGGAAATGCATTTGATAATTCTGTGTAATCTGTATTTCATCCTGGCCTCAGAGTGGCCATTTCTCCATCCAAATTTGTGTGGTTAAACTCTAGGTAGAGTCTATCCTTCAGAGCGAGTAGCCTTACTCCACACAAGCTAGATGGAGGGATAATATTCAGCGTTTGCAAATTCACATTAAAAAAAGCCCATGGATATCAGAAAACGTTGTGATGAACATTCGTAATAGCATAATGTCAAAGGCAGAAACATCAGCTACTTAGGTCTGTCTCTACCCCAAGGAATAATGAGTGGTTGCAAACAACAGAAGGCAAATAGTACAATCATAAATGAAGAATAATTTTCTCAACATCAAGCTGACAATGAAGGAAAGATTTCCACTGAGGACATTGTGGCTGCTGTTACCTCCTCTTACTATTTTTTCTGATTTTTTGAGAGTTTTCTTTGAAGAGAAAACTCCAGGGAAGAAAATAATGTCAAATAACAGGACTGTCAAGAATTTGGTTTTTTACACATTTTTAACTGAAATATCCTCAGCTGCAGTTCTAATCTTTCTTTGCTTTATTTTAAGTTTATGGTTTATTAAGAAAAACTCTTTAGAAGTAAATGTGTCTTCAAGAATGTCTTCCCTTTATACGCATATTTTCTCAGAATCAAGCCAGAATTTTATAGCCTGCTCCAAATTTTTCTTTCCACACTTCCTGAATGACAGCAGTATTTCTCTCTGGAGATTTTTGAATGTTCCATTAAAAAAACAAACAACAAGCAAAAAATGTTGGGCAGTGGTCACTGAACACATGGAAATCTGGTTACACAAAGACTGCTCCAAGCCTACGCAGCTGGGCAGGGGGCTGGTGCTCACTGGTTGTTAGAAGAGCTCTCTCACCCTTCCGTGAGTGTGGACGTGGATACTGTAAGGACACAGCTCATCCTACAACTTACAGAGGGCAAAGTTTCTGGACACAGGGTTGTCTTTTTTTTGCCCACAGATGGTCAGACTCTTCACAGCACTCTGCTCCCCAGACAGTGTGAAGCTGCAGAATCATATGTTCCTGCTTTTCACAAATGGATTCAACCTGGATCCTATGCCAGAAGTCTGCCATGAATTTCACTAAGCAGAGTCTTGTGGCAAGGCATTCTGGTCCTTGATATCTTTGCATACTAAACCATCAAGACCTGACATAACAACAGTGGGATGGAAGGTCGTTTTTGTAATATTTTTTCTGCCTTCATTTTAGAAATCAAAAAAAAAAAAAAGCCTGAACGCTTTTGTAATTGTAAACTTTGATTTTCACCTCACTGTTCAACTAGTTTAGCATTTATTCCCACAATGATACATTCCTCTGATGTAACCGAGGCCCTACACTGTTAAGAACATGGGAAAACAGCTGTAGTCTGTTTCACTCCTCCTCCTTCTTTTTCCAAAACAAACGTAAAACACAGCATAAATAAGGGATAAAGATGTCACTGAAGAAGGAAATTAATTATGCTGCCTGAAGGTGTAAACATAAAGCTTTCATAGAACATAATCCAGTTTTGCAAGGCTCAATTCGAGTCTTTACTAGTACAGAATATTGTTAAACTTATTAATGCGCATATAATGCATGTGAAAGCATTATTCCACTCACAAAGGATAAATGCTTTGCTTACCTGTTGCAGGTAATTTTTCCAAGAAAAGGACATGCAAATACATATTCTAATAGTTTTAAAGATGAGCAAAAACTATAGGAGAGGAGATCAAATTATTTACATTAGGGATTGCAAAAGAGAATCTGTAAAAAGCTCTTCTGTGTCTCTAATCCCCAGAGTTCATCCCTGCAGCATAATTCGACATGTACATGAAATCTGCAGACCGGCTTTCAGAGCAACAGACATATGGGGGTATCACCCTACATCTTTTTCCTTACAGTCAGGCTCTGGTATAATTATCTTAATCATATCAGCAGTTAGAAATTGAAATCTAAAAATGATGAGATAACTGAAACTTTACAAAATTTAGTCTGTAAACCAAATAATCTGTAAAGAATATAAACTTAACAGCAAGATAAAACAAATCTCTTTCCTTGCTACAGATAGTAAGAATTTAAAAGACTGGACAACAGAATTTGGATTGCTAAATCCAGTGTTTAGGTGTCAAAATAAGTTAGAAATTATAACTGTTTAAATCGTGACTCATAAGATGTACAACAGCATGCTTGCTTTTGCTTTAGTCACATTCATTAAAAATACATGGATCCTGCATCAAAAAAAATCACAGAAGAGATGTAACTTCATTTAGCTTATTTGTAGTTCTATACAAATTAAAAAGCAAATTTTCTTATTTAGCTTGAGCAACAGCATTCTTTTCTCCTGTGTAAATTAATGTAATGATATAGAATAAGACCTTACATGGTAACATGCACTCAGACTCAAAGTCATATGAAAGTCCTACGTACATGATTCACATCATATCAAGACAATGGGATGCAGTAGAGATTTCAATTTGCATGAAACTGCATGCAGACACAAGTTCGTCATATTGAATAGTTTTGATTTTGTACAACAGAAGATATTCCAGGTTTCTTTACATATTCACTACAAAATGCCACTGCTGCAAAAGTGAGTAGAGAGGCAAAAATTCCCTTTCCCAGTATGATTATTGTTACTGATAGTTCTTGTTCTTCATGCAGGAATCAGGCTCAGCTTCACAGTGCCAGCCCCATCTCCTCACATTCCTTCACTCTGTTACAGAGGAAGAACAAGGTGCCTATGGCTCCTGTTCATAGTAATTTTTTTAGAGGCAAAACTCATCTAAGAAGTCCCTGTTCATTTAACCATTTACTTTTTCATACAGATAGTGACATAAATACAGCTGAAGAGGGATGCAAGATGAATGAGTAAAGCGAAAAGAATGACTAGCTGGAAGTAAGCAGAGATGGCATTAACACTTGGAAAATGTTAACATGGACCTGGAGTCTTAGCACGGCATTCACAAAGGCTAGCACCCAGTACATAGACGTTCATTGTAGGAGATGGGCATCTGGAGACCCTTGCTTTCTACAGGTTTTGAATACAAATCTCTGTACAGGAAGGAGTCATCTTCCCCTTCTGAGGATTTGAAGGCATGGAGCTCCTCATTGAGATAATCACTTCCTCCATTTTGACTACAGCTCCAAAGAAAGAAGCATGTCAGTCTTTACACCAGCGGTTCAGCAACCCAAATGTTCATTCATAAGTAGACATGCAACTTTTCTCTTACTTTTGCTAAAATAGCAGCAAACTAAGCTAAAATCTCCTACCTGTCAGAGAAAAATGCTAAGCTCTGGGCTATCTGAGTGTCCTGTCCTGAGAGACCATATTCAGTTGTTTTTCCTAAAGCTTATCTGTTTACTGGGTCAGTATTCCATTAGGACAAAGCTAGGTATCAGGCTACAAAATTTTTAGCCTTACATATTTTTGGCTCAGTAGTTTTTGACACATGCTACTCCACTAAATCACAAAAACTAAAGGACGCAGCTTCCCACAGCTCCATAATAAGGATCTCATTACTTTCTACAATGCTTACCACTATTATTGCAACCTTAAAATAAAAATAACCAGTGAAAGTACTGTTTTCCCTACAGTTTCCATCTGACATAAGAAAAATTAATACAACAGTCTTGTAGAGCAGAGCCCTGAGTTCTGAGAGGACTAAGAGGAAGTTATTTGTATCTATAGTGCAGAGTTGAGTCACAATGCACCATTTTGAAGCCTTGTATGCTGGAGATCAGATATTTCCTAGGAGATACCCACAAGAGTGTTTGGTGGTTTCTCATATGCCTTCTGTTTTTAAGGTGCACGTGACTGTGGGTGAATTGAATGCACAGATTCAGATGGCACCTTTCAGTGCTGTACTCCTGAAGGATTTAAAATTTTAAAAAAAAATTTATTGGAATGTTTTCACAGCCTGTTGAAAGTGAGAATCAACTTCACTCAGAAAGGCAGCAAAAAAATGTCTAGCAGCACTGATGGATTTTGTGCTGCTTCAGCTTGCTGCTTGCATCTCTGGCTCTGTGAAGAGTTTGTACTAATTGCCTGAATTTCAGTGCCATTTATATTGTAAAAAAACACGTGAGATGCAGTTGTAGATTATCATTCAATATATTACTGCTCCCGAGGAAAGCATACAAAAAGGCACAGGCTTTACTATTGCATTTTCATTGAGGGTACCCCATTGGTTTTAATGATCTTTATAACTTCTCAATCCTATAACTGTAATAAGACCTATGTCAGATGATATAAAATACCCTTATGCTTAAAATGTAGATTTGGGGAAGCGAAAAGAAATAGAGTTTGAGATTAATTCACTTCCAGTGCCACAGAAATCTACAGAAAAAGAAATATCTATTATAAATAGAGTGGAAGTAGGAATTACTGGCTTTGATTATGGAATGCAAAGTAAACCACATTGCAATGCACTCAATCTTTTTTACATTTATTGACTACTCTCTTCGTCTAGTAGGGTTAATTTCTCTGTATGTTTTTTTCTCCTATATATGTTCCAGGTACCATTTCTATTTGAAAAGTCTGTGTGCTTGTAGCCATGCAAAATTACCAGTGACACATTTTCTTGCAAACACATCACTTGCAAAAAAATGTCTACTGTGATCAGCTGAACTGGAGCACAGCTCCAATAGTTCAGAGTAGCTTTCCTGAAGGAAGAAAAACTAGCTCAGCAGAGGCAGGTGGAAATTTCAGAGAAAAGAATGAGGTTCTGCCAGCTTCCTATTGACAGCACTGTGTTCTGTAAGTACTTCTATTGATCTATGGGACTTCCATTGGACTGTTCATGCAGTAATGTTCTTTGTGCAAAGAAACAAAACTGGTTAAATGTAAATTCAAACTCAACGTGGTTAAGGTGCACAATCTGGCTCATTTGTTTTGTAGCTACAACCCACTGACTTTCTAAATTCTAATGGAAGTATCAACAGCTGTTCTCTCCACCCAACTATTTCATATTGAGAGGGAATGCACACTTATCCATCAGTAATGAGAACCAGCCCTTTCAAAGTCTATGAATAAGCAAAGAAAATCATGTTGGCAAAACTGGAGATGTAAAAAGTTACTCAGGGATCAAAATATCCCAGCTGTCTCAGTGAGAATTACACATAGTTGATCCACATGAAAAATCACCCTTGTGAAGAGGGGTGAAAAAATGTTCTGTTTCTGTGCTAAGGTGAAGGAAAACCTTTGCCAAATTTGGGAGGACAGATTCATCCACCTGCTGGGGTAGAATGTTATTAACACTCATACACACAAAAAATGACAGCTGTTAACAGCTGAAACTCATACTTTCCTTCTGATCCTTAGTCATCAGGGGACTTTACAGGTAGTCCAAAATGGAAGGACATTACAAGTGCAATAAAGAATTCTGCACTGCACAACATTTCGCAGCAAAACTAGAACTCTCAAAAAAAAATATCTTTACAATATTTAAAGGTGTAAAATAAAAGGAAAATTGGCACCTTTGCTATACAACAGAAAGATTGTTCTAACCCAGGTTCAGAAAAGTATTCAAGAATAGTTAATTTTTGACAAGGTTGTCTCAATTTCAGTTTTTATGATGTGTTTTTCAGGAAGGAAAAGGGGCAAAGAGCACCTAAAAATTCCTTTCATACATTACAGGCCCATTGCTTGTTCTTGACAAGACCTCTCAAGTCCTTTTTTCTCTATTAAAATATCTGAGTGAGAACTGAGATGGGGAGCCTTCTACTGTTTTGCTTCCTTCCACTGTAAATCCCAGTGGGGGTTGCATGAAATGTCATCATCATCAACATCACCCAGCTCAGCACCCAGCACTGCACCAAGTGTAACTTTAAAAAAAAAAAAAAAGCTTTCATATTAAATTTAGAAATACTTTATCCCACATTAAACATCAGAAATACAGCTAATGCATTTTTGCACATCTTCAGCTTTAAAGCTGTGTTTCCAACCTGTTTGAAGGCCACAGAATAACAACTGAAGACAGCAAAGTGCACATGGACTGCACAGATTGATTAGGAGGCTATCCTGCACCAGATAAGGCAGGTAGGTCTAGATACTTGTGTAGCACGACAACTCATTACTGGACAGAGACAATGGCAGAAAGTAAGCTAAAATTCTCAAGCCAGTATATTTAGGCTGTGATTTAAGCAATCATCAGCCTGTTCTTGAAGCTAAATGTGTCTCTCATACTCCCTGATGGACACTTTAGCTGATAATTGGAGATAACTAAGGAGAAAATATGGGCTCTTGCTACCCAATGCATTCACGTATATATAGTTGAGGGGGAAGATTGGCATTATACATCTCCTCTGTCCTTGTGCTGCTGCTGATGAACAGCCATTTGGTCCTGTAAGCTTTTCTGGAATTGCCCAATTTTGCAAACTGCCAGAGTAGTGGGGTTTATGGCCAGTGCAAGCTAGAGCTGTCTTGTATAATATGGGGTCATAACTGCTTGGCTACAGGCACTACAAAACTGGCAGAGTGAGAGCTAGTGCAAAGGGCTACATTAGCAAACAAACAAGCACAAGCCAAATCCATTATCCAGTATAAAAATATGGGCATGGAAATGGGGTCCAAAGGAACACTGTTTACCCTCCATCATTGCTAATAAAAGCAGGAGAGTCCCACTAGGTGGTTCGAAGGATAAAGAGCAGTGAGTAACTAACTTCTTTGCTGCACCCAGCTGGCACAGGACAATATGAAATCAATCCCTTGGAATAACGAAATTCAGAGGAAAACTATTCCTGACTGCAAGCCATCTGTAGCTGTAAATGTTCCCTGAATAGCAGTTTCTATGAGACATGTTTGAAATTACTGAGTAGGTTAGCATGACTTTTTGGCCTTAGATTTCAACACAAGATTTTTAGCTGAATCACTGAACTGGTGCTCCATTTTATTGACTCCATATGGCATTTCGGTCCTCAGCACATTCATAGCCAATTAATACCAAATGCCCAGAGTGAGACCAGCAAAAACAACAGAAGGAGGAAAACAGCAAACTAGCAGACCTAATTAGAGAATTAGGGATATTTTAGAGAATATACTCTACTCCTAGGAAAGGTAAGAGATTTTTTTTGTGCTGCAGGAAATCCATGACGTATTTGCTGTCACAGAGACATGGTGAGATGACTGACACATCTGGAGTGCAAGGATAGGCAAGGAAGGAGTGGCAGTGGAGTGGCCGTGTATTTTAGGGAGTGTTTCAATTGCCTAGAGCTTAGTGATGGCAACAACAGTGTTAAATTTTTATGCATAAAAACCAGGGGAAAGACTAACAAGGCAGATGTCATGGTGGGAGGCTGTTACAGACCACCCAAACAGGATGAAGAGGCAGAGGAGATATTCTCTTTCTATTAGAAATTAATATTTCTATTTTCTGCTGGGGGAAGACTCAGAATCACTAGCCCTTGTTCTTTGGAGTTCTTTGGATGTCTGCTGGGAATACAGTTCAGCAGAGAAGAAACAGTCTAGGAGGTTCCTGGAGTGTGTGAAAGGTAACTTCCTGATGCAGGCGGTGAGGGAACCTACCAAGGGAGGCACCTGCTGGACCTGTTTCTTGTGAACAGAGAAGGAGTGGTGGATGATGTGATGGCCAGTGGTCACCAACTTATACAGTTTTCTTTTCTGGTCAGCAAAATTGCCACCTTGGACTTCCAGAGGGCAGACTTTGGCCTGTTTAGGTGACTATTTAACAGAGCTCCTTGGGAGGCACTCCTGAAGGGCAAAGGAGTTCAGGAAGTCTGGACCTTCTTCAAGAAGGAAATCCTAATGGTCCAGGAGCAGGCTCTTCCCATGTGCCAAAAAATGAGCCAGTGAGGAAGAAGATTGGTCTGGCTGAAGAATTCATCATTCATCAGAGACGACATCATAAGATGACATTTAGAAGAACGAGGAGATTATGTGGGAAGACTACAAGGATGTTGTGAAGGTAGGCAGGGAGAAACTAGAAGGGCCAAAACCCAACTAGAGCTTAATCTGGCTACTGCTGCAAAAACCGGCAAAAAATTGTGGTATAAATAAATCAGCAAGAAAAGGTGGGCTAAGGAGAATCTCCATCTGTTATTGAAAATGGAGACGTAGTGATGAAGGATGAGGAAAAGGCTGAGGTACTCAATGCCTTCTTTGCCTCAGTCTTTTAATAGCAAGACCAGTCATTCTCTGTGGTCCCAGCCACAGAGAATTAACTTATTGATGGGGTTGAAAACTATTTGCATAGAATGAAATTATTTACTGATACTTAGATTAAAACAAATATAGATGAGATGGACGATTGACACAATAGCAAATGAAATTACTAAACTTGCACAATAAGAGTAAAATTATTAAACTTATAAAAATTGTTCAAGGACAAACTAACACTGTTAAAATAATTGAAGCAATAATTATGTTGAAATAAACATGTTCCTAACACAGAACTAATACAAACTTAACTTAAAAGGAAACCAGGAATGTCCCAGGTAACTTGCACCCTTGCCGCTACTTATCATCTTGCATGGAGACGATGATGGTTTTTCTCCTTCTGCCATCAATTTCTCAAAGTCTTGGGTGGATCACTGTCATTTTAAATATTTCCATGATCTTGATTGGGGGCCGGAGGGTTGGTTGTGGATGTCTGCAGTTGTTCCGGAGTGCTCACGGCAGTTTATCAATTAATCTTACATTTGTACTACAGTTGCGGCATTATGAAAACTGTAGTGCTGTACTATTCTAATGCAATTACTAATCATTCCTGAGAAAGCACCGATGTCTCATGCTATACTGTGGTACAAGGTTCTCTGTGATCCCAGTCGGGGGAGGGATACAGACAGGGCAGGGGACCTGGTTGCCGCCATTATGGGGGGAGCACACAAAATGGGGGACTCCGGAAGGAGGCCTCCGCTTCTGCCCGCACTTGAGGAAATGTCACCATGGAGGGAACATACGCCACTTCGGGGACAGAATCGTCAGAGGTGAGGCCGGAATCAGAGGCGGGGTTATGGACAGGAAAAGAAGGAGAAGGCGGGGGAAGACAGCGTGGCCATTGCCATCTTGGGATAGGGAGCCGGAGACACTGCAGTTCCCCAGTAAGGCCTGAACAGTGTCCGGCGGGGCTCTTGGGATGGTGCAGCCACCACCATCACCAAGGGAGGAAGGGGATGGGGAAGTCTGAGGGAGAGACAGTGAAGGAGAAATAAAAGAACCTATGGGAGGGGGGACTAAATAAATGTAAAGTGTCCCGGATGATGTTAAAAATGGGCACGAATTGGGGCGCTCTTGTCTCTAATGGCCCTCTTATAGAATCCCATAAGGTGGTATGAGGGACCCAGTCTATGGTCATACCAAAGGTGTTACATAGGTACTTCACTAATTTTTTCAAATCCCTTCTACAAAAATCTCTCCCGTAGGATGTCAACATAAATTTAAGAATAATATACGCATCCTGCTGGCCTTTGGTTAATGTTGTTCCCATGGCCGACCCTTCCCCAGTCTTCGCTCCCCTCCTGAAAATCTTGAGGGTTATGGGGAAGGACCCTCCTGTGACCGAAATCCCTAGAAAAACCCCCACCCTCTGTTGACCCTTCCATGTGGTGACTATGCACCCTGGTCCACACCAGAGGGTGCCCCACAAGAACCTGGCCAAAACTCCTGGGGACCTGACCAAAAGACCCGGGATTTTGCTGCACTCAAGGCGGCGATGGGGTGGCCTTTGCATGTGCCATCGAAAACAGTGACCCACCTCGTATACACTGCACACCAAAAGGGGGATCGGCCTCCCCACCTAGGACAGCGCCACACTCACGATGAGTTTGTCTTCTTGGGTCATGGGCGCGTTGGTCCAGAACTGGTCTCCGCTGTTCTCAAGTCCAGCTCCACTCCCTCGCTAACCCACTAAAAAGTGGGCTTCGCTCGGGAGTCGTGAGTGCTCTGGTGTCTGGTTGCTGCTGGACTCCTGAGGAGTGACCCTTGCGGCTGAGGGTGGGCTACCGCTCCCTACTGAAGTCACCAAGGCAATCCTCTCTGCCGTGCCAAGAGATCTCAGCCCTCCACCGCTTGTCGAGATCCCTTGGTGGTGCCCCAGGTGATGGTGCAAATCCAGCCGCAGGTTCTCCTGTCACCATCCTGGTCTCAGATCCTTCTCCTTTCTTCTTCCTCAGTGAGGCGGGCCTGTTTGTTTTAGAGAAAGAAGAAGGGAGGGCTGTTGGTGGATCCGAGTCCATCAGATCGTCGCGTCGCGCACCTGCTGGTTTCTCTCCGGGCCGTGTTGTTCTCCCCGGCGCACTTTATCGGGGGCGACACTCCCCTGGGGATGGGCGACACTCCCCCGGGACTGTGGACTCCCAGAGCAGCCGCTCAGTGGACTGGCACAATAAATGAAGCGGGATGGGCCTCGCGTGCTAGTCCAGGGATCGTTTATTAAAGCCCAGATAAGAAGCGAAACTAAAAGCGTCTGGTACCTGAACATAAAGCAGAGGCAAGGTCCCCTGCACAGGCTGTGTAGGGGCAGGATCAGGGTGGAGCTTGGGGAGGAGAGCTAATCACTAAGAAGCAGGGGAGGAGCACAGGGCGGGGATTACAATGCTGGGACCAATGGGGAGGTACAGGGGGAGGGGATGCCCTAACTGAACCAACTGAATACTGAGGGATACATAAATGACACAGAATCTTCTGGAAGAGGGGAAGGTACAAGGGAGGATTGACAGTAAGGACTGGTCCATTGCCTCAAGGGAAAAAGGGGCGTACAGAGTCATTATTGAAAGCAATACTACATGGGGAAAAATAACTATTACGAGTGATAATATAAAGGAAAACACACACTACAACAGGGATCCACCCAAGGGTACTGACATAGCTGGTGGAAGTGTTCACTGAAGCACTTTCAGTCAATTACCAGCAGTTGTGGTTAACTGGAGAGGTCCCAGCTGACAAGGAATTGGCAAATGTAATGCCCATCTAAAGAAGGGCTAGAAGAAGAGTCTGAGGATCTACAGGCCTGTCAGTTGCCCTTGGGGCCAGGGAAGGTTGTGGAGCAGATCATCCTGNTGTGGACTCCCAGAGCAGCCGCTCAGTGGACTGGCACAATAAATGAAGCGGGATGGGCCTCGCGTGCTAGTCCAGGGATCGTTTATTAAAGCCCAGATAAGAAGCGAAACTAAAAGCGTCTGGTACCTGAACATAAAGCAGAGGCAAGGTCCCCTGCACAGGCTGTGTAGGGGCAGGATCAGGGTGGAGCTTGGGGAGGAGAGCTAATCACTAAGAAGCAGGGGAGGAGCACAGGGCGGGGATTACAATGCTGGGACCAATGGGGAGGTACAGGGGGAGGGGATGCCCTAACTGAACCAACTGAATACTGAGGGATACATAAATGACACAGAATCTTCTGGAAGAGGGGAAGGTACAAGGGAGGATTGACAGTAAGGACTGGTCCATTGCCTCAAGGGAAAAAGGGGCGTACAGAGTCATTATTGAAAGCAATACTACATGGGGAAAAATAACTATTACAAGTGATAATATAAAGGAAAACACACACTACAACAGGGATCCACCCAAGGGTACTGACATAGCTGGTGGAAGTGTTCACTGAAGCACTTTCAGTCAATTACCAGCAGTTGTGGTTAACTGGAGAGGTCCCAGCTGACAAGGAATTGGCAAATGTAATGCCCATCTAAAGAAGGGCTAGAAGAAGGGTCTGAGGATCTACAGGCCTGTCAGTTGCCCTTGGGGCCAGGGAAGGTTGTGGAGCAGATCATCCTGAGTGCCGTTCCATGGCTGTGGAAGCTCTCAGTTCAGTCGAAGAGAGAACAGAGAGAATTCTGTCACGCTTCGGCCTGGGAAAGTTAGGAGAAAGAATGCAAACAATTATTATCTCTTTTTCTGTTCATGTTGTTTATAGGTATGTTCTACCACAATGTGCTATTCATAGTGCACCAATGGTGTGAAAGGTTTTCACTTTGAGACCAATCATATTTCACCTTAGCGAGTCCCATTATAAACAGACGCGCTGCTTTCATTGAATGCTCTTTCATGCTTTCTGAACCTTGTGGAGTCTTTCCGTCCTGTCCCTGACTCAACANTAAGGACTGGTCCATTGCCTCAAGGGAAAAAGGGGCGTACAGAGTCATTATTGAAAGCAATACTACATGGGGAAAAATAACTATTACAAGTGATAATATAAAGGAAAACACACACTACAACAGGGATCCACCCAAGGGTACTGACATAGCTGGTGGAAGTGTTCACTGAAGCACTTTCAGTCAATTACCAGCAGTTGTGGTTAACTGGAGAGGTCCCAGCTGACAAGGAATTGGCAAATGTAATGCCCATCTAAAGAAGGGCTAGAAGAAGGGTCTGAGGATCTACAGGCCTGTCAGTTGCCCTTGGGGCCAGGGAAGGTTGTGGAGCAGATCATCCTGAGTGCCGTTCCATGGCTGTGGAAGCTCTCAGTTCAGTCGAAGAGAGAACAGAGAGAATTCTGTCACGCTTCGGCCTGGGAAAGTTAGGAGAAAGAATGCAAACAATTATTATCTCTTTTTCTGTTCATGTTGTTTATAGGTATGTTCTACCACAATGTGCTATTCATAGTGCACCAATGGTGTGAAAGGTTTTCACTTTGAGACCAATCATATTTCACCTTAGCGAGTCCCATTATAAACAGACGCGCTGCTTTCATTGAATGCTCTTTCATGCTTTCTGAACCTTGTGGAGTCTTTCCGTCCTGTCCCTGACTCAACAATGTCACATGGCACATGCAGGACAGCTAGGGGAACAGGCTCAGAGAGCCTGGGTTTGGGAAAGGCAGGTCCTGCTTGATCACTGATGAGGTTGCACATTAAATCCTTTGTTCAGTTCTGGGCCCCTCACTACAATAAAGACATTGAAGTGCTGGAGCATGTCCAGAGAAGGGCAGTGGAGCTGGGGAAGGGTCTGGAGCACAAGTCATATGAGGAGTGGCTGAGAGACCTAGGGTTGTTTTTCCTGGAGGGAAGGAGGGTCAGAGGGGACCTTATCACTTTCTATGACCACCTGAAAGGATGCTATAGTGAGGTTAGGGTTAATGTCTTTTCCCAGGTAACAAGTGACAGGATGAGAGAAAATGGCTTCAAGATGTGCCAGAGGAGGTTCAGATTTGGTATTAGGAAAAAAATCTTCATTAAAAGAGTTGTAAAGGAAGGGTTATTGGAAGTGGTTGAGTCACCATTCCTGAAAGTATTAGAAAAAAGTGTGGCTGTAGCGTGGCTTAGTGGTGAAGATAACAGTGCTGAGTTAACAGTTGGAGTCAATGATTTTAAGGATCCTTTTCAACCTAAACAATTCTATGATTCTATGAAAAGTCCTAAGATACTGTCATGATCTGAGCATTACTGATGCTCTTACAACTACCTTTTGTTTTGTCAGCAGTGCCAAACTGAGAGAGGTGCTCATGCTGCCTCAGAGCTCACTGCCTGCTCTGAATTCTCACCCTTGAGTAGAATGAGCTTAAACTTCCCCTTACATGGCAGTGTCCAACAATGTAAGCATGCTCTTGTGATGCTGGGGAATGAAAGAAATCAGCTTCAGCTCTCCCTCTGAAATGGACTTCCAAATCATACTGGGTAAAAACAGATTTATTACAGAGCTCTGCACATTCATTTTGGCTTTTCCTATTATTTTTCCATTACTTGAAAGCATACTTCTCTTATCCATATTAAACACCTTAAAGCTATTGCGGACTTTTTATTTAAGACAGATAAAATGGTTAAAGTATTCTATGCTTTTGGTGTAAGAAAAAAAATTAGAAACTTTAAGGCAGCTTCTACCTAACAGTGATTGAAAGATCATCTTTTCCAGATCAAAGTACCTTTGTGGCAATATTTAAGTGGTTTTCACAAGCAGAGAACATTTTGGTGGTTAAAAGAATTACTAAAACCATTTTAAGAGACAGATACTGCAACAAAACCCAAAATGAAGGATTTCTATGAAGATCTGAGCCCAAATTCTTAAGTAATGAATAGCTCAAATAAGAGTAGGTTTTCTTAAGAGTCCAAATGTTTCTTTTCGTCTTCTGTTTAGGAAAGAAAAGAAAAATATTTGGCTGTGAAAACTTTTCCCTTCTCTATGTCTAGATGCCAAATTAGTAGTTACATGATTTATAGCTGTCATGAGATACATTAGTAATGTGCATTAAAGTGAGGCCTCTTGTTTCCTCTTCATCTGTGGTATGGTGAATTCACGTCTTAAATTACAAACTAACAATGTGCATTAGGGTTTTCTGACGAGATCCGTAGTTATCCCGCATTTCTGTGCTACAAGGCAAAGAAGGGCTGCTGTAACACCATGTAATTTGATACACTAAAATTTTTAGAAACTAAATGCCAGTGAAAAGGAGAAAACACATCAGAACATAGCACACATTCAAGAGATATTTGGTTCTTAATCCACTCACAACCTGTTTATTTATTGGTGTTGTAGAAAATGTGGCAGGACTTAGGTCTCTCTCTCCCTTTCTCCCCATGCACACAAAACCCCAACCACAGCCACAGCCATGCATGGTTTATAAAATTCTTTTTATTGATCTTCAATTTACTGCCCTTTAACTTAATATATTACTGAGTTTCACTAAAATATGATGAAGTGTAAAGAAAATAATTTCTCTAAGACTTTCATCACTTGAAGTACCTCAGGCAAGTGCTCCCAAATTCTTCTGTGCTTCAGGCTGAATGATACTGGCAATTTATTTTCAGTTTTTCATTGTAATAGAACGGTATTTTCCACTACAGATACATGTAATTCCTCTACTGTTAATCTAGGCTATTATCCACAGGAGACTTCTTTTTAAACGGAGAAAGAGGAATTATTGAGATAATTGATATCCAGTATTTTTGATTAGATGGAAGTCAGATCAATGCAGAGACCATTAATAGTTACAAAGATACATTTTAAATCTTAACAAAAATTCACTAGAAAAACATGGGGAAAAAAATTCCATTAGTTGTTTATTGGAATTTTTGTTTACTTTAATAAGAAGAAAAAAGTCCCAGGAAACTAGAAACTTGACTTGAAGTAAAGCCCAAACATGTCTGTGTTTTGACTGTGCTTTCATCATTCTTTCTTGGTAATTTTTACCAAGTGACAATAGCATGCATTTGCATAGAAATATTCCAGACTTTCTTATCTAGATCCAGTAGTACTAATTCCTTCTGACACTCTTATGAATTTGTTTATTAAATATTTGTAAAGCTTTTCATAGACAATGGCAAAACCAAATTATACTTGTTTTGCCCTTTTTTTGGCTAACAGATACATCATAAGCAACACTGGACAGCCAAACTATGCAAGACACCTGCATAGACTGCAAAAGCCTTTTTCCACCACACACTGTGAGAACAAGGTGAGAGATTCAAGTTCATTCAACTTCATTTTCAAGCCTTATTTAGCTGAGAATGAATTCCTTCCAAAAATGTCATAGTCCTTCTTTAAGTAGAAAACTGATATATCCAAGCCAGCCAGAACTGGGGCTGGAAACAGATAAGTCCATTTTTAAGAGGGCTTCTTACTGTCCTGAGAACTAGGGAAATAAACAAATTCTCTGACAAAGGAACAAAGCCCTCCATAGGAAGAGCTTGTAGAATAGTTTAAAACACACCACATAAATGAGATATGTGCTCATGGCTGGGATAAAATATTCTTTGATGTATTTCAGCAAGATGTTTGAGTCATAACTGGGAGCTGTGATGAACAGCAAAGCAACAGCTAGAAAAGGTCATGATAAAAGGAAAGGAACACATGCCTGGCTTGGCAAAGTACAAATTCTGTCTCCTGCTACAGCCAGCCTCTACCTGCCTATTCCTAAGGGTCTTTCATCCAAGTGTAAACCTCTTTAAGGCAATGGACACATAAATCTGAGTCTTTATTTTCTTCTAATAGCACTGGTATATACTGAGGTGGTGGTGTGAACTGCTCATGACACTCAAACCTCTGTTTCTTTTTGCAGTAAAGTCAAGCACTGCTATATTTGCTTCCCCTGGATGCAAATGCTGATGAAGGTTACCTTGCAGCATGAGTTACAGAAATTCTTTCATGGACAAGACAGACTTATCTGCTTGTTCTCTCCAGTGAACTAATACAGCAAAGGGAGATGGAGAGAAAAAAATAATATGAGAGGGAAGAAATGCTCTCACCTCATAAATTTTTTTTTTAAAAATGTGAGACTATTTCCCAGTAAATCAGACAGAGAAACAAAGTGGACACTGCCAAAAGACAGAAACCACATTCCTTGCAAAGTGGCAGGACAGTGATAACTTCATTCAGCATGTGCCTGTGAGACCACAGCTAACAGCGTGTTCCAGATTGACAAACTGTCAAGATACGAGATAAATGCTTCTGTTAACAGAGGGCAGCATAAAAATGGGTGTATTATTTGTTCATCAAATAATCACAGGGTGCTTTTTGTATAAAGAAAAAAAAAACCAAACCAAAAAAATCTAAGAAATTGGATGGGAAATCACAGTTTGCTCCTTCTAAGAGTACTATATAAAGTAGTATAGCTTTTATATAGAAAAAATATGATTTTCTTGTTCACTTTCCTAGTAGTCTATTACATCTTTAAACCAGGGCCAAAGCAGAGAGTAATTTATTCATGGATCGATAAAAATCAGGTGGTCTTATAAATTTCATTGCCCTCTCATCTCCTTCTGTGCCTCAGTTAGCATTCCTAGTTTTTCACCAAATGAAGTACAGTGTCTCAACATGTCTGGCAGACCCAGGGCCATCTGCCACAATAACAATTAATACTTTGTTAAGACCTTCCATGCTTCACAAACTCAAAGTAATATGCAAATCATATGTATTATATGTGAATTATATATATATAAATGATGTATAGATATGATAATTTACATATAATGATAATTCATGATGTTTTGGGCTTGAAGATAAGGAATGTGGTAAATGATTCAGGCATCACACAGAAAGTGGGCAAAATAATTTAACTTGTTCACCAGAGACTTGAATAATGGGATGGGGTGCCTCCTCAGTAAGTTTGCTGATGATACAAAGCTGGGAGGAGAGACAAATACCTGAGTGTTGTGCAGCCATGCAGCAAGACCTGGACAACAAGCTGAAGAGATGGTCAGAGAAGAACCTAACAAAGTTCAACAAAGGCAAATGTAGGGTTCTTTCCCAAGGCAGGAATAATCCCATTGACCAGTACAGGCTGGAGGCTGACCTGCTGGGAAGCAACTCTGCTGAAAAGGGCCTGGGGGTTTTGGCAGATAACAAGCTATCCACGAGCCAGGAGTGCCCTTGTGGCCAAGAAGGCCACAAATTCAAAGTGACTTGAATTTGTGTATCCTGGGGTGCATTAAGAAGAGCAATGCCAGCAAGTTGAGGGAGGCAGTCCTGCCCTTCTGCTCAGCCCTGTGTGCAGTTCTGGGCTCCCCAGAACAAGAGAGACATGGATCTCCTGGAGCAGGTCCAGCAGAGGGCTGCTGGGGGATGACTGAGGGACTGGAGCATGTCTCTTATGAAAGAATAGTTTTAAGCCTGTTCAGCCTTGAGAAGAAGTGACTGAGAGGTAAACTCATCAATGTCTATCAGTATCTGAAGGGAGGGTGTCAGGAGGATGGAGCTAAGCTCTGCTCAGTGGTGCCAAGTAATAGGACAAGAGGCAATGGGCAGAAACTGATGCACAGAAAGTTCCTGAACATGAGGAAGGAACCTCTTTACTGTGCAGTGACCACACACAGGGACAGATTGCCCAGAGAGATTGTGGAGTCTCCCTCCCTGGAGATATCCAAGAGCAGTGTGGACACAATCCTGTACAACTCGCTCTAGGAAGACCCTGCTTGAACAGGAAGGTTGGATCACATGACGTAGGTCCCTTCCAAACTTACCCATTCTGGGATTCTGCGAAAAATCATGTTATTGCCTGATCTAGTATTTGTCAACCTCTTGTGTTTAGCATGCCTGCCCCCGTAAAACTATTCTATATCTGTAACTGTCCCTAAAACATACTCTCTTTCTCTGATGGTTTTCCCCAAACTTGCTGGTCCACAGGTAATAAAAACAAATAAGTAACCCACTACTTAGATTTTCTTATAGACCTGGAGAAGAAAATGCATCTGCAGAAAGCGAAATAAGACAGTTTCATAACCTGTAAGTTGGGGCACTCTGGGTTACAATTGTGGCAATGAGCAAAAGTGGCTCTGTTTAATTCTCATCGAGTAAAGAATCTCTGGCAGCATTTCCCATAGCATTGTGCTGATCTAAAGATCTGCACTAACTTCAGTCCTGATACCAAAAGAACTTAGGTCAGTCACCATGACTGCATGCAATCACAATTTTCTAGGATTAACAGTAAACAAGACCATAAAGGAATGACTCCTGCTTTTCAATGCAGAGATTACCTAAGTAAGCTTTGAAGACATCCTATTCAGTATTCTGGTCCACAGTTTTCTAGGAATCACAGTATACAGGACCACACAGGAATGACTCCTGCTTTTCAATACTTAATTACAATTAAGTAATTCAGGTATTACTTAAGTAAGTTTTGAAGACCTCCTATTCAGTATTCTGGTCCACTCCAAGCTTGCTTCATTTGGAGAATTTGACGAATGTTGTTTCAAATCTCTATTGCTGATATTTCTTCCAAGAGTTCTGATCTTATCAGAGAAAGACCATGCCCAGCATGACAGATCATGAGCCTGCATAGCAGATGTTATTCACTGAATTTGAAAGTCACCTTTGATCAAGCAGCGTGGATATTGCCAGGAAGAGTATAAGCCTTCTACGAGGACAAAGTTCATATGTAACATCAGGGACACCAGCCAAAACAACAATTTTGTCTTTACTCCTCAGGAAACTGATTTCTCTTAATAGTAATCCCTGCTGCACTGAATCTTAATTACAGGGCAAGTAGATTGCAACATCTCTAAAGAAACACATATGGGTCATTAATTTCTCCATATAAAAGTTTATCATTTACTCATTGCACATGTTATTTTAAGGTAGCTGAATACATAGCTACAAATATTTTCAGGAATGAGGATCTAGCAATTACCCATGGGACAATTTTACTTGCAGTCACTGTGACAACAGCTATTGCAGGAAAATTTGTGAATCCTCAGCAACTTCAGACAGCGTGTATAAATGCTTTTAAGTCTGAACTATAAACAAGTCTCTGTTATTGAGTTACATCCAAACCTTGGGAACTGCTGATGGCAGAGCATTTGCAGCCTCGCCCTCCTGTGTTTGCAGCTGGGGAGCTGGGGCTGCTGCCCTGCCTCCTGCCAGCACTGCAACGCCAAAGGGGAGCTCAGAAAGCACCTGAGACACAGTATGCCCGGGTATCTACTGATGAACACGCACACATTGGATTTATTTGCCTCTAAAAAAAATCTTCAGTGATTTGGTACTCTCAAGTTACATGCTCTAAGCCTGAACTTGTGTCACTGAGATCAACTACTGGCAGAGAACAGAGCCAGGGCACCATGAAAGCATATTCTTAGTGCTGTTGTGTTCACTGACATGTGCAGTTTGCTCACTGTCTACTATTGTTCCCATGGCTTGTTGGGACCTGTTTCATAATAGACTGCAAGTTGCTATGAGCAAAGTGAGTACTTGGCCATACCTACAGAGCCCTGGCTTGGAGCTTAATTGTTTTTATTATAAGTAATGAATAATAAAATTAGTCACATAACCCAAGGGAACAAATAGTCAGTTTCTAACCAACTTGCTGATGGGAATTATACCAATAATTCAGCAAGTATTCAGTATGAGATACATGACAAAAATAAAAATGTCTCATGCATCACTATTTATAGGCAAAGCTGTCCATGACAAACTTGAACAGAACACTGCTTCATGGGCAAAGGCTTTACTTCCAATTCTTTAGAACTTTTCTAATTGTTAGCAGTTTAAAATGAAAGTTCCCTATTCCACTTATTACCTGAATTGTACCTTTTCTCCCCGCTAATATTTCAGTCTGAGTATTTCAACCATTTTTGAGAAGGAGGTTGGGAGAAGAAAACCCTTCTGTTTGGTCTCATATGAAAATATTTTAATAGTATTCAGAGTTTTACAATTCAAAAGGAAACATCATGCTTTTTATCTTGATCAAGAACACAAATCAAAGAGTTCTGCTAGGAAATTTTAAAGAAATTTTGATGAAACCTGTGTGCACTGTGAATATTCTTTGAATGTGTTTGTTCAATATATATTATTACTGTTAGAGAATTTAACCAGGGAAAATGAGTCATGAATCTTTTGGCTATTGACAAAGGTATACACCCCTTGCCAATCATCAAAAATTCGGAGGATCCAATGCTAGTGCTGGTATGTTAGTGATTTGTTTGTACTGCTCACTGCAGGAGGTTTGGATTAGCTGACCTTTAAAGGTCCCATCCAACCCAAAAAATTCTATGATTCTGTGAGTACAGTGTATGTTAACAAGATCAAGCTAACCTACAGTCTTATAATACAAAATTAATTCCCTTTAATTTTTTCTTTTTCATAGAAGTGTCATTATTTCATATTCACAAACTTATTGAAAAAAGTAGGCAAATTAATTTGTCTTAAGAGAAAGATAGTCAAGCTCCAACCTGATGGATGTATACTACAATTATGAAAAAAAATCAATATAGTTGCCCTCCTCTAGTCTCATGTTCAAAATTGAAGGAGTTTCCAGTCCCCAGAAGAGCTCTGCTATTCCTGTAGTAAAAATAGCAACAGTTGATGGATTTTATAAATTGCTGTTTATGAACTTTAATATCTTGCTTCTTGCAGCTCCTTCCCAATCAAATCTATGACTAAAACCAATCACATCTGTTGACATCTCATCATATCTGACTCCTCCTACGTAGTACACAACACTCAGAGGGTTGAATATAAAGACTGGGGCTGCACCTACTACAGTAAATGAAGTGCAAGAAACACCATGGTTTACATCCAAACCATTGAACCCTTTTTTCCTTCCCATACCCTGTGCTATACCTTTCTGTATCTGAACAGGGAGTTTTTGGCATGGATCAGGTCTAAAATGTTACCAATTTAACACATTAAATGACTGGGTAGTCCATAAGCCCTGGACACTGGGCCATGCTAAGTGTGCTGACAATAGATGTAGCCCCATACTCTAAATTCAGTTCTCTTTCCTGTGCACATCTTCCCTCCTAACATTTGTCACCAATATGATAAAGTTGCCACAGAAACTGATTTTACTCCTGACTGTAGCTGAGCTTGAAAGCAAGAAGCCTGCATGCTAGACTGGACTGGGAAGAGAAAGACACAATGGCAGTATATACATATGTTTATATATATTTTTTATTTTTGTACCTTTGTGTTATTTGCACCAAGATTTCAGTTGCTTTGGAAAAATAAAGGTCCTGGTTCTGATCTTACTGAACATGCAGGTTTGTGCATCGCAATTACATAAAACATCAAGATTATAATTTCTAAAGTTTATATAAGACTATTTCTAGACATGTTAGCGAAAATGGTAGGGGTACGGTAGAAGTAAAATCATAATCTCAAGAAGAAGGGCAGAATATACACAACGAGATCTGAATTCTGTACTGCTTTCTAAATGATGAATGACAAAGATCATCAAAGTTCCAGATAACAGGTTTTTAGACATCATTTAATTAATGCAAAATATGAACCATCTAGCTTACACGGTCTATCGTTCTGGAGAGATGAGACAGTGGAGATGCTTTGGGTTTATGTTTGCTGTAAAATTTAATGCTGAAAGCTTGAGAAAGACACAATGAGGCTATGTTCAAGCTGTGGCAGAACTGGATCGAGATCAAACAGTACCTTAGAGGGATTTCAGGTGAAATCTCAAAGCCTCTGTAAATACATCTCCAGCAACAATTCTATCAATCTTCTATAATCTGCATTTCTTTTTCTTTCATTGCTTCATGGTGTTTGGAGAACTGAGTACAGGTGTTATAATTGGACTAAATGCTAGCAAAACAGATACAAAACAAAAATGACCTAGGGTCCTCCAGGGGAGACAGGCCACAGGACAAGCAGAATATTATCTTTTTTTCTTAACTTAGTAATTCCTGATCAAAACATTCTATTGAAGGCAGTGAGGCTTTCCAATTTTTGATTACATTTGTTTCAATTAAGAAAGATTCCTCCTTTTTAAAAATCATTTTTATGAGCCACTGTAGACTTTGAAGTTCAAGTATTGTCTGCCAAAGAGTCAGAATGCACAGGCTCAGATACATGTCTCCATATGCTCTGGTATTTATAGGGAAAAAATCAGGACATTTTCAGAACTTCTATTTCTCCTATGGGGCCAACTACAGAAGAGCTGAGAAACTCAGCACTGATTACCTTGCACACTGTGCCTTCGTTGCAAAGGTGAGCACTCAAAAAGATAGCTCATGACTGAGCCCAAATTCATTGTGTCAACAGCAAGACTTTCTTTTTTTTAGGGCTTTTTGGGCTGGATTTTCTTATACTTCTAGGAAGTCCTGAAGATCATAAAAAATAATAACTCTGTATGCAAAGGATATTTATCTGGCTTTAAAAAGATTCTAGGGAATTTAAAATGTATTGTGCAGTTAATATTAAAATCAAATTATAATTTTATGAACTTCCCACATAATATTCAGTGCTAAAATAGAAAAGATTCTGTGTCATTGGGAAGGTCTATTATGATCATAAAAATGCACATGTAATGATATGCAGCATTTTGAACACCACAATTTATTTGCCATGATTTAGGATAAGACTGAAGCACATACTCACTAGGACAAAGCTTGAATGATTTGTTGATTGGCACTTCATTAAATTTGAGGAAAACTAGACTGTTTTTTCTTTTTCAAATTCAAGAATTGTGGTATGAAAATTGCTTTCTTTTCCTTCAGCTAAAAGGAAGAGAAACCAGGTAGGAGTTAGTACTCTCCTAGTTCATATAAACCATGAATGAAAATACAAGCTTAATTTACATTACAAAATCCATTCTAAAACATGCAAAGAACCTCTGTGAGCATCCTGTTCTCCCTTGTTTTCCTCTTTGTCTTGCAAAAAAAAAATCCTCTGAAGTTGGTGATGATTTGGCAAAAGCTTTAAGTTCCCCATCTGGCTCAGCCTTTTCTTCCTCTCTCAGAGCAGAATCGCTAAGGTAACTTTCAGTGCCAGACTAATGCTCCCTGAGGGTGCTCTGACAGTGCATGTGTGACTAAATGACACATTTCACACTGCACATTTCAAATTGTGAGAACTAAAGGGACTTAATAACATTTATTGCCTAGTTAGAGTCCTCCTCTTCTGTTTGCTCCTTGTCTCTAGCCTTCTTTTCAACCTATAAACCTATGCAGAATTGATGGATTGCACAATATTGCTGAGGAGTATAGCCGTTGTTTTAGCAATGGAAGAGCTATTTTTCAAAGCACTCATCCAGAAATTTGGCTGATCACAACAGCAATCTAGGTCCCTTAGGGCATTTCCCTTTTCTTCTGTGTAAGACAAGACACTGGAGAATATGTAATTTAAAAAAAAAAGCCAACCAATTAACAAAAACAAAAAACCTCCAAACCCCACATATGGCAAAGTAAAGCAAACAGTCATTGGAATATTTTGCTTTTGTGACTCATTATGTTCCTGAATAGGGTATGACAAGTATGCTGAAGAGAACAATTGGATGCTTGACTAGCTCTGGAAGTCCTGAATTTCAGTCTTACTTCAATTCAAGAGTGTACCTCTGAGATTAATTTTCTGATCATCCTCACTTACCAGTTACATTCACACAGGGACCAGGCTCTGAATAACCACATGAAATTTCTTTCAGATGAAACCAAACCTGGAGTGGGGCCCCAAAATCTTCTCCTCCAAAGCCTAAAATACTTGAAATACTTGGTCCACAGCCTGCAAAGCTGTAAACTTCCCCTGAAGTCCATCTGGTGTTAGTGTCAGACCTTAGTACGCATTCATTTGCTCTCCAAATGCTTCTGTAGTGCTGCACTGATTGGCACTATGAATGCTGCCTCTGTGGCCACATTAGGATACAATTTGTGTACACAGTCATGAAATCTATTTGTGCAAATAAGAAAGACTTTTGCCTACAACCATTCTGGGAAATCAGACTCAGTGAGTGCTCTTTCTGTGACACAGTTACTCTGCAAATGCTGCAGGTCAGTATTTCAAAGCATATGACAGAAGACTATAGATGAAATCAATACAGGCAGAAACTCAGAATGTTTAATCCCTTAAGATTTAAAGACTGTTTTTTATTTGTAAATAAAGATATGTCTAACAAAAATTACTGTTCTGAGATATTAAAAATTTGTCACAATTTTCATTGTTGTTCTTATATTAGCATACTTACACCTGTCTATAGTTTCAGATTTATAAACCATCTATCCATTTGATTTAAAAGACCATTTGTAGACTCATTTTCACAGTGCTTCTATATGCCCATAGGGGGAAGATCACAGCAAATTACTAAGAAACCTGATCTAAGTCTCCAGAAGCAGTAAAATTTTAGTTTATTGCCAACATGATGAACCCCAAGAACAGCATTTGAAGCAAGTATATATGTATGAACATGTGAAAATTATCAGAGAAAACTGGATAAATTATGAAAGCATCAGTGCCACATTTCACAAAGAAAGTGTAGTTTGGCAGAAGCAAGTTATTTCTGCATTCAGAAGAAACTGGAATATGTACGTGTGAGTTGCTTAAAAAGTTGTGGTCACAATATTTGTGTCATATTACAGACATTTTTCTGACTATGAAAGCACAGTTGTGCTGTGTTTCTTAAAAAAAAAAAAAAAGAAAAGTAGATAAAAATGGAGTCCATATTTTCACTATCTTTGGGGACCGCATAGGTAAGAGGAGTTGAAAATAGTTACTAACAGGAAAAGTTTTGTAAAAACCTCTTGCTCCTTGCAAAGAACAGAAACAGAAGATAGTAGAGTAGAACAGCGTATCAATGTGCACAGCTGATTAGGAAGAATTTTTGACTCAGGAAAATGTGTGAAGAAAAAGTGTTGCTCTGCTGCAGTTTTCTCAGAGATGTAAAGCCCTAGATTTTAAAGCAAAGATTTATGGAGCAAGCAGACAGTGTACTGTGGAAATGAACTTGTGCTTATAGAAGGTACAAGAGGGAAGAGTGTAATAGGTCTTTTTCAATCCAAATGTGCTGTTCTTTTCCTTGCTGAAATTAATTTTGTAAAATAGTTCCATAGACACTGATCACTGTTTCAGAGCCAAAGCTGCAAAATCCGACAGAGTATAGTGTCAACTACAGCTGGGGGTAGTTTACAAGGGAAGAAATATAGTTTAATGTGACTGGTTTCTCAGCTCTTTTTCAGAAGGGGATGCTGAATTTTTTTCAGAAAAGCTCTAAAAACTGAAGAAAGATCAGAACACTGAAGTATACTTTTAAGAATTCTTTAATTATCTTGTTGCAGACATTTCAAACTCCTGAAAAAGGCTACTCTGAGAACAGTAAAGTCCCACATTAATATACTTTTCTGACAAGTAGTGTAGGCTGAAGCCAGAGATTAAGTTAAACTAAACTATGTTAGTGTCTTTAGAATATTGTTTCCTTTCCCCTCAGTGATGCCATAGTAGAGACACTGGTCAATGTAAAGAATAAAACACAGTGGTTACTCAGACTTTTGTGGTTTCAGTATTAGGTTGCAACACAGTTTCAGTGGCAAACACTGCTGGATACAATAGTGCTTTTATCAAGATGAAGAAGAGGACTCCAAAGACTGCAAGAGTCCCCAAAGGTTTTCAAAGAAGAAAAAATCCTCATATTTTCAGACATATCATATTTGTCTTTCTGATTGCACTCTAAGGTTCATTAAGTGTAGTCAGGCCCTACATTTAGCTCAGGAGTTCATACAGTCAGTTATACAAGCGAGCAGTCAGGCCTTAGGCACCAGAAAGCAGATCAACTCTGCATCCTGAGCCTTCCCAGAGGCCTTTGTTCTCCCTCTCTCTACTTTATTAGGGCGTTGTTTAAATGGAAGTGTGCTATAGGGGGTGCATAATTTTCTTAAAATTATATTTAACAGAGTAAAATGATTAAATGGCCTTTTAGTGAAGATGGCTTGGACTGAAATTCATATATATTGACTGATCAGGATTAGGGATTCCAAATAAAATGGGTGAAACACTGAAATGCTGCAAGATGACTTGAAGTATTAATTAAGAATTCACACTAAAGTCATCTTTCCCTGATAATGAAAGGCTTCAGTCTATGGAGATTTTTTTTTTGGTGGGCTTGCAGCTTTTTTCTTGCAACCTCTTGTTGCTTTTAGGTTAAATGCTTGTACTACAATATCTTAAATTTATAATGGCATTCTAGAAGGAGAGCTGTCAGAAAAGCTAAGGCCACTTGCTTGTCCAATGACAATATGTTTTGTTGAAAAGATTTTTAGTAGTATGTGGAAAATATAAATGGTATCTCTTCTGGTAATACCATAATTGTGCATCCCACAAATAGTATTTGGTCCTTCAAGCATGGTAAATCTTGGTGATGCGTTTCCTCTTAAAACATGTCAAAAGTCCAAAGCAGAGAAAAAACCGCACCACTTTATCAAACACATAATTAGAAATAAATACGAGATTTCAGAGACTACCAGAATATTGACGTGTAAAAATCAATTTAATCATAATCACAGAAACCCATATTCTTTATAGTACACATCAGTGATTGGCAGAGTTAACAGTTAGTGAAGTAATATTTCAGGTGATATTTCCATTGGCCATGCAATTACATTACTACCCCTGGAGGTATTTAAAAGATGTGGCACTTAGGGACATGGTTTAGTGCTGGACTTGGCAGTGCTGGGTTAATGGTTGGATTCGGTGACCTTGAGGTTCTTTCTCAACCTAATGGTTCTGTGATTCCACTGCCATAATGGCTTTGCAAAGGAAACCATTCCAAGTGCTCCTTTCTGGAATTTCACTCTGAGTAGAGTCCACAGTTGGGACTATGTGACTTGGGTAAAAAAAAATCCCAAATCAACACAAAAACTCAAACATTTTTCCCCTAGGATTTGTTCCTTGTGGAACAATTTTTGCAAGGGCAGTTGTGAGTCAGCAGGGGCACTCTCAGCACTGTGACACAGCAGCCCTGCTGATGGGGTGCAGAGGCACCTTGGAGCTCCCTGATACCATGGTGCTCAGCTGAAGAAGCAGCATCAGAGGCTTTGCAGATGGAGTAGCAGAGACCATGGCACTGGCCACAGGAGTATTGCCAGAGCTGATGGAGATGCAGTTCCTCTCCAGTGACCTCCACAAGGCTTTTTTACCCTGCTAAGGGAAAAAATTACTCTTCATTCATATCGAATAACATGGATCCTTTTCATTTCCAATTCTATGCATTTTCTATGTTCATTGTTTAAAACTTGTCACCCATCACCAGCATATTAATAAAAACTGATTAATTATATCAGTCTACCTGCTGGCTTGTTTATGAGGTTTGTTATTTACAAGATAGGAAATTAAACTTTGCATAGTGAGTAAAATCAGATTGTTACTATTCCAGTCATTAATTGTATTTCACTTGTAATTTTCATACTGTCAAACATGTATTCCAGTTTGCAATTAGTTTAACAGCTTTTGTTTATTCCATCATATCTAGTTTCCTCTTAATTAAAAAAAATGTTTAGGTTTCCTAATCTGAATACCATAATTTAATGATAGAATTATGATTACAATGCTGATAATGCTTTCCAAGGGAGTGTTTAATTATTTGGGGTAGATTGAACCAAGTGTTCTGAAGAAAAAGAGAATACAATATCACTTACTTGATATTTTGGTGTTTTTATGGACTTCACTCACTTATTCTGACCTGGATTCTCAAACAGCCTTCTGCAGGTGCAAAACGTGCCTGCTCACCTACAGCCTGGATATTCCATATGCAGAAAGAGAAATTTGACTGGATAACCAGTCCCACACACAAGCCCACTTCCTACACACATCTGCAGTATCTCATACCTAATCACATCAGTCCAAGTCTACTTAGAAAATGACTTACCTTCTCATATTGCCAATGCAAGCATGGGAAAATGAAGCTATAAATGTCCCTTACCCCTGTAGTTTGGCCACATAATATGCACTTCCCATTTAACTGCCCACATTGTTTAATACTTGAATATGAGCTACAACTTGGTCACATTAAGAGACAATCTAGGTTTTGCACAGATATCATGCAAAAGCAAAATATTAAGGATATTTAATGAAGCCTCATCCCCAAAACATAATGGAAATTGTACAGATTACAAAAAACTAAGTGAAAAATTGACAAATATTTCAGGCTGTACAATATTAAAATTAATCCAGCTGAGCAGAATAAATTACTTTAGGAGCTTGATTATTATTGTTTAATGCCAGAATAGCAGATCCGGATGGAGACTTCTGTTTTTAGAAATCATATTTTTATTTCATTCAGTCACTTTTGCCTGATTTACAAATAATTTTAAAAATCTAATGTTAAAAACACTACTAAAAATTGAATCATTCAGGCACATAATTTGGAAAACTGAGCTATGAGACTTCTGGATGGACAGCTTATCACTTAAGAATGTGGTTTTTTGTCATTTGGCTAAATCAGATCCAGACAATATAAGTACCACCAGCTGGGAAGAACAATAATAACAACAACAACAACAATAATAACAATAAATTTTTAAAACCTTCAGAGAAGTACATTTGAGTATGCACTGATTTGTATTGGTACTTAAATACACAAATGAAACCTGTGGAACTAAATATTCATATGGGGTCATCCTGGAACTTGCAAAAGCGTGGAAAAGCCTCCACTGAAGGAGTTCAGCTTCTGAAAGACAGTAGGAAACTCCAGCCAAGTTTTATAAGGGCTGAGTGAAACAGTCACAGTAATTGAATCTTTCTCCAGCGAAAAACCCAAGATGGCTTGTAACCCAGTATTAGTGCATCAGGCCATATGTGCTGGATCATTAAGACAGTTAAAGTAAACAGATAAGCAGGAAATCCAGTCTGGCTTTAAGAATCTAGAGTGCAGTCAGCTACTTCCACAAACTTAGTGAAGTGACCCAGAGCTCAGCAATTGGAACAATGAAAAGTGTTTATGCATTTTACTCATAAATTGTCTTTCACTGAATGCTTGGGGCATGCAAATAAAATGCTTTGCTTGTCCGTTTGTGACTTTGGGAGAACAAGTATTCTTAATCCATAAGAAATATATGTTTTTAAATCTGTTCTTTAAAAAACTTAATACATTAACAAGGAAATAGCAGCCAGTACTGAAACAAATAGGGCAGTATAGACATGCAATACCAAAACCAATGGTAGAAGTACTGACTGAGGTGAAAAATGAACCCTTGCTGGTCTGAATCTAAAATTCTTCTAAGGGAATCAAGCGTAACCTTTGTTACTTCTGAAAATCCAGTCAGCTTGAACCTGACACAATTGGGAACAGCCAGCTCTTGACAGGAGAGGAAGGAGGTTCTCCCCATGTCCAGCTCCCCTGACATTGAGGCTCTTTTAGGCTTAAGTGCTGATCCTGCAGGAAAAGGCATCTTAGGAGAGCTGAGGTTCACAACAACCTTTACAAGCTGATCCCAAACCACAGAACCACAGAGATCAACCTTAAAACCTGGTGTTAAGTGCTTGGTGAAAAAAAGGAGAAAAGTTTAAAAAAAATAATGTTTAATTTAATTTAAAATTCTGAAGTTCCTTTTTGGTGAAACAAATTCTCTTTATTTTGGGTCTCATCCTCTTTCTCACACAGCTTTGAAAGGAGTATTCTCATTTTCTTCTTTGCAGCCAACCAAAAAAGTCCTGAGAACCTGGGATACTGCTCTTATTTTAGGTCATACCTGCAGTGACAGCCCATAAAGATTTGGTAAAAATCAAATGACTAAGCAGGCTTATATTTTATTACAGCATAGAGTGTTAATGAAAATCAAGAAATATCAGTATTCTGTTTTTCAGTGACTTTTTAAAAAACAGATATTAATAAAAGAAATGTATTAATTAATGGAAGAAGCACAATTTTTACTTGATTTAAGGTACATTTAGTCAGCCAACACACCTAGGTGATTGATATGCAGAATGCAGTGTCTTGTTCAAATGGTCTGCTGAAACCAGAACAAAACATCTAAGTCTGAGCCAAAATTAAACATTCTCTGAAAGAAACAGGAACAAAGCTAGTTATTTGTAAGGCAGATGTTATATATTGGTATTTTGAACTCATTGTAATTTATTTTGCCTGGAAACAAGCCTGCCATTTTCATACAGCTCTTTGGGGTTTTTTTACCAGTTTTATGCCACTGGGTAGTATTTACTGATGAAATGCAGTCAGAAGAGCTTTCTGTGTAATTGCACTTGCAGTGAAGCAGTCAGATCCTCTTCTTCAGCACTTGCTTGCTCTCACACCCACATATTCTTATTCGTATGCAGTGTCTTATCTCTTGCTGTCTGGCCTGTGAATTATGTGTCTGCTTTTATGTTTTGTGCTAGTGTTTGCTCATCACTGGTTGGTCATTTTTCACCTCCTGAGTTACACAGTCATCACTGTTACCACTTGTACTTCCATGATAGAAAATTAAAAGTATGTCCCTTCACTTCAATATTTAACCCTGTTTGTGCTAAAGAGGTTGAGGACTATTCTAATCACAACATGTGGGGTTTTTTTTCCTAATCAAGATCAATCTAAAGCTGAAAAACCAGGTAACGTTTCTGTGGTGTATTGTTACTAAAATTATCAGAGTAAGCAACAGTCTTGGCCTCTGTCTATGAAATACTGGGCCATAAAAGATCACTGTGAGGTTAAGTCTGCTCTTCCATATTATGGTGCACAGCAGGCTGAGTGGGGGAGAGACAAATTAAATGGAGATGCACACAAGTGTGTGCGAATTAGAGAACACTGCAGGGCAGCAAATGGCTTCCTGAAAGCAGCAAGAAGCACTTAATCAGAGGGACCACGTGAGCCACAGGAATTACTTGCTCCCTTAGCTGGGAGATGTGACAGCATCTGCTCCAGTGCTGCCATTGAGGCACCATAAACACCCCCCATTCTCTGCCATGCAGCACTGAGAATCACATACTGGTGAAGTGACTGTTTTCCTGGTATTGCTGCCAAAAATACTTCAAGGGCATGTGTGAATGGAAGAAAAAACCCAGCAGCTTGCTTTTCAGACTGAATTACCAGCACAAAAATGCATGCATTTTAATAAAAAATTCTGTTCACATAGCCAAGCGTTGAAGAAATTGAAATACCTATGGGATTTCCAGTAGTATATCCTAAGAGGCTTCCTCTGTTTATTATGACTTTTCATTAATAAATTAATTGCTGACAAATTTATCACACGTTGTATGCACAGATCTTCAATCACCTTTGGCTGTGCATTTCTTTAAAGCAGTTTGTTCTTGACAATACCAGAAAAGTCTCTAGGCATCCCAGAAATAGTAACATACATGCAAATTCCTTGGCCCCAGCTGAAACTCAAGAGAAAAAAAGACAGTTTGCCATTTGCTAGTAAAACATCAGTATTGTTTAAAAAGGAAAAAACAGACTTAAATACCTACTTATTTATGAAATGCTGAATCATGGAACCAGATATGCCAGAAACCTTGCCAGGATATATTTCCCATCTTGTTTGGGTTTTTTTACTGCAAATGGATTGAGAGAAATGCGTGCATTCTCCAGATCACAGACTCTTTGGCAGCAGTTACTAGAAAAAGATTGATCACATGAGAACAAACCTATCTCCACCTGGGAAATGGGTTCCATGCCCATGGCAGGAGGGTTGGAACCAGATGAACTTTAAGGTCCCTTCCAGCCTGAACCATGACTGTATGAAATTACAGTTTGACAGCCCACTTTGCACAGCGAACCCCTGTGGCCAGACACAGGAGGGACTCCAGCTTCAGGAGCATGAGGCTGTCTGACCTGACCCCAGGGTCGAGCCACACCCCTCCAGGGGGGAACTTTGGGGGGAAAGAAATCTCCCCTTGCCCAGCCAGGGCACTAGCAGCCGGCTAACACGGGTGAAGCTGAGCTGATCAGAGGCACGATTACATGGTCAATGTCAGAGGAATGCCATATAGGACATCTTTTGTATGAGTGTCCTCATCCTCTGTATGAATGTTATATGGGGTCCTCCAGTTAAAGATTTAAAAAGCACAAAAGCAGAAAAAAAAGAAGTTGAAAGTTGCTTTTCTGCATATTGGAGCTAAATGACAAGTCACTCAGCAACTTCTTTCTCAGGAGGTCTCTGGGAACAATCAGTGAATTTGCTGCTGGGAAGTATAAATGGTAATATATTCACAACTATGGTTACCATTCCTGAAATGGCTGTACAGCCAGCCATGGTCTATAACCCCTGTGTGTCCAGTGCTGAAACTGCCCTTTGTTTCCTGAGAGCTAGAATTAGGGTGAGAACGTTCAGGCAAAGACTGTCTGGTCTGAATTAAAGACCAACACTGTAGAAATGAACATGCAAAAATTCATTGTCATTTTCTGCAGTGTGCAGCAGTTAAGTATTCATCCCCAACCCTGTGAACCTGAAAATGTACTGGAAGACCTGCTGTACAGAAAAACTGTTGTAGAGCATGGAGCAGTACCTTGTACTGCTTTAGAATGTAGCTGTGCAGCTAAACAGTGCTGCTGGTGGGACCCTTTTTACAGAACCAAAACAAAGGGCTGTGAGCAACCTGTGGACAAAACACCTTGGGATTTCGTGCAAGTGACCTGTGCTGCCAACACTCCTCTGACCAGGGACTTGTTTTTAACTGTATGGAGAGAGGAGTGCCCTAAATAAGGCTTGTTCCTTGCAAGCAGATCCATGAAAATGTATGAATCATGGGGTTTACAGAGCAAAAGTCCAGACAAATCCAGGAATTTTAATATAGTTTGAAAGGCTCAGAGGGCATTCCTACATGCTTTTTGTCCCATTCAGAACCTAGAAGCATCTTCCATAGTCACAGGAAAAGGCCTTAATTTTTCACCTTCCAGCTCATTGGAGCACAGACAGGCCACTTTTAAAAACACGTTTATATTTTGTTATAAAAAAATATGTGCCATTCTGGTCATCTATGGCAAATGCTTCCAACAACAACTTAAAATTTGAAAAATTCTCCTCACATGACACATGAATTTTCCTGAGGGCTGAAAGATTTTTAGAACATGTCTTTTACATGAGTACTCCATTGCCAAATATCACCTTCTGTTATCTGAAATTTTGGAGGATGTGATTGAGTTCCACTGCCCTTGAAGAGAAGAAAAACAAGCTGTTTTTCTCTAGCTCTGGAGACTGAAACCACTGAAATGTCATGGTTTCCTAACACAAGAGCCAATTTCTGTAATGAATGTCTTGAAAACAAATCCTAAACCTTTCATCTCCTCGAATATATTCTAGAATAGACAAACCATTTTTAATCTCACACTTGTTATTTTAACGTCAGAAACATCATGGGTTCAAAAAGTAGAGCAGCTGGACAAATAAAAAATAAGGTAAAAAGGAAATCACAGCAAAGAAAGCTGATGGAATGTTCTACTGTGGAGTGATATGAAGAAATATGAAAACAAGCTCTTCCCTACCCCAGTGGGCTGATTCCTGGTGTCTGGGTTTATGTACCAGTCATGGCTTTTCCTGCTTTGCAAGGGATGCTGACACAGTGAGCCCTTGCCTTTCCCTCCACTCTCTGGCAAGGGGGACAGTCATGACAGGGAGAGGGTAGCACAGTTCAGGAGGCAGCGAGACCCGGGAAACCCCCATCTCCCCAGGGATGCCCCTCCCAGCTGGCTTCCCTCTCAAGGGTCCCACTGCACCTCCACATCATTTCCCACTGCTGCTGTAAGACTCTGGAATGCTTTGATGTGGGCAGCTAGCAAGGGGGCGAGCAAGGGGAAAAAGTTATTCCACGTGCATAAAGCATAATTCCAGGTAAAGCTCTTTGTGCTGTTGAATAAACAGTCTGGCTTATCCTGTGCAATTGCTTCCTGTCTCCCTGTGAGATAGGGACTGGGGCAGTCCATTGGGACAGGCACCCAAAGTCTTTTCCAATGAATAACAGATAAGACAAAATTGAAACCGAAAGCGATTACATTTAATTTCCTCGCTGCTGCCAGAAGTTGTGATCCAGTGTGGAAGACTGTGTGTGTGCAAACACATCCACATCCTCTGTGCTACAGGGACTGGTCAGTGTCTAGTGTTGCCAGTAATTGTTGTTTTGCCTTTCAGGACAAAAGCTCCAGAAAGGAGAATGCACTGAAGCATGGTTTTAGTCTGGGGATGCAGTTACATACATCCAATTTTTTTTTTTTTTCAATTCAGTAGCTTTCTAGCAAGTTCTAGAAGTGATAAAACATATGCCAAACCAACAGCATGCAGCTGTGGACATGCACCTCCAAAAAGTGAAAGAAGCCTTTGTTCCTGAGCCACTTCTTACCAAAATGTAAAATGTAACTGTGAAAAAGGAATGTGAAAACTCTGCTATACCAGACCTTTACATGGTCTACTACCTTTCATTATGCAAAGTTATAAGGTTAAAATCACAGATTTAGAAGGTTTAATTTAGAGTAATTAGACAAATCCTTTCTCAGGCAAGTACAATATGTTCTGAAAGAATTATTACTGCAAATGCTGTGTGTATACTGCTCTCTTTTTCTCTTTCAATGTTTTTCATTGAAATTAACTTTTATAATTTCCTTTTTTACAAGAAAAGTACTTCAGAAGTAATAAATACTCTAAAATAGCATGACACTACCTTTCACTTTTCAACTTTCATCTTTCAATTACTTGCAAAAAGAGTAAAAAAAATCTCTCACAACATTTAATTAAAATATGATGTCACTATTTAAGAACACAAACAGGAAAGTACCCATGTCAGATGAAAATCCCTTGAGCTATTGTAACTTTCTCTGATTCAGCAGACATAAAATACTGCAGCACAAAACTAATTTCATGCTGCTACATAAATCAGTGTGTCATGCTCACATTACTACGTATTCTTAAGTAAATGTTCACTTGAAACAAAGTATATGCTACATTATTTTTTAAAAAGCATGTAGAAATGCATGTATATACAATATGTGGCATTTAATATAATTACAACTGAGCTGAATTCTGCATGAAAATTGGGATCCTCCTAAATTTCAAATGTCTGCAAAAATAATTTCAGCCCGCAAACATCAGCCCCACAGTCAAGAACCCAAAGGAGAGCTTTACATCAGGGATTCAGTTTACCCATCATGTACTTTCACTTCATTAGAATATTTTTCTTCATTTGCAGTAAGCATCTAAAATAGAGAAACATATTTCCAAAGAAAAAGATGAAGTAATTTTATACATCTTTACCGGCTATCTCTTTTTCTTATATACATTGGTAAAGATGACTTTTTCGCTTAAGATTGTTTTCACTAATCATTAACAAATGTCATCCTACCTGAGATGTTATTCAATAAATGTGTACTTTAGAGTTTTCTAGGGAATATTTATAGGGAAATGTATTTAAAACCATGCTTTTTTATAAAACATATTATATGTACATCAATGAATGCAAGACAGCTTCAGTTTTCATTGTGGCTTTTTTTGTATTTTTTGCCTATTAGTCCTCTTCTATTCCTGAATTTATTAAAGCAATCTCTCCAGGTATTGTTTATAAATTCCAAAACAGCTTGTATTTTCTTATCTCCTTTTAGGTAAAAGCTTTTTTCCTTACTCTTTTCATATTCCATGGAGATTTTTTTAAATTTCAAGTTTATCTAATTGTTCATTTAAAATTTTCAGTTGACTTCTGTTCAGCGCTATTATCTGTACTTAGCTTTCACGCCATGCAGATAAACCGCAATAATTCTGGAAAGCTTCCAGTTTTATCAACACCACCAGCACATATTGAAGTCCCATTTTTTATAACCGTGATCATTATTAGTTTGACCTGTTCCATTGAAAATTCCCAGAGGGAGCCCAAAGTGCATGGCAAAGGCTACAAAGGTTTTATTTTAGAACTTGTTTGCGGGTTGCCATCTCCTGGGGACACTATCCAGCCATCAACACTTCACAGCAATATTCAGCTGTCACATTCTCAGCATGACCAGGAGCAGCATGGGGTGGGTCAGGAGATCCACACGCTGTGGAACCTCGCTGCAGGGGAAGGAACAGGGTGTCCCACCTACCCTGCCCCCAGCTGCACTGCATGGAGAAGTCACAACATGTGAATTAGAATGAGCTCCCTTCCGGGATGTGACACTTGAGATGTTCTACAGACATCAGAGCAATCTGTACCAAAATGCTCTAACTTAAATTGCTTAGCTGGACTTATCTTAAACTACACTTCAGTTTCACAGCAGAATGCACTTAGTTAGGTTACAGAGTCAGTATGGGAGAACCAGGCTACCTTCCTTCCACTGTATTCTGCTCATTATCCACTATGCTGGGTATTGTGGCATTGAAATTTCAATTTTGCAATGATCCAGCTCTTATGTTGGGAGTTTGCATTTTTTATATAGTTCTTCTCCCTCACTTTTTCATGAGCTTCATTCAAATTCCACTGAATGAGAGCGCTGCCCAAATGAAGCTACAATACTTTTTTTTAAGAAAAACATTTTTCAACCACGGTTTTGGCTGCCTTTATAAGAGAAGTTTTAACAAACAAAAGAGAACATGTGTAGCCATTCAATCTATTGTAAGGAAAGAAACCAAATAGAGACAAGCTGCTAACAGGTACCTACTACTCTGGATGTCTCCTCTGCTCACTGAAGTCAGGATTTTTTTTTTAATAATATGCATTTTCTTCTTCTCTAAATGAACTTGTAGCATGTGGAGTCTTAGGTTCCTTAATTTCACAGATTAACCATCTATCCTACAGTACAATAATTTGTGTTTACACTATCTTTAGACCTATACTTCTCAGAGACTTCTAATTTTCACTCTTTGCTTTAGTAAATATTGATTATCTATAACTATTTTTTATATCCAGATATGCATTGGGAACTTATGCATTTTGCATAAGAAACTGATTAACAGAGAGCCTTGTACCATAGAGAAGACATGGAGAGTTATGTAGTATAATAATCAGAATGTGAAATTTGGGATTATGTGCTTAGTGAGAAAAATAAATACAGAAAGCAAAACAATAAATATTTTTAAAAGATTACCTTGAAATACTAACAGATAGCTAACTTATTTGATTAAACCGAGTGCATTAAAGTATTTGATAGTTTCTGTAAATGAAATGTTCTGTGTAAGTATGCTTTTAGCCTTAGAGAAATAACAGCCTGAGGTTGCTTTTGACTCCCTGGGATAACAGATGACTTAAACATCCTCCTTCACTACCTTTAATGGTTGAATTGGATAGCTTCCTGTCTATCAGAGAGAAACCTTTCCCCATGGAGCTCTTCTTTCATAAAGGTCAGCACAGCCTCTTTTGCCTTTGTCACTTAAAAAAAAAAAAAAAAAGAAGTCAGTAAGTGTACCAGTTAATTTGCTAACCCTTGACTTTCTAAGGGTTTTTTTGCCCTTTTTTAAATGAAGTAAAAAAAAAGAAAGGCGAACAAATGAGAGAAAGCTATTTCTCATTGCAAGTGTTTGCTTTACGATTTTGTAATATTTATATAACAGCAATCTTCAAAAAAAAAAAAAACCAACCCACTCATATTGGTATTTTGCAAATATTTCTTCCCTTGTCAGACAAAATGTTATTTTTACCTAACAATTAAGGCACCTGCTAAGATGCTTCTCACAGATATTTCTTCTCATGCAACTCATTTGTCATAGGATTGCTAATATTAAAAAGAGGATAAATTATGCTTAAGGGCTGTTTTCAATGGAACAAGCTGGCTGAAGAAAAATCTGAGTGCACTTCCAATTGCTGGGCATAGAACATTTTAAATGCATTTTCGTTCTATACAGTCTTCCAGCTGTTTGCATTAGCTGTCAACCATAAGTTGACTATAAATTTTAGCCACACATTACTCAGTGTCTGAGCTTACTAGACATGGACTTGGTATTTTTAAGAATCAGTCATAATTCATACAGCATGCAAATCTAACAAAGAAGCCTGAATATATTCTTGCTCAGTGTAATTTGAGGGGACACTGTAAGGCAGATGCAAATGTCAATATTATTCTTTACATGTAAATATTCCCTTTGTTTGCATAATCCTCACAGGTATCATGTTTCAGTATTTGGCTGCTTCTTGCAGACCAAAGGGCAAAGTGGTGGAGATATCAGCAGTAACGTACATCATGAGAAGCATTAGAACAAAAAAAGCTTTTTGGTCTTGGCAAAAGTCACCAAATTCAGTTTCTGGTTATGATTAGGTCAGTTTTACATATGTCAAGTGATGTTTTTAGGAGCCAAACAAAGAAGATATTGCCTAGTGCTTCACCCTTTTCCCACTACAGCACAAGGAAGACACACTAACAACTCCACCCTGGAGCGTGATGCAGCAAGTGTTTGTACATCCACACACATTCACACCCCTCTACAAATAAATGAAAACCATACTCTACAATCCAGAACATATCCCCTGCCTTAAGACAAAATTTTTCATTCACTCTTTTAACCAGCTATTAATGCCCCTCAGCTCTGGCAGTCATGTCCATCAGACTAGGCTCAGGCCAACAAGTCTGACTGGACACACACAGTGGATCCCAGTGGCGAGGTAGCTCTGTGAGGGGACCTCATCCATGTCTGTAAGTAACTGAAGGGAGGGGTGGCAAGAGCAGGGATCCAGGCTCTTCTCAGTGGTGCCAAGCAACAGGACAAGAGGCAATGGGTGGAACTGATGCACAGGAAATTCCACCTGAATGTGAGGAAGAACTTCTCTACTCTGTGGGTGACCGAGCACTGGAACACCTTACGTAGAGAGGTTGTGGAGTCTCCCTCACTGGAGATACTCAAAAACCATCTGGACACAATCCTGTGTCATGTGCTCTGGGTTGACCTGCTTGACTAGGGAGGCTGGACCAGATGACCCACTATGGTCTCTTCCAACCTGACCCATCCTGTGATTCTGTAACTGAGGGGTTTTGGCTCCCTTTCACACACATGACTGTCAAATCCTGAAGAATAGTGGTTTTTGCGTTGTAAAATCCAGTGATGCAATAAACAATCATTTTCCCTGCAAAAATTAGACCGTTCTTGCTTGAAATTGTTGACTTTAAAACAATGGCATTTATATATTTTGTTCATTTAAAAGTTTTCCAAAGTGTTTCATTCAGGCTTTCCTGCTTGCAGACCTGTCTCAGATTTTGGGCACTTGTTGACTCGGAAACCTCCCTGGAAAGGTATCTTCACAGACACCCCTCAGTGTACAGCCTTTCTCAGTTAGCTCCACATTTCTAGCATGAGATTCAGTTTAAGCTTCATGTGTTCAACCAGCAGTTCCAGCTGACCTCCTTAAGGGACACTTACTTGCCAAAGGATGTTTTTTTAGCAGTAGTATTTTTTAGTATCACTGACTCTTATTTCAGATCCGTTAACTTTCATTGCAGTCAATTTCAAAACTCCAAGTTGTTCTGAAATCCATTATCACCCACTATCTGACTTTATGTGTCTGGGTTTTTTCCATGTAGCACATGTATTCCTAGAAGGACTCCAATTAGAGGCTTTGTTGTTTTGTTAGTGTTTAAGTCAGTAGGAAGTACATCTTTGCACATGCAACTCCATGATCCAGAAAGTATTCTTATTTTCTGTTGCACTGCCAGGTGTTGCATATTTTAATTCCAGTTTCACCCCCCAGTTTTCCTCATGCATTTATTGCCTCAGCTAAGCTGAACAATAAACTGCAGACGCAGATAAGGGACAGCATCCTTTGCCCATTATCCCAGCAGGGCTACCAGCAATGAGGCACTCGTGTCTTTGCACGGCCACAGCAGGGTCTCTTTGCACTGTTGGTAATTCCTCAGCGCGGGAGGGCAGAGGAAGGAGGAGGATGAGGAGGAGGAGAAGGACGAGGTGGCGATGGCAGCCGGGGTGGATCAGAGCGTGTCCCTCGCTGCCCTGGTGCGCGGGGGGCAGGGCCGAGCAGCAGCTCCGGGGGTAAAACACTGCCCCGGCCACCAGGCAAGGGCAGCGCTCGGGCAGAGCTCAGGCTGCGGCTTTTCCCAGGCTTTACCGCTGACATTTTAAAGACAGTTCTGGCTCCCTCTCGTGGAGCATGTGCCATAGGCAAGGTTTTGCCATGCGCTGGTTACACGTTTACATATTCCCAGCCCTAAAGTTTATAGATCAATAAGATAAACTCTTTCATTAAACAGATTAAAAGGACCTCGCACTCTGATTTCTAAAAACAAAGATAGTTCCTTTATCTGCACTGTCTTCCTACACTACACCACCACACTCACCAACATAATGCTCCAATTCTTCATGAGCCTTCAGCAAAGCTCCAGAAGGTTCCTTTCCTTCCTCAGCACTTCCGTGGCTCTGCCTGACACTCACCTTCCACCTCTAGCTCCTGCATGCACCACACCTGAAGATGGAAGATGCTCTTGCCAGAGTTCTCCGTCAGCACACAGCATCACACAAAGGTCTGCCTCTAGGATAAACAGAACCAATACCACAGATAATAACATTTATATTTCATTCTTGTGGTTTCAAAATGTTTTTTAAAGCATCTCTTTCATATGAGTGAAATAAAAAGTGACACTGCAATGTGGTAAGAATAGCTAATGCCAGATACAGAAGTAATGAGTATTTTCCTTTTCTTCCTTTGTGTTTTGATTCAGCTCTCCATGGATCCATAAAATATGAAGATGACATCATCTTACTAAATGCTCATGTTTATTTGATGGTCCTTCATGATCTGAAGTCCTCTGTTTCTTTCATTAAGCAGAAAAAAATGCAAAGTGAAACAAGAACCAGGGGAAGAAAAAGGCATTATTTAGACTTAAATCCTTACAAGAGGATCCCCCATTGTGCTTGACTGGTGAGAAAATACCTTGCTGTTCCACTTTGACATGAAGTTTTCTATGTGATTTTTATATGAGATATTAATTGGTATGGCATGTCAAAATAAGCAACATTTTTTAAGGCCAGAATTCCACCATGTACCATGTTCATCCCTGCACTCAAAGTACAGCCCACAACAGAAGAAGTCCATTTTTTATACAAAAACTGTTTCTAAAAAAGCAAGTTGTGCAGCCTTATAGATACAAAAAGGAAAGTGACAACATTACAGGCATAATTCAGGGTTGTTCTGCAGCACTTAAAATGCCACTCATTAGTCTTACTCTTCATTAATAAACTAAAGCAAGTTTTATATTATGTATTTTATTTTTGTCTATAAGTGGCAATAGATATTGCAACTTATAAGTTAAAAAACAAAAATCCATGAGACTGTCAATAAGAGAGGTGTATGACTTTACACAGGAACATGCCCTACAAGAGGGTTACTTTCATTTTTCCCAGCCTCTGCAGGCCTCCACTGAACTGGTGAAATGTTTCCAGCACAGTAAAATGTTGTTTTTCCCTCCATGACAGCAAAGAGAACAAATACATCAGCTGCTTCCTAGGAAAGTTCAGCCAAAATAAGTAAAATGGGGTGCTCCTGGAGAGAGAGTGGACACCTCCTACACCTCCCACATGTATGCTAGTCCTGAAAATGTCTATATAATCCAAATCCAATCCACAGCAGGCTACTTGATTGTCCCAGGTTGAACTGTTTGGTTAGCCTAATCCTTCTTACTGTGTAAGCACTCATGCCAGCAATAAAGTAAATAATAATAACAATGCTAAGTAGCGTTCCTTGAGAGAATGTAATAATTTGGCTTTGAAAATTCTGTAGTAGTGAAAGCTGACAGAGACAACAAACATATTTGGAAAATTCCTGCTCCTCATAAATTGAGGCTGTTATGTTGGTTGCACTTTTTCTCTTACATTCATTATGTGTTTTATTTTCACTTTCAATTTTCAGAAAAATAAGTGCTGCTTGTAAAGAACCTAGCTTGCAATAAGTCAAATCTGTGAAAGCACAAATGATGCTCAGTAAGAACTCATTGGTATCAATAAAAACTCATTTCATTATGGTTCTTGTGACTGGCCTTTGCAATATTTTCTTTCAGTATTTTGAGGCAGCTCACATTCAGCAAATTCATATCTACAAGGAACTTACCCCCTTACTCAGATGGACTGGAAGAATTAAGTGGCAAACACTGATTCTGCCAGTATTGCTGGTACTCAGCCCGCCAAAGCTCTCAGCAAAGATGACTTGCACAGAATTATATTTTTTCTTGCAAAAATATTTTTAAAATATGAGAGAATTAAAAAAAGAAAGCCAAAACAAAATGAAAACCCAAGTCTGCCTCCTTATTTCACCCTTGAATAAAAACACAAATTACATAATGGAAATTGTTCTATGCATAAGAAATTTGGGAGAGGCTTACAGGAATGTCAAAAACAATGCATGTATCTTGCTGAAACCTCCAAAACTCTGATAAAATCACAACTTTATGCTTCTGCCCATCATTACAGGTCAAGACAATACTTTATTTGTCTGCAAGTAATAAAATTATATAATAATTGCTTGTCAGTAGGCAACCATTGATTTTAAGATGAGTTATCAGTTCTTGGGGACAAAGCTAAACATAACTAGGAACTACTAGTTAATTCTTTAAATAATCATTAAAATCAAATAAATGATCTTTTCTCTCCCCAAAAAAGTACTCTTTTTGACTCCAAACTTCAAAGAATCAGCAAACACATTAGTGTGGCTTTGCTAAATCTGTTCTTGCTTTTAATTATGTAGGAGATATAAAAGTGTTTGTATGAAAAAACAAAAAGAAAAAAGTGAGTATGAGAGACTTTAGTGTGTTGAAGATCTTTGCTGTAGCTCAGGACTGAAAAGTGCTATTGGCCATTTTATTTTGTCTCCAATAGCCTCCTAGCAACAGTATTTTCATATTGTTACCACACCTTTTTTTTTTTAAATCTTTATTCATCTCTGCTGCAACACAGACTAAAGGCTAAAACACAGAAATATGGGGTTTTTTTTCCCTTGGTTAGAAGCCATCTTCAAAGATCTAGCCTGAAGTTATTTGGAAACTAATTACAAACATCAATCACCCATTGCTTTATCTAGCTCTTTCCCATTGTGCTCAGTCTCTAGATTTACCCATGAGTAAATCCTATTCCTCCTCTTTGGTAGGCAATAATCAGCCAGTTCACTTCCTTTTGCTCCAAAGGATCTCTGCTCTCTTGATGTCAACTCTGTGCATCAGTTCTTGTCAACTTTTATTTTCTTGAGTATGCTCGAGTTGTCTTCCTCCAGATCTGTATTTCAACAGCACCTTAACACTAATATTTCCTCTCTCCACTGGAAGTGTCTTTACTGATGATCTGCCAATTCTCTCTGCCTAGAAATGGGAAAGTGATCTGGCATGATTATTCCTTAAAATAAGAAGTCTTTAAAATTCCTTAAAATACAAGCTGGGAAGGGAATGAAAACAAACAGTCCTTCTACAAAACACTTGAGACATCTGTACCAGTGAAAGAAATGCAGGAATATGAATGGAAGCCCCCAAATGTAGGAAATACTAAGTGTGGTTGCCTGGGCCAGTTAGAATAGCTGAGAATGGATTGAGTAATTGATGTGGGCTGAATGTGTGGCAGAGCAAGCATGGGGGAGGGGAAAAAAAAGGTGCTGTTACCTGTGCCAGGAAAGCACACCCTGAGAGAAGACTTCTAATGGTCAGCAGTGCTGCCAGGAGAATCAGCTGTGCATACACAGGTAGGTCAAGTAGCAGAACCATCATATGCTAGTTTAGCATTTCTGGGAAAAAGAAAATAAAGAGGAAGAGGAGCAAGGGACACCAAGATAGAAGATACCACTTCAAAGGAACTGATTATATTTCACTGGCAGAAAAGAAGTACACCTCCAAAAAATTTAAGCAATTGAAACATCTGAAAAAAAAAAAGAAAAAAAGGTTAAATTTAAAAAGAGATCACTTGTGGGTCCTCAATTATCTGAACTCAAAAAGAAAGTATACAACTTATGAAATTAAATGAGGAAATTAATGAGAGGCAAAAGTCTTTTTGAAGCATGAAGGACAGAATGAGGCTGTCCAAAGTACAAAGGCAGATCCAACAGGGAAAGGTCATAAAGGACAGAAGAAAATACCCTGTCCACACATATTGTAATGGGAAAAGCACAGAAAGAGATGCCACAGAAAAGGTCAATGTTTATTCATTGTCTGCTTTACAGTCACACTCACAACCCTGTATTTTGCTTTGTATTGGCTCACTGCTGCCAGGTGCAGATCTTTCACATCTTCCTGTTGAAATGCTTGTTTTCCTTCTCCTGCTCCTAGAACTACCTTAGCTCATCGAGGCTCTTTGCAGTATTTGTCCTCCAGCATGCCCTACACCCCTCACAGTTCCACGGCACACTCTCCATTACATAGGCAATACATGGCTTAGCAGGGGACACAAAATGCACCCTTCCAAAATATATTTTCTACGTCTTTGATAGTGTTCTCAGTGACAAGTTTGTTTGAGATCTTAATTCTAGGTCACTCACCCAGCTAGTTATACCTTATCTTGAACAATTTCTCTTACTGTACAAGCCTGTCACAAATAACAGTATCAAAAGCCCTAATAACGCCAAGGCAGATTAAATTTACAACTTCCTCTCTGTTCAAATGACATGTTATCCTAACAAAGAAAGAAATAATATTGGCTCAACACAACTTGCTGATTATAATTCATCTCATTTTGATCTTTCAAGTACTTATATGTATTTAGAATTCTTATTCCAGAATTTATCTGGAAATTAGAGATAGTTGACTGGTCTACAACCACCCACCTATCCCTACTTTTCCTCTTTCCCTTCTTCCTCTTCCCTACCACATCTGTTTTCTCAGCACTTTTCCTGTCTTTCAAGTCTTCAGAGAGTGCAAGCAGCTCTAATTTCCAAACAATTTCAAACAATTTTAATTTGGGGTTGCATAAAATGTTGGCTGATGCAACATCCTGCCTCTTAATTGCTGCTCTAAATTCTCTTATTTGAGAAGGCTACTATTGAGTAGCTCTCAATAGTATAAATTACAAACATATCTCCCTACAAAGATTATTTATAAAATTTGCACTTCACATAAAGCAAAAAAAAAAAAAGAACAGGAATATGTTCAAGTAACCACTAAAAATTCTGTTAGACTTTTACATAAGGATGTATCAGATAACCTATTTAAAGAAAGGGAAAAAATAGAAGAAGACTGGAAACAAAGAGTGAAAAAGATTAATATAATACAGTATTACATTTACACTAACAAACATCACAATTTATTTCATGGCATATTTTTGTTTTCGCTCCTCATTTCTGAATCAAAGTGTTTAAATAGTCAAATATTTCTAATCATTACATTCCCAAAAGAACACAGAGCAGCCTGAGAAAGGAGAGTATTGGTGGAAATGGAAGACAAGAAAACAATATCTCATAACAGATGTCTGGTCTTTGAGATTTTAGATATTCTTCCTTCATGTTTGCTGATTCATTTCTTGACTCTCTCTTTCCTGGAAGTCTCAACTACTTAGTCACACCCTGCACTTATGTATCTTTTGAAAAAAACCCATAATTTTTACCTAGCGCTGACAGCTTGTCATCTTTCTCCCAAGAATTCATACTGAGGGATGCTGATCTTGAGGTCTATCCAAGACTGAAAGAATCTGTTTTTGGTTTTCACTTAATTAGCTAAAATCTGTAAAGAACTGTGGTACATGAGATTGCACTGAAGTACTGAAATCCATTTTCATTTACAACAATGGATTTACAATGCATTTTCATTTACTCTTCTCAGTGGAATTCCTTAATTTTTAACCCTTTATTTTAAGGAAGCTTGTCAGAGAGAACCTTCCTTGTTTGAGAAGAACTTGAAGGATTACAGCTCAAGGTCAGAAGGACATAGACCCATTTTCCCCCAAAGCAAGCATCCCTACCTGGAACCCTGTTTTACAAAACTGGTGCAAAACACTTCTAGTTCCTTGTAACAGCAGTGTTTGACCTCCTCTCAGGACTAGGCCTCCTGGAGTAATTTTCCTGTTCCCAGTTCCTTGTTCTTTCTGCAGTGAAAGGTTCAGAAATGAAGGGCTAGCCTACAGAAATTCTTGGGTTATACTGTCATCAATTTTCAAGCCTGAAAAGTTATTTATAAAGTCCAAATCATTCACATGTGGATATACCCAAAGTCATGACATTAAAGACAAATGGAATTTTTGTTATATAATAAAATCCTCAATAATTAGGCTAGGAAAAATCTATTTAAAATGTATCTCATGTATTAGACCACCACAATGCCATCTCATACAACTGAAGAACATGAAGTCTAACAAACACACAAAACCCCCTGAAAATCCTGAGAGTAGAGTGGATATGCAAAGGAGCAAATAAAACCATATAAAAGTAATGGTTTGTTTAGTCATTTTTTTTTTTTAATTGAGAGAGAAGGCCTGGGTGGCTATAAGTTCATTACAGGGAGCATTACCCATGTTTAATAATAGAATGGAAGTTCTCAAGTGCTTTTATGATGTGGTTGTATCACAGTGAATATACAAAACTCCCTACTTCCATTTGCAGTCACACAAGATTCGTGTCTACCCTGCAGAACTGGATGAGATACCATCCTGTAAGCACGAAGTGTCTGGAGCAGTGCCTGCTCAACATGATCAGCCAGCTCTGTCTGAGGCCACCAGCAAGTGTTCTGCAGATCAGAAATTCCGAAACCCTTCAAGGAACAAATATTTAGAGCATCCATGTCTACAAAAATGTTTTCTTGCTACATTTTTGAAACCCACAGAATGATGTTCAGAGACATAAAGGCAGTGAAAGGTTGCCAGAAAACACCATTCCAACATCTGTGCTTCTTTTAAGCTCTGCAAAACTCAGACATGACGACTCATACAAATGCACACATGATCATAAATATAATATATCATAAATTGTCAGGGCAATACAAATCTGAGGATAAAAATATGAGCGCACTATAGTGCCATTTACCTTTGACCTTTGCTATTTAGAAAAGGGCAAACAATTTTTGTCTCTGCTCTGTTAGGAAAAGCCATCATGAAGAATGAAGAGCTGTGTTAGGACATTTGGGACATAACCCTAAGCCTAAGCTTAGGGACATAAACCTAAGCCCTGCTCCTGCACAGAGTGGTGGTAGTACAGCACCACGCACTGAAAAAAAAACCAAAACGGAGTGAACCTAGCTTTCCCTAGCTTTGACTATCAGGTTGGCTGCAAACTGCAAGGTTTCATAATTCCCTCTCTCATGTTGATTATCTGATTTACAACAAAGCACAAGTTTATATTAAAGCTCCTGGCAAGGCACTGAGTTTCTTTCACCCAGCTTGGAGGAACTGTGTATCTTCATGTTAGCCAGCTTGCTGTTCATATCAACCAATGAAACCAGCATTATGAGATAACAAGATACAAATCCTTTGGCAGCCATGCTTAAAAGATAGCATTAGGCTAAGAGGAGGGAGGCTGCAGTGATGATGTAGTGTGTAGGAAAGGCCTCCTTACACAATATATTTGCTTATAAGCCAAGTATTAGCTGGCTCTAAATAAATTCTCCTCAGTAAAGTACTGACAACAATTAAACATTTCCAAAACTGACTTAAGTTGATTCTGATTCTAAGGTTTGGAAGCCTTGGTTTTAACAATCTTATTTATTCTCTTGAGCCTTTAAAATTTTTTCCTCCTGACCACAAAAATATTTTATTTTTCGCACAAAAAAGGGTTGCAATGAGAGTTGTCCAATTCCTATATAATCCTTTCACTAAAAAGGAAGAAGATCTAATGGAAAAAAAGTAGATATTATAAATGTTTTAAAGTCTGCAACTACATACAAAGTGTTATCAGTACTAAGACTGTGTGTTTTGCACACTGGTAATTGGTTAAAAATCAACTATACAATAACTTGGAATACATTACACATAAAAGTATTCTATCAAATGAGAAAATAAAACCTCTGCTTTTTCAAAGACACTGCTTTTGCAATATTCAAACAGTAAGTATTAGTTATGGTTTAACTATGAAAGAAGCTTTACAGGTCTATGTCCAACAACCACTGCATTATAGTGTGACTTGGTGCTCCAAGGAAGTAAGTTATTAAATAAGTGAATCACTGCAGTTTATAAAATAAGAATTTACATCTTTCACTGTCAGCAGTTTACACCCTCAGATATCAAATCATTATGCCACCATTTCTCAGAGCAGTAGCCTGTATAGATTTATAGCCCAGAACATTTAGATTAATTAGGAAGACAATAGGAATTCCAGAAACCAATCCACTTCTGCACAGGTTATTTTTTTATTTTTTCCAACTCAATCTTACCAAGAATGAAGAGTATGGATCCAGAAAGAGACATCTGTACAAATATGGAACATTAGGAAAGTTTGGTGCATTTTGAAGGAATTAGTAGAAGTTAAACTACTATGAAAAGTCACCTAATCCATTTTTGAAGCACATACAATTTAAGATAAATACATACAACAGGTCAGAGTTATAATCTCAAATTAACCAGCAGCTGTAGGAATGCTTACTAAAACTTAAAGAAGTACACAGCATATCTGACCTTATTAAACTGATATCTATTGACAGTTTAATTTACTGTCTATTGACAGTTTTATTGACATGGCCTAAGCCAGAGATGAGCTACAGGGAAAGCTTCATACCCACTGCAGTTTTGTACTGCAGTACAAATTTGATGTGTAAACCACCAGCTATTTAAATTTTCAAATTGGCAAGGCTACAGCTCCAGTTATCAGAGCACAGTATTTGGCATAATCCTTCAAATGTGTTTTGTAGCTAACAAAAAGGTAAACATGTCTATGCAGAATTTAACTTTGCAGGGTACCTAGACTGCCAAGTTTCAGCTGCATGTGTTGGCCCAAATCTGTTACGCTAAACAAGGATTGCAGAGCATGTCTCTCCCAGCCTCTGAGCTGTGCTCCAGTCACCTAAATCAGGAGGCAGAAAACAGGGAGTCAGAATGACTGCTGGGCCTTTGTGGTTTTGGAGATGAGACTGCATATATATTCTCATTTTTTGCAAGTTGCTGAATTTAGACATCTTTCTTTGTTAAAGACATACTCAGAATTCTCCAATATGATTTCAGATAAGATAAAAAAGGGCATTTTTATTCAATAAATCTTCTTTATTCTGAGTTCAATCAGTTTTTGTTCTACAAATGCATTTGAAATAACAAGGCACCTTGAAGTGTACAATTATTCACTTTAATTAAAAAATGTCAGGTGCTTTATGACCATCAGTTTTACTCAATGCCTAAGTGGCAGAATTCAGAAGTTTTTGGCTTTCTGAACTGTTTGACTTGAAGTTCCACCAGAGATAAAAAACATGTAACAGAAATAATTATTCTGGTTTGTAACTAGCCTTCCATATCCCATATGGAAGTATTCTAGTATCCCATAATTATCTTTTACTTCGTGAAAATGTAGAGCACTACTGCTACCTAAAGGTTAATTTTCTTCAGGGCAAGAGGCAAATGACCTATCAGATAAAAGACAATTTTATCTGCATGCTTCTTTTTCCATGTCAGAGAAACAATCAGGAGGACACTTAGCAGTGGTAGTTCTGAGTGTGTCTCCACCACGGCAATTTTTAATGATGGCACTGACTGACAGCAGCACTTGGATGAAGCAGTTAACTGCATAATAATCACTGTGGAGAATGCCACTGGATTCAGTTAGCAATACACTTACCAGTTTATCAGTTTATAAATCAAAGAAACCATCTTTCAGCCTTGGCCCTTCTACTGATACTACATTTTTTGCATATCTTATTCAGAAATTTGTACATCTGAAATCAATCAGTATTCATGGGCAAATCTACTAATGAGCAGTCTGTATTCAAGGGCAAAAAAGCTGATTGTCTCAGAGGTGACACAGAAAGGGGAAAGCAAACAAAATCTTCATTGGTTATTGAAAAGGAGGATAGGGAATCAAATCACTTGTTGATAAAGGACAAAACAAATAATAAATTACATAATCATAAGCATGCAAATTTTTCCACTATATGCAACACCTTTTATTTTGGTCCTAACTCTGTTGAACAAAGAAACACTTTCCATAAAGCTTTTGCCACTTATTTCCATGCTGCTCCGAAGCAGGTCCTTCTTTCCTACCCTACTGTAAGCACCCTGAAACAGCAAGGGAAGGCCACCCTTTAACATTGGCACATACAGGCAGACCCAGCCAGCACTGACAGATACCTGCAGAAGCCAGAACAAATATTTGCTACAGCTGACAGATCATTTCAAGTTTTAACTGGAACATTAAAAATGTTTTGTGTGAGCTATTCCAATTTTCTCCCACTTGTAGGCAGCTAGAGTGAACAAATTCCATCCTAGCAAGTATTTTTCTTCAGTGCTTCTCCTTCTTTCGGAAGTCAACCAGCCTGTTTTTACTTAAATTTTCTTAAAATAGTATATCAATAGTATTGTCAGGCTGGGAACAGACATATTTATTCACCTTAAAGGTAAAGGGACAGAATAAAAAAGCAGAAGCCAAGAAGATCTTGGATCAACAATTTTACATATAACTAATGCTAAAAATAATTGGGGGGGGTGCTGGGGGTGTTCCAGCTTAAAAACACTGTTCTAGTCTAATTCCTCCCCTCAAAGTAGCCTTGGAAAAAAAAAGGTGTTCAACCTTTTTTGGTGAACATACTAGTAAAGGATGACACTTGAGATATCCTGATAATAATAGAAGATAAAGACATCTGACTTAGAGAAACATGCTTTATTCACTTTTATTGCACTTGTGCAAATTTTTTAATCTCCTAATTCTTCAGCACTTATTACAGAGATATTGAAAACCAAAACCTATAGATCAATCTCAGTTGTCACTTCCAAAAGTATTTTCAAATTGTAAGAAATGGACAATTTAATTTTTAAAACCACAAGCACTGCAGAGTGCACCAAGAGGCAGATCTCTCCTCATAAGCGAGGCAACATATTAGCAACTTCATTCTCTTGGGGCTAAAGTATCCTGCATTCCTGATTGCACCTTAAGCTTTTTCAGACTGTTTAGCTTACAGCCTTGCTCCAGAAATCACTTTGAGGCACAGAAACCTGTGCAGCAGCAACTGCACCTTCATACACGCTGCCAAGCCCCTTCCAGCCTGCCCTGTTTCGGGCACGTTTCTCACCTGACTCACTGTTTTGTTTAGCTGCTGTCTGATTGCCATGTGGCACGTGGCAGTGTTTCACATGTGGCACAACCACAGCCTGTCCCACACCCAGAGTATCATGCAGAGAGCTGCCTGGCTGAGAGATGAAAGCCATTTCCAGACTACCCACTTCTTCCCCGTCTCCTCCTCCCATTTATTTGGTGCCCCTGTTCAGACAGGAACAGCCAATTATGGAGATGTAATTTAACAAGGAAAAACCTACGTGGGAGCTGGTTGTGGCTGTACACTTATGCATGGCTTTGTCATTTTATTCTTAAACAGCTTCTTTCTTTGTTTGCTTTGAGTGCAGTGATGCCAACACACTGTAAGAGGTCAAGGTGCTGAGCAGTGCCTCAGTCCCTGACAGACACACGTGGCCCAGGCCAGCAGAGCTTCATCCCTTACCCCTGAGATAGTCAGCACAGGAAAGTCATGAACCAACCCCACCTCCATCCCACCCAGGCATCAGCCCATCTCCTGCCATGATAACCAGACTCACATCTGGTTTCAGGCTATCTCTGAAGAAGGAGTTATCACCAGACTGATTTTATTCTGGCAGGCTCCCTACAGAGAACTGGTAAGGGAAGAAAAACAGGCTAGCCCTTAAGCTTTTCCAAAGGGGATCTCCAACATTTTAATATTTAGTGTTGCACCAGAAAAATCACGTACACTTTACCTTCTTGCTGTTCTTTCAAGTATTATTTTAAAAGAAATATGAATCTGCCCTATTTATAATCTTCAATTCATGTCTGTGGTGAGGCAAGATAACAAAAAAGTATTATCACAAAGTGTTTTTGGAGCAAAAAGCAAAATGCTGCAGCCTTCTACTTCCCTGTGCCCACAAATTGTGCAGAAAATCTGGGAAGGAGGGGTTGTCACACCCCAGATCCCTGTGAACATGGGACACTTCATCATTCCTATGGAGCCAGTTCCCTTTCAGCCCTCTCAGGCTGGCACACCAGGCCATCCATCCCTGGTGCACACCCTGGGCACAGGAATGAAAGGGAGGGAAGGAATCCCTGAGTATAACTTTCTTACCAGCTGGTCTGGCACTGCCTTGCCTTTGGATAATCCTCCTGGTTCTGCCTTAGCCACTAACCCAAGCTGTGCTCCAGGGCTTAGTAGTGGTAACTCCAATCTCGACAATCCTGAGCACTTCTTAAATTTCTGGACCTGGCATCTTTTTGAAATACTGCTAGAAAAGTGCAAAGAATAGACTTAATTGTCACCAGAAGGATCTGGGAGGCAGGTATCCCACTGAATCCAGACATCCAAGGGAGAGAAGCTGGCATCCCACTGAATTTTCTATAGATGTGCCTTGTGGAAAATGTCTTGATCACTTTCTGAAGCTTATGTTGGAAACACCTCCCTAGACAAGGAGCAGGAGGGATGTCCTCCAGTTCCCTTTCCCTAATGGGGCTGTCCTGTCTTGTTCTGATCACAGCAATTCCTGGTCAATGCCTGGGTAGATCTCCATCTGGGATGTAGACAAGCTTGAAAGGTCACTGAAGGATGTAAGTTTTCTTGACAGGCTCTTAGGTAATTTGCCAAGCCAGAAGTTACTGACAATGGAGGGCTTCTTTACAGGTCAATGGCCAAAAAGATCTTTTGACAGAGTCAGGGAGAGGCAGTTTTCCAGGAGCTTAAACTTCTGGATAAGAATCCTTCCTCGGGTGGCTTCTAGATGACCAGAGGACACTTGTGACTTGATTTGTTACAGCCTTGTGCCACACATTGACTCCAAACAGTGTGAACAGGAAGGACAGAATAGTAAGAGACTGATAATCTTTGAAGGAGAAAATGGAAAAGCTGGTAATCCCTAGCATTTCCCATGCACTAAGCAACTCCTGGTAAGTTGTATATGCACTAATAGCCACATGCCAAAGTGCACTGAGAACCCAGCCCAAGAGAATCCAGTCCTTGGGAGATGGAGTCTTACTGGGGGTGATGACAGTGGTGCCCATGCACCATTATATCCTCCTGTTGTTCTTTATGCAATCCAGCATCAAAGGAACGTACTTCTGGTATTCCAGTCCAAACTCTCATATAATGTTGTCTTCACAGTTTCATAATGCTCCACTGTATCAACTAAAACACTTCTTGTGAGACAAACCTGGCTTTTAAACAATTTTGTAACCCACTTGGGTAGCACTGGTTTGTTTCTGCTATTTTACTCAGCTATGGTGAGGCAGCAGGAGTGGGGCTTCAGGGTCATTGGCTGCTGTGGGACCAGCAGAGTTCATACAATAGTTTGGGTTGGGAAGGGACCTTAAAGATCATCTTTTTCCAACCTCCCTGCTGTGGGCAGGGACACCTTCCACTAGAGGAGGTTGGTCAATGCCTCAGCTGACCTGGGCTTGCTATCTCCATACTGAGACCCTGCGTGCAACTTCCGGATCCATTCTCTATTTACCATCTCCAAGTTTTATACAACAAGCCAAGGTTTATACAACAGTAAAGATTTATTTTATTCCTTTACAAGAGTCAGAAAATTTGGTACTTTCTTTGCATCTGTCTCCTAGACTCACATAGAAACTCTTTTCCTAAAAGCACACAAACCAAGGAAGTTCACATTCTTCTACCTGCCAAACAGTAACAGTGAGCTCTGATTCCCACTGAGGAGAGGTTTACATGCCAGGGAAATGGAGGGAATAGCAATTTGAGCTTGTGTCCCAGGATATGCAGCTAGTAGAAGCAGTCCTTACATCTCCTGAACCCCTCAGTCCAAACCCATGGAAACAAAGGTGCTAGTATATTCACCAGCTGCCACTGGGGAGGACTCTTGTCCAGGTTCACAAGCTGTGTTATGACCACCACTGGGTAAAGTATTTGCATTCAAAAAAGTCCCTTATAAACAGAGCATGGCACAGGAATATTATGTTGGGGCAGGATAAGTGCAAGAAGAATGTCCCATGGATTTGAGACTGGTATTTTTCCCAGGAGTGCCCCAGGTAAGGCTGCATTTGCTGTACCAGAAGTCCCTTAAGGGATCACAACACAAATGTGCGAACACTGTGGCACAGGGATCTCCTGCCAGAGTGTTCTTCAGAAGCAGCTCAAGGCAGTGTGTATGATGTCACAATATCTGCAAGGCTCTGCCTGTGTGGAAGATATGGCAATTCCACCACAAGCCCTCCTGATTTAGGGGCCCAGGTTGCCAGTGGTGGACTAGCATTCCCAAAGAGGCTCATAACTCCCTGCTGAAACCCGCATTCACCTCCTTAGATGTCCCAGTCACATAGTCTTACCTAAACACATCTTCAGCTGCCTTGCTCGCAGCCTCGCTCACAGCCTTGCCCTAATCTTAGCCATACACAGACAAAAGGCACTGAATTGTATCATCTGGGTCAGGAAAGATAATGGATAATGCTGGGTGTGACACACAGAGAAAATGCCACAGCTTCTCAGTGCCCCTATAAAAACACATCAAATAAAATAAGTGGCAAAATGGAACTCTGTGAAATAACTGGTCAATTACTGGCCAGTTATTTTTCCTTCCAAAACTGTATGGCCCAGAATTCCAGCAAATAAACCAGGGCTAAGAATAAAGAGATATGTAGTATATTTCTTTAATACTTGTAGAGCGGAAGGGGTTAAAAACTGCAGAGTCAGAAAGCCTTTACTATTGATATACCAACCTTTATTAGCTGCATCTCCTATTGGTGTTGTTTCTTAATAATTACATGCCTTTTTAATACCTTGAAAGAGACCCCAATCTTCAATGCAAGTGGGACATTCAAGAATATGTTTCTGAAATCACAACAGCCTGTTAAAGACTGATTTATTAGACAGTAGTAATTGTGGATGCAAGGCATGGAGAGTCTCAACAGTCATGTTTAGCTTGAGTCTTCATCATCATTCTGAAAAATGTCACTGTTGAATATTTTGGGAACAATTTGGGAATGTAATTTAAAACAATAAAAAACCAATATACTACTGGCACTCACTCCTTTCTTCCATTTCGTTGCATAGCTCACATCATTATTTGATCCATTTTCTGTAGGTTAGAATAATTTCAGGTCATTTTTTTAGTGGTGGTGTTATCTCTGCTGAGGGAGACAACACAAACCAAAGGCAATAAAAGGCCCAAACATCTCAGAACAAGCACACACATATCCATTCACTGTTTCAAATTCAGCCCTGCAAAATTGACACATAAAACAAAAAACACAGTACCTGCACACTGTTCTTATGAAATACTGTGGCTAGGTCTTCATGTAATATACAAGCATACATTGTTAAAAAAAGAAATTCAAGTCTCAGCTTGCACTGTTTTGATTTGCCAGGTGATGCTTATTGGGCAAACCACATTAATAGATCATATTTTAATTGTAGTTTTTCTCTTGCTTAACCACCCCTCCCACTCTAACCACACACAGATCGCTCAGTCAAGGAAGAAAGGCACGTTTGTAATGGTTTCCACTACTATTACAACATAATTTGTAATCTTCAAAGGTAGAGATATGTTTGGAATTATTTCAGGGCAACTCCACACAGCAGCAAAATAAAGGTAAGAAATAATTCAGATCTTCAAAGGCGAAATTTCAAAGTTCAAGTTTCAAATCTGCAAATTAATCTTTTTTTCTTACAAATAAGCATCTAAGCTGGGTATGTTAAATTGGGGATAAGCAGGCACAGGTTGCAGGATTAGGCTCACAAAATCCACACTTACAATAAGAGTTCTCTATTTAAAACCATTGTATTGTATTCAAACCATTTGTATAGATTTTTTTTAAAAAATTAAATTAGTTTTAAGAACAGGGTTCCTCTTCAGGATAGTTTACCATCCTGCAATAAATGCAGCTTCTTGATAGTAAAGAGTACATATCATAAGGTTTTTGAATATGGATTTAAATCAAGTAAAAGTTGAGCAAGTAAAACCATACCAAGGCTGGAAGTGTATGATTAGCAAAATCAAAAAGTCCTGAAGTCCACAGAATTCATCATGCTTAAGTAAGTTTTCACACTGTAAGGAAAAGGTCAGCTTTATGTTATGTAGGAAGGACACAGAATATCTCTTCCTAAAATAAACATTTAATCAGAGAAGAGACTTTACAAGAAAAACCGAAGAAAAACTAACAATGCCCTCACCCCCTACCTCTTTCAGATGAAGAAAAAACGTTTTTTAATTAATTTACGAACAGACCTAAACCCTTCATCGGAACTGTAATCGAACACAGACATTTATTAATTCAAAGCAAGGATAAAATAACCTTTAGCACCTGTATTATGTTTCCAAGATTTAAGACCTGACACTCATTCTTCAGGTAGTCTTCTGGCTCTAAAAAAATTGTAGATATTTAATTTTACTCCCAACTACAGTAGCTCCAATTAAGTTGCTGTCACTTTTCAGGGTGATTTTCTGACTGCCTTTAAAACCAGGAGGAAGACTTCCAGTTCTCTTAAAAATTTTAAAAGCATATTAAAAGGAAAAAAAAAAAAAAAGGAAAAGCTAAAAACTGGAAGAAATTGAGTACTCTTTCAGGGACAGTTTGCCTGAAATCAACTCACTAATGACATTTTCTCAAAACAAATAATGGGCAATGAAGGAGAGGAGAAAATTAAAAAGTTCAAGAAATGCTTTTTTGTAATTGTATATATAACATTGTAAAAATAAAGACCACTAAGACACATAGGTTCACTAAAATCATAAAACATACTTTGTTATAATTTTGGAAAATAAGCTCTTCAAAGCACAACATCAAACCCAAAGGAAATTTCATGACCCTGAAACACAATGAAATTGTCATAATTTCAATATGGGTTAATATCTGCAATGATTATTGCTGTTACCAGACCTCCCCTCCTCCCTAAAAAGGCACTTATCAAAGTAGGAAAAGTAAAAGAATATGCATTGACAGAAACCAACACCCAACCACTTCTTTCTTCTGTGCCTCACTAAAGCAGGAACAGGATTTTCATAATTTTTGAATGTGGGAGAAATGAATATTTCAGCCTCATCTGAGGCACTGAAACAAACAAGAATCAGCTCCAAACCTCGCGTGGTGAGGAGCACTGTCCCACTGGAGCTGACACCAGCCGATGATGTGACCCAGGGGCACAGTCCCACACCCCAGGTAGCAGCAGACACCATTCTGGGGAAGCTGGGGCAAAGCCTGATTCAAGCACCGTGCTCCAGGGCAGTGCCCCAGCAGGCAGGAGTGAGGAGCCTGATTGCCACCATCCCCTCAACACTGGTACTGCTGCTCTTGGGAGACCTCCCCTTCCTAGTGGTGGTTTCTCAAAATACGCTTATTATATTGCTCTTGATAAAATCTTTATTGGCATCTTCCTGCACAGCAAGACAGGAAGAGAAAGTAATCACCACTTCTGTTCTGCAGCTTGATAACAAAACATTCCCGTGAGCTTCCCACACATCCACAAATCTTATCTTAATAGTTTTCCAGAAATATTTTTTCTTTAATTCTCGCCAAAGCAAAAGAGATCCATACATTACATTTGAATGAACGTAAGATATAATTCCACATTAAAACCTGTTTATCAGTCAGTTTGTGTGGTTTTTTCAGTGCTCACCTCAGTGACAGGACAAACGATTTGTACACAAAAAGTAGCAACAATAATTAATAAAAATGGGTGTTCTAGTGCAATGGTAATATGGTAATGGTAATCCCTTGGTCTTGCCTAAATACAGCAGAAGATTAGAACTTCTCAGACCTGAGTATTAATGAGAGTTTTGGGTGCACAATAAACATAACTCTGAATCCCAGCTAAGCAGGGATTCTCTTGTGGGTTCAGATTTTTTTAGTGGAAGGAGTAGGGGCCAATATGTCTCTTTTTCTNGACAACTGGAGCACATACTTTTTATTCCAAAATGACATAAAAATATTTAAAACTTTTTAACTAATGTTGTTCAATAATACAATAATTCACTAATGGTACTGTAAGTTTGCAAGCAGCCTAAAGTCAAATCTAAAGTCATGATCAAAAGAGCTTTTCAAGCTGACATGCAACATCTGGAGAAAGTACTTACAGCAACAATCCCAGAAGTACTTAGTCTTTGGAGAACTGAATAGTAACAAGAAATTATGTGCTTTGCAATCATGTAGTTCTCATGTAGCAATATTAGTATTCTGGTGGAGGTTAGTATGTTATGCCTGCTTTTCTAAGAATAAATTTGACCATGTCAGGAGACTGTTGGATCTCTAAATTTAAACTCATTTAGAGAAACTGTCCTCAGGAAATGTATTGAACGTGACATATGTTCATACACAAACAGCTAAAATTACTGGTGCCTTTCAGTTGTTAGATACACAATTTGCAGTACCCTCTCTTATGATTTAAAAAGTTATTTTCAAAAATAGTGCTAAAGAGAAAACTACACACATTCACAGTAATGCCCTGCATTGGACTACATCTTTCCAGAGACTGCTTATTTGGAATCTTACTTAGTCAAATTATCTACATAATAAAGCTAATATATCTCCTATTAAAGCAGTCATCTCTGTAAATTCTCAAGGTATGAAAGTGAAGTGGGACACCTAATTTCTTGGAAATTCTACAGAAATATTTCAATTTTATTCTACCTCCAAAGGTTTTACCCATAGTCTCAGACAAGCTGCAGCTTAATTCTACTCCAGAGGGAGAAGCCTCTATTACAGCTCGGCATCAACTGTGTTATGCAAAACAGGTCAAGTGATACCAGTCATTTAAACAAGGTAAGACTCAGCTGGGATAGACTTTTATATGTTCAGGACTCTTTTCATGATTTCTTGATTAAAATGGGTTGTTAAGATGATATTCACATAATCGATCTTAAATTCCTTCTTTTAATTTTTCAACTGTTTGGTGTTTGTTTTTCCTTTAAAAAAATACAGAATTCTTCTGAACACTTGAATTTGATCATTTGGCAGGCAATCTTTTCAGAAATAAAACCTCAAAATAATGCTAAATCACTAAAAGAGACACTTTGAAAGCAAAATGCATATAATGATTCAAGATATTTTAAAAAATACATAAAAGTTACAGACGAAGTTTGAATATTTAACATACAAATACATCAAATAACATCTTTATCACAAGTTTATGCCATGGTCCAGGGTTAGGTCACATAAGAGGGATTAATTGGGATCTAAACACATGACGTGGGGCAAAATACAGATCACACCATCTATTTGTCACTTTGACTGAATAAAAAGTTTCCCATACATTTACCAGACTACATCTTTAAAAAAAAAAAAAAATCCTGCCACTACTGAAGAAAAGAGCAAAACTCCTGTAAAAGACTCCAGCATACTAACATACATAAAGAAGATAAAGAAGTTTCTCCTTTATATTTTGCACCGTGACAATCTGCATAAACTATCTCGTTTTGTGAACATACATGTACTATTGTAAAAAATTGGAAGAACTACTTGCCTAGAAGGAAAGTTGATTTTGGTGACAGTTTTGCATGACTGGAGCTTCATAATGCAGCTTTTTCAAAACATTTGACTAATGAAAGTGCAAGTCTCTAAGTACCAGACCACAGAACAGTCACAAATTTGCTTGCATTACACCAGGTACTAATCTCCCCCCAAAAGCAGAGTCCTGTGGCATTCTCTTAGTCACACATGCCAGCAAATTGAAAAGCACAGAGATGTGTTCAGACAATATCTGACAGAAGAGAAAAAAGAAAACAGTAAATGAAAACAAGCAAAAAAGTGACAACTTAAGACACAATAAGAGCTAGATAATTTAGTCATGAAAGAGGCAAAATCCTTGTTCAAATTCAAGAGCTGAACAATACATCACATCCAACCTGGCACTCATTTAAGGAACAAGCAAGTACAGGCGCTCCTTGTGTGGAACTGTGTTGATACTGATCCCTGTTCTTTGCCCAAATCATAGTCATGGGTAATCATTAGTAAAATCAAGCAGCTCAGAGATGAAGGGGTAGAAAACTTCCTCTCTCTTGAATCTTGACAGAATATTTCAGAAGAAGAATTGACTAAATTCTTTTCCAAAGAAAAAGAAATTAGAAATTTATAGCCAATCTAAAGCTAGTCTAATTCACAGATAATAAAGAGGACTAAGGACCTCCTCACAGGAAGGAAGCAGCACAATTTCAGTTCAAGAGAATGGGAGGAAACTATCNGGCCCCTGCGCGGCGCTCCGCGGGCTGCGGGCGTCATGGCCGAGGCGGCGCCACCACCATGACCGCGGACCCGTCGGCGCAGCTCCCCGACAGCCTCCGCACGGACCATGTTCCATGGTAAGGAGCGCGCCCCGCNCTGAACATTCCACATATTTGCTCCTTAATATTCACAGCTCAATATCTATCTCCCCTTAGAAAAGCACTCTTGTGAGAAGAAAGAGTGCTTATGGAACCAGCTCTCTGTGCTCATGCAGAGCAAGAAGAGTGATGTAGAACACAAAACTCAGAAAGTTTCTGGGCAGGAGATGTGAAGGGGACACTACTAAGATATTTCATACCCTGTTTTATTCCAAGCCTTTTGAACTGCACATGAAAATTTTTGCATTTTGAATTTACCAAGAAAAACACATCTTTCTACAGGTTTGCCTTTTAGAATTTGGGTGTCTTCCAGGGTGAAACACCTTCCTGAGCAATCCACCATTCTTTCTTAATCCTTTCAGAGTCCACAACATGATTTTGTAGCGGAAGAGAGCAGGGGGATGGGGGGGGGAAAAGGGGGT